>CP135579.1:1380093-1458009 GCA_032401905.1 Swietenia macrophylla | reverse complement strand
TATATAATAAAAGAGATAATGTGATATATAAATAAATTCAATAAATAAAATGTTTTAATTTTATTTATTTATAAAATATAAATTTATAATATTATATATTATTAAAATATTTAAAAATAGGCTTGGGATGGACCTAAATTCCTCGACCTATTCTAGGCCTGTCACGGTCCTCGATTGATCGGGCTGAACCTTACTATTTAGGAGCTGGTCCGAACACTGACACCTCTAGAAATTATTATAGCTAATATATTCTGATGTTAAAGTGCTTACCCTAGTTTTATCCACCTCTAATACATGTTATTATATCAGATGTTTTAGATGACTGACAAATTTTTTTTTTTTTTTTAAATTACATTAAAATCCAATGCCCATCAAATTTTTATGCATTACGAAATACCGCTGAAATCTTCACCTAACTTTCGCACCTTTTCCCCCAAAGAGTTTACATTCCAACTCTTGTCTACAAGCACCATGCATCTCTTCTTCTCGAACTCCGTACTTCTTTGAAAGAGCTCCATCACATTCTCCCCCTCGTCATCGAAAATGGACTCCACAATGAGAACTTATTCCAAACCAAGCTCATTTGCTTGTTCTCCAATTATTGTAGCTTAGCCAGAGTCGCCCGTGTTTTTGAGCCCATTAAACATTAACTAGTTGGTCTTTGTCATGCTGGAATTTCTAATTTGCATAATGCTTCATTGTCTTCTGTTAGGATGAGGTATGATAATTTTGTACCGGTGTGTATACTTTTACCTATTTGGTAAAAGTTTGTGGCGATACAGGGGTGCTTAGGCGGAGTAAGGAGATTCATCGGCAGTTGATAGTTAATGGGTTTTTGCAAAATTTGTTTGCAGTAACTGGAGTTGTGAATATGCATGCAAAATGTAGGCAAATTGATGAAGCGCATAAAATGTTTGGTAGAATACCAGAGGGAGACTTGGTTTCCTGGAACCTGATAATTGATGGGTATACACAAGATTAATTATGTCTAAATCTTCTGCCCTTGAGTAGAGAGAACGGGTGAAGTGTTTGATTGATTGATTTATTTATTTATTTTCTGAAATAATAAGTATAAGAAGACAATAACTTTTAATGTTAGTCAATTAGTGGTAAAATGTAAGGGTTTTAGTGCCGAATGCATGTGAAAATACCCTGCTCCAATTTAACTTGGGCCATGTTGTATCTTTCGAACCCGTCCAAAAGAAGAAAGCACAGTGGGCCTAACCAATGTACATCATCAACCCCTTGTCAGGCGTGGAAGCTACAAGCTCTCAATCCTAAAACGTCTTCACGTGGCAACGAAGCGAGATGTGCACGTGACTCATATCTAGGCCTTCCAACTGGAGGACGACATTAACATCGCAAAAGTCTCTCAGTCAAACGGGCCCAGATCAAACCCATCACAAAATTTATTCGAAGTTCCAAATTTTGATACCCTACTCTCTCTCTCTCTCTCTCTCTCTCTCTCTACGTTTGTTGCCATCACCAAAACGCAAAACTCAAAAAAAAAAAAAAAGGGAGAGCGAACTCACACGGTCACAAAAAGGAAAACCCTTCACTTCACACAAACCAAATCCAGAATTCTACAGAAACGGCGTTGTCCCTTAGCTTCTGGTAACTCCTGCAGTCATTGCTTTGCTCTTCTCGTTTGTTGTGTTTGTATATTCGGCTCTCTGCTAGGGTTTAGAGTGCGAAACTTTTGTATTAGGGTTAGTTTTTCGTTTTCCGTCCTTAATGGGTATGTTCAAGTTATTGGCAATAATTACAATTTAAATAGCGGTAAATTCTTTCTTTGAATGCTTATTTTGTGTGAGTTGCGTGTTAAAAGGAGGCTTCTCGGATTTAATTGTTGCTTCTGGTTAGAATGGTATGCTATAGTTGGTTTATATGTCTTACTGTTTTAGCCAGTTAAATTGACATTTGGCAAATACGAGTGATCTTTATGGGGTAAGAAATGTAAATTGATGTGATGGCCACAGGAAAAAAAAAATCACGTAATTGTTATTAAGAGGCAAATAATTAAATAAATTTTGTGTTTCTTTCCTGAATATTTGTTTCTTGTTAGGAAAGGGCCATTGAATTGTGAAAAGATTGTTGATTGTATTCTTGCAGTTTAGACAGTGCAGCTGAAAGTCTGTTCATAGAGTATGGGAGACAGTGAAACACTGGTTGCTGAAACATCTGGAATTATGAGCTATAACTCTGCGGGGTTTTCTAATACTGGCTATGCTGATGCCGGCACAAATGTTGTTCCTGATGCCAGTGCTTTTCCCCCTGGGACCACAGGGGATTTTGCTGCCTCTGGCGCTGCAGCAGATGCAGCTTACTCTGTACCCTCTGGAGGTGCTAGTTTAGATGATGGAAATGCCTATAATACGGATCCTAATGCTGCTATGCAACAGGCTCAGGCTGTTGTGCCATCCGGCAGTGGTGATAATGTTGCTGGTTCAGAAAACGTAGCCATGGGGTCATTTCAAGCTGCTGGTTATAGTTCTATAAATGGCAGTGTTGTTAGTGAAGTGGGACATGTCACATCAATAGAAAATGGAAGTTCTTTGGGTATTGCTAGTGGAGCTACGGCCAGTCAAGAGCTTGTGAATAGTTCTGGTATGTCTTCTTTGGCATATTGTCGTGTGGTTTTGTTGATTTCTTTATTGGTTTGCACGCTTCAATTTTTCTTGAAAGTGATCCAAATCATTTGATATGGAAAGTTATAGGTAATGTTACAGAAACTGTAAAATCATGGGCCTCTTTAGGAATATAAGTGATTTTATGGAACTTTTTGGAAATAGCTGGTTTGGTTGTTCATACAATATAATTTCATCCCAAATCTGTGTGTTCACACGTAAGTTGCACTAAACTATAATATGGCAGTGAAGTACGGTTCGCCTTGTTGTAATTCAATAAAAGTCACGTGTTGGACCTGTGTACAGTACTACACTTAAGCTGTGTTTCAGAACGTATTTAGTCTAAAGCCAAAAAAATCAATTCTGGCCTTGGGCTTAGATGCTGTCGTGCTTCACACTTGGGATTTTCAAGAATCTGCTTTTTTCATGTAACTTGAATTATCCCTTTAATTTAATTTATTTTATTTTATTTATGCTGTCATTCCTTGTGCATCTTCCTGTTTCTTGTTTACGAGCCCTTTTATAGATGGAATGGTTTCCCTCTTGATCTCAATCTACATTTTTTCATATTTTTGGGGTTTGGATTTCTGTCGTCTGAAGACCCTTCGAACTTGAAACAAGAGATTGTTGGTTGTACTGTATATATGCAAGAATATCATCAGCATGCCAATAATACTGTGGTTATTTGTAATATAAGAGCAACTCTGCATTTCTTTGTTAAATATTTTTATAGTTATTGGAAACAGAAATGTTCATTGATGATAGGTGGTTGATTAGATTTTTGGTTTTATTTTGTTCTGAAATTGAGATTCTTTTTTGGTCTGCTCATTTCACCCTTTTATTGTAATGCTAGCAATGTCAGATGAAGAAGATCGTCTATGGAGCATTGTGAAGGCCAATTCTTCTGACTTTAGTGCATGGACTGCTCTACTTGAAGAAACAGAGAAGCTGGCGCTGGTATGTTGTCCCAGATGGATAAGTCAAACCCATCATTTTGCTGATTAGGTGTATTTTTAGTTTATAGGGAGAGAGGCTTACCCAGGTGGCTTATATGGTTGGTGTAGCCTCACAATTTTACATGTTATTTTTTCTAAGACAAATGAATTCTGATGGACAATAAACTTGAATGGCCTCACTGGAAGTCCTCCTTTTATTGGGGCTGTCATTTATTTTTTATGCGTGTGATGTAACTTAATTGTCTATGTGCTGTTGAACTAATATTCTTATCAATACTTTATGTGTAGGACAATATACTGAAAATACGAAGAGTCTATGATTCTTTTTTGGCTGAATTTCCTTTGTGTTATGGTTATTGGAAGAAGTATGCTGATCACGAGGCACGTGTGGGCTCCATGGACAAAGTTGTGGAGGTTTATGAACGGGCAGTTCAAGGGGTGACTTATTCAGTTGACATTTGGTTGCATTACTGTATATTTGCCATAAACACATATGGAGATCCTGAAACCATCCGAAGGTAATAGTTGTTCATTTATCAATTGCTGTTTTTGGTCTGCATTGGGAGATTTTGACAGTGTGAGTTTTTCAGTCACAAGGATCCGGTAGCGTATTTTTGTTGCTTTCTAACTTTGTCTCAATATGTCTGAAACAGTGCTTACACCTGCAGAAAGGTTTGATGGAATGCTATTTAGAAATAATTTATTTTTATGTGCAAACTGTTGAGTTTGAGGCTCGTGTCATAGTCATTTTAGTTATTTGATGGGAAAATTATATTTTACCTCTTCGTAAACCCTTTCTCTCCCTTCTTTTCCCGAGGCTTGTGTCAGTGTCACGTAGTTGTTTATGAATTGTGGTTGTCTTCAACTTTGACATCTGAGGTGATCATTTTGCAAAATGCTGCTGGGAAGATCTCGTCCAGTTAAGGGCTGGATGGCTTATTTCTCTGCTTCATTTCATACATAGTATGGTTTTTATCAAGAAGGTAAATGCAGCATTTGGATGTATCATAGGCTGTTAGAGTGAATTGTTCTCCTTCAAGATTAGTGTAGCCGTCTCCATTTGTGGATGTGTTGGCATAAGCTCGGTTGATGGTTATACTATGTCTTAACAATATTTTTCCCCTCCTGGTGTGGCTTCAGGCTTTTTGAAAGGGCATTGGCATATGTTGGGACTGATTACTTGTCATACCCGCTTTGGGACAAATACATTGAATATGAGTACATGCAGCAGGATTGGAGCCGCATAGCCATGATTTACTCTAGGCTTTTAGAGAATCCAATTCAACAATTGGATCGGTATTTCAGCAGGTAATTTCATGTTATTTCATATGCTTTGTACTTAATCTGTTGTCTCATATACTGAGTTTTTTTGGGTAACAGCCCAAAGAAAAAAAGATGGTATTGATACAAAGAAGATATACAAAAGGTGAACAGGCTGTCCACTAACCCCAAAACTCTCGAAGAATATACAATTAGAAGATGCCTCATATATTGAGTTGTGGTTTAACTTGCATTATTTAAGTTATAATAGTTTGATTATAGGTAGAAATGACTCATGTTTGTGGTTGTGACTGGTGGGCTACTGTGTTTGTTCTGGAAATTGTTGTTTGTTCTAATGGACCTTTTTCGTCTGTGCATTATGATTGTCACGTCATCGTTGACATATTTACTCGCATGCATGAGTGCTTGAGCACGCTAATAATTACATACATGCTCCACAACAGTGTTTGTTCTCCAAGTAGAAAAATAAAGCAATAACAATGTATGAGTTCAGGATGTGTTCTCTTCAATGTGCTGGCATTACAAAGCTATAGTGTTTTGGGCTTGATGTTATGGTATGGATTTAACGTGACAAGTAATTAAGGTTTCATAAAATTCAGCTCTGATAATATGATAATCAAACGGCTAGGAAGCATAACTTCACCATAAAACTTTTTTCTGCTTGTTCTTCTAAGTGGATTACATGATACACATAGATGTATAGAAACGGTTTGTATTATTTGGAATTTTCTGTTAAACTTTTAACTGTTCCTTGTCATGCTTCTTATTTATGTGCTTGGGCATGAGCTAAGTGTTGCAACTTTGGACACTTTATGCTATTAAGCTTTATTTTCTGCATTGCACTCAGTTAATCACATTATACTTCTTTAACATGGCAAGTGGTGCAATTTTACAGTTTCAAGGAGTTTGCTGGAAGTCGATCTCTATCAGAATTAAGGACTGCTGAGGAAGTAGTTGCTGCCACTGCCGCAGCAGCACCTTCAGAGGCTGGTGGTGAAGTAGAAGCAAATGACGAAAAGGTTCAACCTGACGCTGGCGACCAATCTTCTAAACCTGTTAGTGCTGGCTCTGAGGCAGAGGAGTTGGACAAATATATTACCGTTAGAGAAGATATGTATAAGAAAGCTAAAGAGTTTGACTCTAAAATCATTGGTTTTGAAACAGCTATCAGGAGGCCTTATTTTCATGTCAAGCCACTTAGTGTGGTTGAGCTTGAAAACTGGCATAACTATCTGGATTTTATAGAAAGAGAGGGTGACTTCAACAAGGTATATGGGTTTGCTGTCTATATTTGAGAATATCTGGTTTGTAGCTTTTAGTTGTCTCTTGATTATAAGTTGACTTACAGTTAAGTAATATCTGCTGCATCATATGCTTTATTGGCTAAATCGTTGGGTGAAGCAACTTTTTAAACGGGAAATTGAACTGAGACTATAGCCTGGGCCTTCGATTTGGTTACTTTAAGGCTAAGTACTTCAAACCCTCATTTGTCCGTGGACATTTTAGGTTCGTGATGTGTTGTAAAGTATATTTTATTCTTTTTAAAGTTCCCATGTTATGCATGCAGGTGTGATCTTGTCTTCCTAATCATCTATCTGTGAAGCAAGGAGGGTCCCTCCTTTCGTATATGAGGGGCCTCTCTTTTCCACTAATGGAGTACTTATGCATATCTCTTTTGTGCTTTTTATAGTCTCTTTGGTTCATGTATTGGTGAATGATGATACTATTTAATCTGTGATGTGTTTCATTGTGAACTAGGTGGTCAAGCTCTACGAAAGATGTTTGATAGCATGTGCCAATTATCCTGAGTACTGGATACGATATGTTTTGTGCATGGAAGCCAGTGGAAGTATGGATCTTGTTGATAATGCACTTGCTCGTGCAACTCAAGTGTTTGTCAAGGTATTGAACAAACATCTGACTATGGTATTTTGGTATGTGATTCTATTTTTTGCATGGCCATGAAGCTTGTATTCTTTCCTCTCTTCTGCAAATAATCCAAAGGAAGCATGTGTTACTGGACCACTGCAGCCTCATAATTTTTTTTTAAATCTTTTAAACATTTTCATAGTTTTTGTATCCTTCTACTGAAGAAAATTCTTGTTCTTTCATTTAATATATCTATGGCTGCTCCGCCTGTAACTCATCTTGATTAATAATTTTTGATAGATAAGTTTTTGAACTATATATATTAATGACAGTCGAAGTATAGTTGAAGCACTACCTCCACAAGAGATTTCAATATTGATATTTATGCATGCAACATAGCCATATCCTTCTATATATATATATATATGTTAGCTTTTGTAATTTATTAATGACAGCTACCACTTTATCAACAAAATTTCAACAGAGACTGCCGGAGATTCATCTATTTGCTGCCCGATTCAAAGAGCAGAATGGGGATATAGATGGTGCTCGAGCTGCTTATCAACTCGTACACACAGAAATATCTCCTGGCCTTCTTGAAGCAATTATTAAGCATGCGAACATGGAACGTAGGCTGGTAGGTTTTGTACAAGCTGGTTATTGAGCATTTTCAATTTAAATAAAGCTATTGTGTGTTTTTTTGATTCTTCCTCTTGATTTTGCAGGGGAATCTTGAAGATGCCCTTTTGTTATATGAGCAGGCCATTGCCATTGAAAAAGGGAAAGAACATTCACAAACATTACCAATGTTGTATGCTCAGTGCTCTCGGTTTTTGTACCTGGTAGGTCAATATTTTACTTGTGTGTTTTCATCCCTTCTCCTCCATGTTAAATTGTGGCCTGGCTTGTGGGTTTAAATAGTAGTTTTGGTTTATATTTTGAGTCATCATCTCTTTGTACCCATGAAGTAAGAAATCATTAACTGGGTTTAATTTTCTTTTTTTACATTAATGGAAAAGGAAAGGCTACAATACTGGACCAAATGTTTTCATTATATGTATTTGATCATGGTCAATTCAAGTATAGAAAAGCATTTAAAATTTATTATTAGATTAGGGGAAATTGGTGATCAGTTTGATCCTGCCCGCTTCCCAAGCAAAAAATACCCTTTACGTCCTAATAGGTGTTCTTTTGTCTGACCTGGAATTTGTAAAATGCTAGGTCCAATGGTTGACTCCACTTATATGTTGATTTTATGGTTTTTTTCTTATTTTTGAAGTGTCACAGTGTCCTATTAGTATATCTAGCATCTATTTTGGGACAGACTAGCCTGATTGTATTATTTACGTTTTTGTTTTGTTTGCTTCTCCATTTGCAAAGTCATTCCATAGAAATGCAAAAACAGCTCAGCCGTATATTTGATCCTTGATTGTTAGCTGTAATTACTAAACATGCATTGTAACTTTCATATGTTTTTAGGCTTTACTGAGATACAGTATACTATTGTAGCTATTGCATGGTAAACATATTGAATGCATTTACTCATCCATTTTAAATGTGTTTTCATGCCTTGAAAAATTGTTTGAAAAACCAAATGAGTCCATTTTGATAAGCCACCAAATATTTATTAGCAAGTGCAAAGTTACCCATGACCAGGTTAATCATAAGTTTGTACTTAGTAGAATACATCAGGTCTGTCTCTCTCTATTTCCCTCTCTGAGGGATGTGTTGTAACATTTATTTCCTTAAATATAACATATTTTGTAGTACCAAGAATACCTATAAGGATTTTTGCCCTTGACTAGGTCAATACTAGTATTGTCGCTTTTTAGTATGCACCTCAAACAAAACTAGTGTCATATTTATCTTGAAATTTAAGCTGCTGGTTTGCCATTACTTTAATCTTTGGCTTGACAGGGTTAATTCTATTATTGCTCCATTTTTTAGCATGCAACTCAAGCAAAACTATTATCATATTTATTCTTGAAATTTAAGCTGTTGGTTTGCCATTGCTTTTTTCATGCATTTTTAACAAAGCTACTGTCACATTTCACTTGTTCCTTTAGGTTTGTGGAAATGCAGAGAAAGCTCGGCAAATTCTTGTTGAATCACTTGACCATGTTCAACTGTCGAAGCCACTTCTAGAGGTTTGCTCCCTCCCTTCTACATTGTGTTTGTATGTATGTGTGTGCATCTCTGTGTCATGTACACATTATCACTCGAAGCTGATGCTCTGATCTCTTTTGTGTTTTTTTCCCAACAATTCCCTTTTATGTCTAATGTCTTTGTTTCTTGTTCATTATTATTCAGGCCTTGATCCATTTTGAGTCTATTCAGTCTTCGCCAAGACAAATTGATTATCTGGAGTCATTGGTTGATAAGTTCCTTATGCCAAATTCAGATAGCTCCAATACTGCTAATGCTGCTGAGAGGGAAGAGCTATCTTGCATTTTTCTAGAGGTAATCAATTATGAAGTTTGGATTAACTTTTGTCTGAAAAAGATTTTTAGGTCCAGATGATCAGGTTATATTCAATTAATCAGAGAACTTTTTGACTGTTAAGATTGCAATTCCTATAACTTTGTGATAGTTACTGAAAATTAATATCTGGGTATTTTATTTTTTGGATGTTGAATGGTTAGTTTGGCTTGGAGTTGATATTTTTCCTTTGACAATGGTAAAAGAAAGATAGTTTTTGGAAGTTTGAACTTAGAGCTAATATGTTAATGATTTTATAATAATGTTTGTGAAAAATTGTTCTGTAATGTATGTGAGAAATTTAATTTTGGATTCTTAAGATTCAAGCATACGCCGTAACATTGACTTCCTAAGAGCAAAAACTGTGGAATATTGTTTGTTGCTTTTATCTGAAATTTTTTTTGTGATTATAAGATATTTTACACCCTTTTATTTGTTAAAGAGAACATATATGTTTTGAAGTCTCATATGCTTAACTATGATTTTGCAGTTTTTGGGTCTCTTTGGAGATGCACAGTCTATCAAGAAGGCTGAGGATAGGCATGCCAAACTTTTCATACCTCATAGGAGCACATCAGAATTAAAAAAACGTCATGCAGAGGATTTTTTAGCATCAGAGAAGGCAAAGATGGCCAAATCTTATTCTGGTGCTCTGTCACCTGCACAAGCTTTGATTGGTGCTTATCCAAATGCACAAAACCCTTGGGCGGCTGGCTATGTTGCACAGCCCCAAGCTTGGCCACCGGCTACCCAGGCAGCTCAGACACAGGCACACCCTGGCTATGGTCAACAGGTAGATTACCCTTTCTGGAGTGGACTTATCACAAAATTACATGGTTGAATGTTTTGTCATTAACGGTTAATTTTGGACTGGTAGAAAAGCTCTTTTTAACTTTAACTTGTTGTAAGCATGCCATTTCTAGGATTTGTACCTCTGTGCAGGTTTCTTGTCTTTTCTAGTCTCAAAGCGCTGCACTTCAAGATAGCCCACTTCAAAACCTGTTTCTATTAATTTGCCTGTTTCAAAAAGCTCCAAAAATTTGGACCTTTTGTGGGTGCAATGCTAAACTTTCCCATCCAGCCAGGCTGTTGTGTCACCTGCAAACTTGGCTCTTTTGACTCTACCTGAGAATATTATATAGCATAAGAGTATCTCTTTCCTTTATCATGGTTAGTTTGTTGACAGAATGTTTCCCCATTGTAACAGGCTGCATATGGTGCATATAGTGGTTATCCGAGCAGTTATCCAGCTCCACAAGCATCACTCCCACAAAGTGCTACTTATGGTGCTTATCCTCCCACGTATCCTGTCCAGGTACCAAATATCTTAACAGCAGCAAATCCTGAAGTCCCATAAATATGATGATGCTTTCTTTAGTTTTGGTTGTGTTATATTTTGAAGGGTGTTGACCTGATGGGTATTTAAATATTTAAGCACCTGATGATGATAAGGATATTGAAATATAAGTATGCGCCTCTTAAAAGCAAGAGATATTTCTGGACCTGCTAAAAAGTTGATCTGCTTTTCTTTTGTCTCTCATATATTTGGAAGTTCTTTTTTTTTTAATCTAATTTTTTTATTTCATTTCTCATTGTTTTTTTTAAAGACCCATTTGCTGCCATGTTTCCAAATTTGTTTATATACTTGTGTCAGTGATTCGGCACATCTGTTGCTGACTTGCATTGTCTCATTATTTTCAAAGTAGTATATTTAAGAACAAGTAATTACCTTCCCGATTGCTGTCCAAGTCAGTTTACCATGTAAGGTAACGGCTTTGTTCGAAGTGTAACTGGTTGTAACATTAGAAATGTGTTAAGCTATGTAAACCATTGAATGAAAAATTCAATTGACTCAAGGTGCAATTTGTGCATTTATATGCATGGAGCAAATGTTTTCTTTTGATCCCTCAACCAGTTGGGTGAGGAAGGATGGAAATGAGAAAAAGTTTCAGTCATTTTTTGGTCCTTGTTTAGCACTAATGCTGTTGTCATTTCAGCAGGCTCTTGCCCAACAAAATTATGTGCAACCTACTGCCTCAGCAGCAGCAGTAACCCCGGCTCAGCAGCCTGCGGCCGTTCCTGCACAAACCTATTACGGAAATTACTACTAAGAGCTAGTTAGATTTGTACCATACACCTTTCACTACCTGACGTGATTAATTTTTTGTTTGTTTTTGTTTTTCTATGCTTTTCTGTGGGCTGACTTGACATGTAACTTCGATTTTTAAAACATAGGTTGACATAACAAAAATAGACCGGTGAAGAGAGGAGGAACTAGTCAGTGGCGAACTGTATTTTAGGTAATTTTGAGAAAATTGTAAACATGAACATTTCAAAGAAAAATCTTGGTGTAATTGGAGGAAGACGATTTCTTATTTGTAGTCATAAAGTGGGATATGATTGCAGAGCAAGTACGCATTCCAAAACGAATGGTGTTTTACTCTGCCCTAATTGTTTTAGTAATCATTTGCACCTAAGATTGGACACAAGCAACAAAGCCGATGGTTGGTAATTGAGTGTGGATTACATCCACGTTCAATCAAGCTTCTTGTATTTCTAGAAACAACAATAAGGTAAGGGTATTTTCGTGCAACTCAAGAGGAGCGCCTCTACAATGAAACGCATGCCGGTAATGGATGGAACGATTGCTGACGTCGAAATTGTCTGCAAACTACCCAAATTGGATCCCCAGCAGTTGCCAAATAATAAATTCAGAAAACTCTCAGGTTTAGTTCAGTCATTCACTGTTTTCAGTTCCCCTCCCTGTTCATTTGGTTAGGTAGGTATCGTATCTCCTATATAGTTACTGACACTGCCAAATTAGAGAATCCTATTCAATTAATTTCCTTTTTCTTTTTCCAGAATATTAATTATTTTAAATTCTTAATTTGTTAAGATAATGAATGAACCTTTAAAAGTGTTACAATTGACTTGCGAAGAGGTGGCCTTTTGACGGAATCGCTTAACTTTCCCAAAAACCTAGAAACCGCAGCCGTCCATCTAAAGTTCCTTCAATTTCCACGCTACAATTCAATTCAATCCCTTGTACATATAGTGTATTATTACCCAGTCATAGCAAAATTAGCGAGGCAGGGAAAGGTAGAGCGCTTTCACGGACTCTTTACCTACAGATCTATATCCAGAGCTCTTCGTCTCCTCACTTTGTGTCCTCGTCTACATTTGTACTTGTTTCTCCAAGTCTTCAAAACGCTCTCATCCTAACAGCCTTCTGTCCGTCTTTCTTGTTGCTTCATTGTGAAATCTCAGGATATCCTTTCTTTCTTGAGTTATTATTGATTACTGAAAGAAACACCGCCGGAAAAAGAAGAAGCATCTAGAAGCCGAATATATCGGTTTTTGTCGTTTTCAGATTGTGTTTTTCAGATACTTGACTTTCTAGTGGATCTGCGACCGATCACTGCTTCAGAAGGGGTTTAAGAGCGGTTTTTAGCGGACTTTTTTTTTCACTGCATGCTTGTGTTCTGACCTACAAGCTAAAATGGCCGCTCCTTATCCAGGACCTACGCAGGTGTGACTTCATCACAATCTAATGTGATTATTTTTTCTCTCTCTATGGACATATGTGTGCAAGTTTTTCTTTTTATTTTTTTTTTGTCGGGTTTAGTGTTAATGACTGACAGTGAGGGATGTGTCAGGTTGGCTCGTACTTTGTTGGGCAATACTATCAGGTACTTCAGCAACATCCTGATCGGGTGCACCAGTTTTACTCAGATGCTAGCACCATGATTCGGGTCGATGGAGATTCCTCCGAGTCTGCTTCTGCAATGCTGGTATATCTTTTTCTAATCTGTATTTGTCTTGGTCATACATGTGTATTTTACTAATGATAAACTTGCTTGGGTTACTTTTTGGTTTTTTTCTTCTTCTTTCATTTCGTTTTTAAGGAGCTTGACACGCATTCTTTGTGGGTAGATGTTGTTGTTTGGTGTCAAATTAGTATGAGATTCAGGCATTGGATAAAACATTTAACGAGACATAAACACTGATGGTTTTGTGGTGAACGGAATTTTCAGTTTTTTAAACATTGCGAATTTGTAAACTTCACCTTGGGTTCTTCCTAGGTATTCCCCTAATATGCGTACCTTAGAGAATCTAAGTGCAAATACAAACTTGTGGTACTTTGCTTGTAGATTGGCTTTGATGACTAGATAATCTTAATTGTAGTTTTGACTTATGATGACTTTCTACTATTGATTAGGCAGTACAACTTTGCATCTTAACTGCTCTATGTATTTGTATCTCTCATTTTCATGAGTTTACTTCATAGAACTCTTCCTTTTATCTTTTCTGCAGGAAATTCATTCAATTGTCATGTCTCTAAATTTCACTGCAATTGAGATCAAGACAATCAATTCACTTGGTTCTTGGAATGGAGGTGTGTTGGTGATGGTTTCAGGTTCTGTCAAAACTAAGGAATTCAGTGGCAGAAGGAAATTTGTACAGACCTTTTTCCTTGCTCCTCAGGAGAAGGGTTACTTTGTTCTTAATGATATTTTCCAGTTCATTGAAGATGAACCCATTTACCATAATCCTGCTCCAGTTTTGTCAGAAAACAAATTTGACACTCAACTAAGTGCTTCTAGCCCTCTTCCTGAACAACCAGGTACAAGAATAAAATTTTATAACTAGCGTCCAGAAGTTTTAGGATATGTATGGCACTTAACAACATTATAAATATCTGTTTTAATTAGCATGAGAGTGCAAGTTCTAGATCATGACTTTTCCATGAGGCTGATTAATTTAGTCAACATAACATGGATCCCTGTTGAATATATTGGAGAAAAAGTATGAATACTTATGGAGTTGAGCAATTGTGTTTTTGCAAATAACAAGTAAAAATGATTAGTTGCATTCAGACCTTTTCCTTGGTATTCAATGATAAAACCCCTTCATATCTTATACAATTGCAATGATGGTTATATTGTCACATCACAAGTTCCTTTACGTGGAGTGTTTTTGACATATTGTTAATAAGTCAATATTACCACCAAGTAAATCTTCTCTTTTTTATACTGTGGTGCATCTTTATGGTTATTTTATTTGCTTTTATCTGGGGAAAAGTGACTTGGGTAGATGGATGAGTTATTGCTATGAACGGAACCAAAGCCCAAACTGTCCCTTGCTTCATCAATTCTGCTACTGGGCTGAGTCATCACTGACATTTTGTTGGTTATAGGTTAATTATTGGTTATTTGTTCACAATTTGATCTCTGAAAATATTCTTTCGGCATTGACTACTATATATCTAAGATCAATTTTTAGAACAGTAAATTTTTCAATAGAATGTTTACTTTTACTCACTAGGTTTAGCAGCTTCTGATTATGTCTTGGAAGAAGCCAGAGAGTATGTTGACTCAGTTCATATAGAAGATGATCCAGTTGACAAATACAGTATCTCAGAGCAAGAGCAGCAGGAGGAACCTGAACCTGAAGTTTTGCCGGAGGAAACTCCTGCAGAAGAAACTCCTGCATCATTTCAAACAGATGTGAACACTGTACAGGCTTCCCCCATCTCCGCTGCGGAAGAACCTGTGGGCGAGCCTCAAAAGAAAACTTATGCTTCTATTGTACGTGCTGTGCTTCCCCTTCTTTCTTTCTATATATTTGTGCTCAAATGTTTATGGCCCTCAGGCACATACTTCTACATGCATCTTCTATGGCATCTAACTAACAGTTCTGAGAACATCATTAAAGTATATGTGGTCATTTTGTCCGTCCTCTCATTCTCCTGCTTGCTAATGATGATTTCTCCAGTTTGATTTTGATATGCATTGGCTTTCTTTTGTTGAATCTGCTAATATAGTTATTCAAAAACAATTAAAATAAGTTTTATATATTGTTGGATTTTTTTTTTTCAAAAAATAAAAAAGCCAATCAACCTTTATAGTCGCATGTGCATGCGTCCATGACTGAAAGAGTTACAGTGCTTGCAAAAGAAATATGTGAATGAGAGTATGTTAATACATTTACGGGTTAAGGGGTGAGCAATCTATACAAATAGTGTTATCATGTGCATAACCATGTTGGAAAGGATGGGAAGTGAAATATGAGTGCTTTAATAGTTTGTGACATGAGCCAGAACTGGGTGGGAGCCGAGGGGGCGGGGCATTTTTAACCTTTTTGTTTTAAGTGGTGAGACTTGATTAAATTATTACTTTTTTTCTGTATTTTGAAAACATTCAGCTGCTAGTAGCTAAGAACCAGTGTGCATCAGCAGTTGCTACTCAGCCATCTTTTAGCAAAAGTGCCTTGGCTACATCAGAATGGAATCCTACACCCCAGCCGGCTGCAACCCAGCAGTCAAACAATGCATCATTTGTGCCTGAAACTGGATTTGAAGCAGCAGATGAAAGCTTTTCCCTAGATGAAGGTTAAGTGTGTTATTTTTTCTTTAAAGTTCTGTTGCTTATAGTATAACTTATGACAATTGAAGTTGACATCATTGTCCCTTTGCTGGCTGTGCCAATTGTCCTTGCCACTGTGATGGATATTGGTAATTAATGATTTTCAGGGAAAAGAGAACCATTGATTTTTTGTTTTTGTAATTTTTTCTTGCTTTAATATGAGATTTGTAGGCCAATGTTCTAATTGACTGGTGTATGCTTAATATCTAATTCTCATAGCTGAGTTTGTGCAAAGGGTGCGACTCTTGACATGCAGAATATCTTTATCACAAATCAAATAGTATTTTGATGTGGTCCTTCATTCATAGCAGTTTCTTTTCCTTTCTATAACTGAAAGATTAATTAAACTTTTCTTATTTCCATTTTTTGGAATTTGCCTTCTCTGCTTTATTCTTGAGATTAGGTTAACTGGTTGCAATTCACTAAAATTAGGTTGGCAATTTGACGTTATTGCTTAGGAGAGCCGTACTGGTTATTGATTATTGATTATTGATTATTCATCTTTTCAGGTGAAGTGAAATCTGTCTACGTGAGAAACTTGCCCTCTACGGTTACTGCTGCGGAAATTGAGCAAGAGTTTAAGAACTTTGGCAGAATCAAGCCTGATGGTGTTTTTGTTCGGAACCGTAAGGTGTCTTTCTTTTCTTCAACTCTAGATGGCTTATATATATCTATATTGGAAGAAGCTTAACTAAAAATTGTTACATACAGGATGTCATTGGTGTTTGCTATGCTTTTGTTGAATTTGAAGACATTTCTGGTGTTCAAAATGCTATCCAGGTTTGATTTTGATCATTGTAATAGAAATTTGATTTTCTTTTCTACTCAATACGTCATGGATGCCGTTCATGTTGCTAATCCTTTGTGAACACTTTTTCGTTATCTAGTTAGACCTTATTGTTACATTTGTTGCTTCCCTTGCTTTTCCTTTATCTTCATTTACCTATGTCTTAACTGCTAAAAAACTGTTATCCATTTTTGAGATATTGATATGTTCTGCGGGCCACAGGGAGCCTTAAGTGAATAACATTTCTTCTGCTATCATTTCTAGTGTACTTGTGTTTTACTGGGGGATTCTGCATTTATTATTGACCTGACTAGTTTTGTTCTTTCTGTAGGCATCTCCAATACATTTGGCTGGAAGGCAAGTCTACATTGAGGAGCGGAGACCAAACAGCAGCAGTACTTCTCGAGGAGGAAGTATGTGCTTTTTAGTCTCTCCATTTTTACAGGCTAATATTGGCTTTGATGTTTTGATAGCACATGCACAATCTTTGTATCTGATGCATTCTCTGGATCTGCTTATATGTTGGTTGCATGATTGAAACTTTTAATTTCTTTATAAAAGATTTAGAAGTGCTGATTCTTCTGTTGCAGTCCTTGGTGCACGCGATGTCTTGATATTCAATAATCTTGTTTCAATCTTGTTTCTGTACATAACTGAAATGGAGTTATATGTATGATTATGCTTTGATTGGCTAACATGCTCTAATTGCTGCCATGATCAGGAAGGGGAAGAGGCAGGGGTAGTTACCAAACAGAAGCCCCAAGGGGGCGCTTTGGTGGCCGTGGTTTTGGCAGGGGAAGTGGCCAAGATGGTGGCGACTATAACAGACCAAGAGGCAATGGTTTCTATCAGCGTGGTTCACAATGAGACCACGGACCTGCCTTGAGGGAGCAAATACAACAGGAAAAATCATTTAAAAGATTACGCTTGGGTTATTTTGATCTGAGGTGATATTGGTTTTGCTGATTCCTAGTTCAATACTTTTAATGGGGTGTGTCATTTTGTGATGGGAGTGAGTGTCAAGCGACAATTATTTCTCTTGTGCTGTTACAGATCTTCTCTGTTTATCCCCTTGAATAGTTTTTATCATGCAATTCAAGTGGGAGATAGTTTTGGGATTTTTAGCTGTGTTGTGACTTTAGCATATTCCATGAGCTGAGCTGGTCTACTGTAGTATATTAAGCCATTTTCTATTTTGAATATTTATAATATTGTACCCATTATGCTTGGTTTATTTTTGCATGGATGAGATAATTTGGGATCTCATCTGGATTCTTAAGACAGCATGAATTCATTATCATTTTGTCGTAGAATTTGGCTCATCTTTTAATTTTCAATTATTTATCGCATTATTATATTACACAATAGAAAGATGCTTGTATTACAGAAGAAAACTGCATCTTTTACTTGTGCGGTACAAAAGCACAGTTAAGCATTTATAGAAGCTATTGCTGCTTTGACGTATTTGGTGGGTGGAGTCAAGGTCACTCGGCTCGTTACATCCATCATCATCTTCCTTTGTTTCCCAGAGGAAACTGGCATATGCTGCATGAACCGTGACTGAAAAACAAGGAAAAATAATATACAAAGTCAGTCGGGTGTATCCAGTGATGAACATTGCTATAATCTATTCTTTCTTGTTGTATGAAATTGAACTTGATATAAAATCTACCTATCTTCAGGAGCAGCATGAACAGGTCGTTCAAAGTAGCCAGCAGCTGTGTCTTAATCACGATGAAGCTCCCAGACTTACACACCATATTGTGACAGAACCTCCCCTTCTCCAGGGTCTGCTAGTATGGCCCGAGAGTAATAATCCTCCGCCCGCTTAAGGTCTCTCTTTGACTGAGATTTCAGATTCAGATATTATGAATTCCATATTTCCACTTGTATTACTATGCCATATGCATGATCCGAAAACGCGGAGCTATTTTAAATATAGGGAAGGGTACAGAACTCACCTTGTGCAAAAAATGAGCATAATTCCTCAAGAACAAAGGATTTCCAGGATTTTCCTCCACCATCTTTTTATAATATTCCTCTATCTCTTGATTATCTTCATTATCTCCACCCGCTAGAATAAACTCCTCGCCGCCGCCTCCCCCACCACTGCCACCACCACGAACACCTCCCTCGCCACCAATGCCAAGTCCCCTTGCAAGATAACATCTTTTGATCAACGATCCCTTCAAAATCAACGCCCCACATGTTATCCAAAAGTTTCATCTCTTCATGTAGACGCATGCTCGTCTTCTCATTCTTCGAACAACTCTGGTTCACTTTCTTCGACGTAATCTTCTGCATCATTTTCTTCTAAATAACCTACCTCGTCTTCCTCATCTTCTATATAGCTTTCCTCTCCTCGTCTTCCTCTCAAAGTCGAATACGAGAAAGATGGCATTGTTTCCAACATGAAGTACTTGTCTCTCCCAGAGGATTTCTTACTGGGTTGCTTTGTATTATTGGAATCTTCATCATTCTTGCAAGAAGCATAAGCTAATCCTTCCAAGTTTACCTCAGACTGTGCTCGACGCAAGCCTTGAAGTGAGCCGGAACTAGAATCAGCAGCAGAGGGAGAAATAGGACAGGAATTGCAAGAGACGGCGGGCATATTAAAAGACCCAAAAGAAACTTTGTTGCTGTTGCAGCGGTGGATGGGAGACGGCGGCGGCAGGTGGTGTTTGAGAGCGGATTCATGGCGAGTGCAGCTGTTGTTGGGACTGTCTGAAATGGAAGGGAGCCAAGGACAGGGGTTGATGAGCTTCTGAGCAGCATTTTTTTCTTTTTTGGGGTCTGTTGAATGAAGATGGCTTTGGCTTTGTGATTTTGTGGTGGATTGCTGTAATGAATTATGATGATAGCAAAAGCTAGCCGCTGGCAAAATTTTGTTTTCTGTACACAGCAAAGGTATATTATTATTATTAATTTTTTAATTAGATAAATTAATTTGAGTTAGTTAGTAAAAGCGAAATAACGACTGACTAATTAGGAATATTCTTCAACTCTAGTCGACCACTTAGCCCAGGTCTCTTTTCAATTATAGACTCTGTTGTTGTTATTTACTTTTTACAACAAAATAGGCAACACGTGATTAAACAATAAAGAATCCCATTATATAAATTTTTTTTTTTTTTGTATAATTTTGATCAAACACTAGTAGTACTTAGGAATATTGATTAGAAAAGCAGGTGCATATGCTTGAAAGTTGTGTAAAATATGAAACCTATTATTGTATTGCTGCATGAAAAGTAATTAAAAAGTAATTTGTTTTGATATAGTATGATTAGATTTGATTAGGCTGTGCGGAGGAGAAAGCTATAGCAGCAATTGCATTGACTAGTGATTCATTGATGTAACAGACGAGCAGTAGGTATAAGAAATATATATATATATATATATATAAGCTTGTATTCTTGCATTAGCTGGATAAGCTGAAAGAGAGTGCCAATTTAATTTTCATGATATTTCCACTTCCTCAATTGTCTTTTTATTTCCAGTGACCACCCAAGTTGCTTGCTGCTGCTGCATCTGCATACATTGTAAGGTATACATAGGTAGGGTGTGCGGATCAGAATTGAAATAGACTTTGGCTTCTTTCTTGTTAATATAATAATAATTCAGTAGCTACTAGCTGGGAAGCACAAGAAGAAACAGAAGAAGAAGAAGAAGAGATCAGATCAACCACGTTGTCATTTTGGTTTAATATGGTAATGCTCTCTCTGCATATGTGAATTGTGACTCTTTCTTTTCTATATTTCTTACCCACTCGGGCTTTTGGCACCTTCCCATACCCACACCTCCGCACTTTTTGAACGCCCGTTTACTATTATTCTATTTTCTTACGGCAAAACATAATAATAATAATAATAATAATAATAATAATAATAAATTTACATATTAATTTTTTTTTAAAAAAAACTTTATAATTTAACATTATTCTTATATATATTATTTTTAATTATTGTAATATTCCTTTTTAATTTGGTGCTTTTCCAATTAAAAATGGAGAGCAGCCTATTTTTATAAATAATATTTAAAAATAAGAATAATTGATTATTTATAATTTCTTTAATAAAGAACTTCTTTATAGAATAATAATAACCTCTTTTTTGGGTAATTTTAAATTTATTTTTAAATACAAACCAATTGAATATATTTTATGTATTTCAGATTTTATAAATAATAAAAGAAATAAACACATTCTTAAAAATAAAATAGTACCAAATAATACCTTACATCTTTTTTTTTAAGAAAAAAAATAAATTGACAGAGTAATTTGCAAACAAAATTTATTGATTTACTTATCATAATATATATTTTAATAAATTTAAATTGTTGAATATTTTTTGTATTTTAAAATACATAATATCTTAATTAATAGACATTATACACAATATTTTAAATATTTTACAAAAAATAATATTTAAAATAACAAATCTTAACATTATGATTTATTGTATTTTAAAAAAATTATAAATTTTATTCAAAATTATTGTAAATTTAAAAATGTTAATATTAATTAAGAAATTATTTTTTTAGTATTATTAATTGTGTTAAAAAATAAAAATTAAAATAAATTATTTAAAATTTGTCAAAAATTAAACCAAAATATTTAATTTAAAATTTTAAAAGATTAAAATACAAAATATTTTTAAAAAAATACATTGTTGATGATCATATATTGTTTATTTATTTTATTATTTTATATTTTAAATATAAGTGGATACTAGAAAATAAAATGATTTTAAAAGAGTACAAGGGATTAATTCAGCTAAATTGAATTGAAATTAATTATTTGCTTAAATCAACTGTGAACTAAGATTCTTTTTAAAATTTTTTCGAAAATAAGCTGCACATTGGTAATGGCAAGAGGAGCGCATAAAGTGAGATTAGATATCAGAGTCCCGGATTTCTGGAACGTGCTTCATAGTTGGAGAGAATCAAATCAAGTTCAGAGCTTTCAGACAAAAATCCAAGCTTCGATCGTTAGACGAACATAGTAGGAGATTTCGGAGCGTGGAAATGTTTGGGTGCGAATGCTTTTATTGGAAAGGAGTCTCCAATTTATCACCCAAAGAACCAGAAACCTTTTCCTTGCCTGCTCCACTCCCTGCATGGCCTCCGGGTATGACAAGTTGGATTAAAAAGAATTGATCATTTTGTTTAATTTTTATTGATCTTTTTGTTTAATTTTTCCTTTTTGGGCGAAATGGAATGTGGGGTTTGGTTATTTTTGTGCATTTCTTGTTTTTCCTTGATGGTTACGCGATATTTCTTATTTTGTTTCTGGGTTCTTAAATTGTAGCCCTGCATGTGGTGGTGGATCATGGGATAATGTTGGTTTTGGTTTTATTCATTCCTTTAATTTTCACTAATTCATTGGCGTTTCTTGGTATTCCCATGCATGTGTTTTCTATGATTCTGTTTTTCCGGGGGGTTTTGAAGTTCTACAAACGTAAAAAGTAGATATGATTAGCTGGACGCTTGACAATTGACCTTTTTCTTGTTTTGTTTAATACTGTTAGTTGGTCCATGTTGATTTTGTCAATCAATTGGCTAACTTATTTAAAAGCTGCTGGTAAGAGAAAAAAAGCAAATATACAAGACTTATTAGTTCCCTTTGGAATGAGCTTATTCAAATGGTTGCCTCAATTATAATTGTTTCAGCGGATTCTGGTTATTCGGTATGTTTTTTATTTTCTTTGTTTTTCTTTTCTCAGCTTTTTATCGCTTATTTCTTTGTGTACATTGTGTCCTATAATTCTTGGTCAAAGCATTTAGAGAAGTCTATCATTAGATATGGATGTTGTTATGCAAATTTGCTGCTTATTTTGTGTTCTTATTATGTCATATTGATTCCGATAATTTGATTGCTGAAACCAACGATATTCAGTTGTCACTGCGTCTGTATCTTCTTCTTCCTTCGTTTTCTCTTTCTTATTTTTGAATTCTTTTAATACCTTCTCGTATTAGCATTTCATGACCACATAACTGTTGATGCTAGCAGTGTCAGTGTATAGGTTGAGGTGAAGTATGTGATTTGTGGTAGCATTCAAACCAACTTATTTCTTTTACGTAAGTAGAGCAGAATAGTCAACAAAGTCCTGAGCAACCTGTGAAATTTCCTATTGTGGTGTTGATAGTTATTGTCATATTTCTTACATCTTTAACTTGTGGTTTCATCTTGGGTAGCCAATGTTGAAATGAACAATTTGATTTACGGGATGCGTGGTTAAATTTTCAACTCGCTAGTTTTTTCAAAATTTTAAATGCATTGAGCTGTAATTTAATGTCAAAAAATGAAATGTAAAGAAAATCTTTTGTATCACAAATTTAAGTTGTCTTGTTTGATTGTGGCATTCTTTTATCATACTGAGCAAGAATTGTGTGTTTGCCTTCTCAGGTCAAGGATTTGCTTCTGAACGAATAAATCTCGGAGAAATAGAAGTTTGTAAAATTTCCAGGTTTAATTTCATTTGGAGCTGCAATCTTTTGCCAGACAAGAAAAATAGCATTACATTTTATAAACCGGCGGGAATTCCTGATGGATTTTATAGCCTTGGTCACTATTGCCACTTTGACGATCGGCCTTTGAGAGGATTTGTTCTTGTGGCTAGAGAGGTGTCTCCTTCTGAACCAGGAGCAGCTCATAATTCTAACCCTGTTGACTCACCGGCTCTTCACAAGCCCCTTGATTATAAATTAGTTTGGTGTTCAGATGATGCAGGCGAGGGGAACTATGAAGGTTGTGGTTGTTTCTGGTTACCGGAGCCTCCTGAGGGCTATAAGCCGATGGGCTTTTTGGTTACCAACACTCCAAGCAAGCCAGAGTTGGATGCAGTTAGATGTGTTCGAGCTGATCTGACAGATAGATGTGAAACTTATTGCCACCTACTTTATGCCAGTTCTAAATCCTCAAATTTTCCATTTTGGGTTTGGAGTACAAGACCTTGTCACCGAGGAATGCAGGGTAAAGGAGTTTCCGTGGGGACTTTTTTCTGCTGTAGCAACTGGATCTCTGGAGAAGAGCTGAACATCACATGTCTGAAGAATTTAGATCCTACACTACATGCAATGCCGAACTGCAACCAGATTCATGCTCTCATCAGGCATTATGGGCCAACTGTTTTCTTTCATCCTGATGAGGTTTATTTGCCATCTTCTGTTTCATGGTTTTTCAAAAATGGAGCATTATTGTACAAAGCTGGGAATTTGGTTGGTGAGGCCATTGATCCTATTGGCTCAAATTTGCCTGGTGGTGGGAGAAATGATGGAGAGTTCTGGATAGACCTACCGACTGATGACCAAAGAGAGAGAGTCAAATATGGAAACTTGGAGAGTGCAAAGCTTTATGTTCATGTGAAGCCTGCTTTCGGAGGTACATTCACTGATATTGCAATGTGGGTGTTTTGTCCCTTCAATGGACCAGGTACTCTCAAAGTCGGACTCATGAACTTTGCTCTCAGCAAGATTGGACAGCATGTGGGTGACTGGGAGCATTTCACTCTCCGCATATGCAACTTTACCGGAGCGCTCTGGAGTATATACTTCTCCCAGCATAGTGGTGGCGAATGGGTGGATGCATATGATTTAGAATTCGTTGAAGGAAATAAAGCTATTGTTTACTCCTCAAAAAGTGGGCATGCAAGCTTTCCTCATCCAGGCACCTACATTCAAGGGTCTGAAAAACTTGGGATTGGAGTGAGAAATGATGCTGTCCGGAGTAATCTGTACGTGGATTCAAGCATCCATTACGAACTTGTGGCTGCAGAGTATCTTGGAGATGGGGTCGTTGCTGAGCCTTGTTGGCTGCAGTTTATGAGAGAGTGGGGTCCAACTATTGTCTACAACTCCAGAACTGAGCTAGATAAGATAATCAATTTTTTGCCCCCCATGGTTCGATATTCTGTGAAGGACATGTTTAATAAGTTGCCAGTAGAGTTGTACGGGGAGGAAGGTCCAACTGGGCCAAAGGAGAAGAACAACTGGGTGGGCGACGAAAGAGGGTAGGTAGGTTCGTGGTGAACTCTCACTTCGATAGACTAGTTCACACTTCTCGGTCAGTAAAACTTTGAATATAAGGCTGGCTCGTAATATTTGTGTAGTAGTCATAATTGTACAGACATTTAAGATAGAGTTAAGTTGCATTACAAGCAAGAGCTCTTGGAAGGAAGGATGATGAAGAAGAAGAATCCTGCAGAGTGACTTTCAAGTTAAATATTTGTTTGTTTAGTATGATGAAGTATTGTGCAATATGTATCAAAACTACAAGAAATATATTATTTCTGGAACTGGTTATGAGAACAGATTGATATGATGGTGTGTGGACAGAACATAGTACAGGAGTTGTAACATAGCCAATATGTCGTAAGAATAGAAAATAAGTTTTGATGTTTGCTTCTGTAGTTCTTTCTTGCGATTCAACAGTAATACAAGGAATTTTTATTTTATTTGAATGATCTCAAGAAGTTGTATTATACAAAATAGTCGTATGATTCCTGATGAATTCACAGTGTACCTTGTATTCTATTTTAGAATCAAAGAGAATGAATCGGGGTTGAATATCTCGAATCTTCCTTTTTTTTTTTTAAGAATGTTTAATAACTCGAATGAATTGTCATTTAAAAATTAAGCTCCTTGAACATTTTTTTAAAAATAAAAATTAAATAAGTTCGTGGTAGAACCTAACCCAGCCCCTTTATGGGCTTGTCTTGGGCCAGTATTTTCGCCTAATTTTTTCAGAGTTAACCCGAAACATACCGAGTCAGAACTTGCACAAGTTCTGGATTTGACACTTCACGCACCTATTTAAACGGTGCGGCGGTGCTACCGAAGAACAAATTCGAATCAATACATTCGGAAAAAAGAGAAGAGTGCAAGTAATAGGGAAGAGAAGATGCTGGTGAGAAGGTTGAGCTCTTTCTTCAATAACTCTCCAACTTCAAAGGTTTCCAGGTACATCGTTTTTTCGTTGGTCTGCTAGCAACTTTCGTTCTTTTTTCTCTCTCTCTTTTTTGGCAGCAAATTTTAATTTTATAGTCGTGGGGATCAGATTATTTGTTTTTGTTGATATTATATTTATCTGGCTTCTTCATTTTATTAACTTTATATGTGTATTTTAGTTTGGTTTTTGTGTTATGTGTTGTTCTGGTTTAGGGTAAAATGCAGCTGCTCATTTTGTGTATTAGGCTTAGTTGAGTAAAGGGTTTTATTTTTTCATGTCCAAAAGGGAAATGTAAAATACTCAATACTTTAGATTTTAATGTTTCTTAGTTCTCTGAGATGTGTACTGTGAAGGATCAATATTTGCAATGTGCCTGAGTGTTTGAGTTTTGTTTGCTTTGCTAATACCTTTATTTGATCCTTTAATTTGAATTCTTAATTCAAATGATCTCTGTATCTCTCACCCGTTTGTTTGGTCATCAGAGAAGTTGAACTTACTGGTACTTGACTAATATAACTGATTTGTGCAGTGCAGCAAAGACAGTGGATGAAGATAAGAGCAAGTCATTTGTTCGTAAAGCAGTGTCCTTTGTCTTGATCACTGTCACGGGCGGTGTTGCACTGAGTGCTCTTGATGACCTTGCTATTTATCATGGCTGTAGCAGGTGCATTTTATTTTTTTCTTGAGGTTGCTATAGTGTTAAAAAAGACTTGTAGCTGGAGAATCTGATAAAGTTGTGTTTGATCCACAATTGATGATTTGCTGCTTGTACATTCAAAAAATGTTGCTTGTTATGCTCTGGATTTGATATATCATCGGGCCCTTAATTAGAAAGATATTTCACCTTGTTGGATTTGTTTCAGTCATTGTTTTCCATATGATCCTCTCAGATTTATAGATTATCTTTCTAGAAGCTTGTCAGAATATGGTACAAAAAAAGGTTTTAAAATTTATTCATGTTAGTGGTAATTTTGTTTAGTTGCTTATTTGAAACCTGCTCACTGGATGGTTTCTTATCATTGGGAAAACTCCAATGAGGTACTTAAAGACATTTGAGGAACCTTATCCAGATGATCAATTCTTTTCTTTTGTCTGAATTTTTCCCGGTTGGGAAACTGAAAAGTTGATTATACATGTTTATGTATGCTGGGTAAATAATTCACCATGGAGTGTATGATGGTTTGTTTATATATGTACTTGTAAATGGCCTGGCTTTGGTACCCCTTTTGTTTGACTGTTATCACTGGTATATTAATTATGTACTGTTGATATCGGTGATTGATCTCATGTTAATCTCACATTGAGCCTCTGAATTGACCATGTCTTTTCTCTGGGTAATCAGCTGTTTTTGTAACATAGTCCCGTAATGATACTTGTGCTCAAATTATGAAGATGTCTTTGGAAGATTGTTAAAATTTTATCACTATGCCTTGGGCAATTGATTTGAATATTGCAATTTTGTGAATCACCAGCCAAATATTGTAGATAGGAGACACAGGGCTAGAAACATGGTTATGCTGTTGTATGTTTTAATCTATAGTTGTGTCTATGGAATTTATTAGTCATAACTATGCTGTTGAAAAGAGAAGACCTCATGCAAGTAATGAGACCTCAAGTTCCTTGAGTAGAAGCCGCAATGTGTATGCGTTTGTCTTCATAGTATTTTATGTCTGATAAAAGGTATCAGGACTAAGTTTCTAACAACATATTTGAGAGTACAAAACATTCTCCAATGTTCTTCTGATGAAAAATATCTCTGACTCGGAGATAAGGAGGAAATACTTTCCAAAGTAACCAATGGATAAGAAAGGAGTAGTGGGTCCACTGCACCCAACATTTCTCCAGTTGTTATAATCAAGTCACAATCCTGATAATCACAGCATTATTTATCCTTAAGATTTAGTTATCATTAGCTAAAGTATATTAAGTTTCCCAAATTCATGATAGATGGTGACCTATACCAAAATTAGCCAAAAAATAGCTAGGTACTTGAGGAATACAGAAAATTGCTGACAGTTTACTTGTCCTCCTGTGTGGCTGACAAACTTGCTTTTACTGCAACGATCAAGTAACTGCCGTAGAACATCTGAAACATTTGATTCTGTCATCATTAGCTGTAGCACAGTGTGTTGTCAGTCAAGTAGAGACATTGTAGCACAATAAATCAAGAAGTTACTGATTTTAATATTTGGATATTGGAGTGGTCTGTTATCATGTGTAGATCAATTAGATTTTGAAGAGGTCAATATGTTATCCATCTTCTTTAAATGTTAAATGCACCAAGATGATAAATTAGTAATAAATGATTCTTTTCTCATTAGTACTATGAATTAATCCCATGCATGTCATTTTATGGGAAACATATGGGGAACTAAATATGAATCTTTATGCATTCTTATCACCTGAAAGTTGTATAATGGTGCATTTAGTTATCCTTTGCTTCAATAACCGCTTGGGATTTTGGCAATTATTTATTATTCTAAGCCTTTTTATTGGATGAAAAAAGATCAGATTATGTGAAAGGCAAAATGTTGCTTAAAGTTCATCTCAACATTTCAAAGAAATTATTTAACCTGGAAATTTGAAAGCACTTTGCCATATTTACCGTTTCCCTGAAAACTTTTCAGCAAGGCTATGGAGAAAGCCAGCAAGAATCAGGCAATCATTGAGGCTATTGGAGAACCAATAAAGAAAGGCCCATGGTACAATGCATCTCTTGCTGTGACTCACCAGAGGCATTCTGTGTCTTGCACATTTCCTGTGTCTGGGCCGCAAGGCAATGGAGTTTTCCAGTTGAAGGCTGTTCATAACGGAGGTTTGTGGCTTATTTTTCTGTTTCTTGTTTTCCATGCTCTGTGTTTGATCCTTGTCACTTGCTTTCAGATTCTGGCTTATCCATGACAAAATTTTACAAATATGCATTTATGATTGCAATGTTGTTTTTTCAGAAGAAAGGATCCCGAGTAAAATTGTTACAGTTATATATATTCATTGCCATTAAAATTATTCTCTGTGTTTTAAATTAGAGGGAGAGACATTGATTTAGATCGATATCTCTTTGTTACAACTTCTTGGAAACATTTATCAATTGCAACCGCAAATTAATATAAATCTTTTCCCTTGTTAATAAAATCAATGGATATTATTATTAACAGATGACGGTTGGTTTTCCTTTTTGCCCCGACGGGACTGGGAGATTCTGATCATGGATGCTCTTCTCCATGTTCCTGGAAACGAGGGCCAGCAGCAAACTTTGCGTATTAGTCTCTCGGACAGTTTCTTACCTTCTGCTTGTATGGCCTGCACTGATTGCAGACCACAGGAATCTCAGAAATTGGAGAAGAAAGAATAAAATTGAGCCAAAATGGATGTCGTTGGATTTTATTTTATTTTTTCTGACCTTCCTCTTTTGATGTTGATATAATTAAATTGGAGAAGCCTCCATGGCTGCTATGGAGATTTCTCGTTAGAACAAAAATTTTGGTAAATGTTTTGCAAAATAAGAGCAATTTTGTACGCTTTATATTATGGTAACATAAAACTAGTTGTATTTGGCAGCTTGGTACAATTGCTAGAATTTCAGTAATCGATAACAATAACAATTTATCTCTGATTATAGAATTTACTTGCATTGGCAGGGCTGCTACATCTCTGTAGCAAGCCAGCAGTATAAATGAGCAGGAAACAGAGGCCTGTTTTATACTTCACTTCTTTCTTTTTTGTCTATTGTCTCCATGTCCTCCCGTCCCATGAACTAAAATTCTTCGAATGAATGCCTGCATCTGGAAGGTTATAGCATCTTTAAGTCTTTTTTTTTTCAATTAATAAAAAATTAAATGCCATATAAGTATAAATTAAACTGCTGCTTGATTTTTTTGGTATGTATTTATGAACAAGATTCTCAAATTTTTTATTAAATCATGAAAATAAATAATTATTTGTTATGTATTATCTTCGTTGATTCCCATATTTCACTAAGTACAGGACCATGATGTTTTTACCATTCTTGCAATTTCATATTTATTGTTACTATCTCATCGTAAATCTTTGAAAGGCAAATATCTTCTTTCTTTCTTTTTCTTTTTCCTTTTTTTTTTAAAAAACAATAATTAATGAATCATTTGAAAGTAATGCAAGAGTTGGCCTGTGATTTTATATGGAATTTAAATATAGACAACCGTTTTCCAATTGTGGAATTGAGGGGGTGACGTGTCAGCAAAAGGAGTGGGGTAGGCGAGGAAATTTATAATGATCCTGCTGTATATAATTAAGGCCCGGTTTCCGCTTCATATCATTTCATTCTTCTTACGTGGACAGTTGACAACAGTCCAAAAAGCAAACAACGGTGGACTCTGTTCCCCTCGTGCACGACAGCGCCGTACACCGTCGAGAACGACAGTGAAACGCTAGAGCCTCGTGGTGCGAGGCACCATTTCACGGGCACGAAACCGTTTTATTAATCTCCGGAACTCAAAACCTCGTGAAAATGTTACGCGAGAGAGTTCTCGTGTTGTTGAGCTGTCTGACGCTGGTGGATTTTCGAAGGTGGTCCAACACGCGTCAAACGTTTTGGTGACAAACGCGGGTTCCACGATGGACGAGGTCCCACCTTGTCGGGTTGTCGTTTGGAGCGTAGAGGAAGGTAGTTGGTCGTGTCTTTTCTTTCAGGGATGCGATATTTTAAAAAGGCTGCCCCCTCTATTCTCGCGATATGATTAGGCAAATTCAATCTGGATCCAAAATTCAAACCAATTCAATATTGAATATTTGAATTTTAATCAATCTGATTTAATTTAATAACAAGACCTATATCTATCAAATTTAAATTAATTTAAATTATTAATTTAATGTTGCTCAAATAAAATAATTAATTCAATAAATATAAATAAATATAAAAATTAATAAATTATTTATAATAATAATGATGATAATTATAATAAAATATATTAAATTATATATATCACGTGAATAAGAAAAAATTAAAAATTTCTTAACAGCTTTTAGTATCTTATATAACATATTTTATCTTTCATTGTGCAAACAATATTGCATCAACAATTGAAATTAAAAAGAACATAACGGGCATCTCAAATATTATTATATCTTAAGAAAGAAAATAGGAAAAAAAAAAAAAGAAGAAAAATGATAGAGAGAGAGAGAGAGAGAGAATGAAGAAGTTATGAATTGAAAATTATGTTGGACGTAATCAACAAAAAGAAAAAGAAACGAGAAAGAAAAAAATTAGGTTAAGTTAGAAATTTGTTTTATATTTATAGAATTTGTTACAATATGATATATTTTATTATAAGATCATGAAATATTAATAAAAATATATTAATTATCGAGTTTAATTTTTTTTATATCTATTAAATTGAATCAATTTAATTAATTTGAATTAAGTTTAATTTAAAAATCAATATGATAGCTACAGTTTGATTTTTTTTTTTTTGTCAATTTGATCCATTCTGATGAATTTTCAAACTGATGTAAATTGTCAGTTTGAATCAGTTTGATTTGGATCAATTATGCCCACCCCTAGACTTTGCTTTGCTGTTCTTATTCTGTCTATGATTGCTATATAAAATTAAAAATAAAAACAAAAAAAAGTACTATATAATGAATGATACATAAAATTGAGAATTTATTATAAACTTTTAGTTGATATGTTGCTTAACTTAAAATTGAGTACCCAATTTGTTGTTATTGTTTTTTTTTCTCATGAAGTGAATAAATAAAATAATTGAGAAATTAAAGATAAAAATAATAGGAATGATTTTGACAATTATTTAGTTTGTATATTGTATTATTGGAAGGGGAGAGAGAGAGAGAGAGAGAGAGAGAGAGAGGTAGTTGGTGAGAAGAATATCTTGAGTGGAGTTGAGTTTGAGTTGAGGTGAGTTGGGGTTGCCCCTTCTCATCTCATGAAACTTAGTTTGTCGAATTATTTGTTATTGATGGAGAATTCTCAAAATATCAAAGATTTTTAAAAAAATGAAGGTCTCCTAAATAATAATAATAATAATAATAATAAAGAAATCAAAAAATTTGAAAACTTGAAGAAAATAAAATAAACAGAGAATTTGGGGCGAGGATGATGAAAGAAAAAGAAAAGAGTAATGACACTTTGGTTCCCCAAGTTTTATATTTACTTTAAATGGGGAATTGTGTTATTTGTTTATATAATTGAGTCTCTAATTTTAATGAAAATGTTGAAATTAATCTTTTATAATATTCAATTTTGTCATGGTATAAAGGTGTTTTCGTTTATTTCAATAGAAAGTAAAGTATTTTTACTTTGTTAAAGAAAGAAAGTTTGTCCTTATATGTACAAGTTATGAACATTCAGAGAAAGAGAGCTGAATGCTCTTATCTAAAAATGCTTGTTTTGATTTGACCAGCAGACATGAGAACTGAGTCTAGAAGCAAACAATGACAGAGAGAAGCACAAAGCAAAATTTACAATTAATGAAGGCGCACAAACCAGACAGGTGGGCCACAGTGCAATCACCACCAACACCAAACCCACCTTTCCCCTTTTTACTAGTTCTCTTTCCCCATGCTCACCGAAACTTACAAACACCCGTGTCATCTTCTTGTTCTTTGTTCTTCTTCTTCTCCATCTCCTTCATTTTTATTTTCATATTCTCACCTTAAGAGAAAAAAAAAAAAAAAAAAACTTTGAACATCCCTTAAACCCTTTGCTTTATTACATCACGATCTGTCTTCTTGTTTTCTTGTTCTTGTTCCTCGTTAAAGTTTGAAGCTTTGAGAGAAAGTTCGGGACTTAGAGAAAAGAGAGAAATGTCTCCCAGTGGGTCTGTGTCAACGGTGTCAAGGGATGACAATCTTGTGTTGTCATCCGAAGATTCTTCCAGCCCAGATGAGTCTGAGCTCGAGTTGGGTCTTGGATTGAGTCTTGGTGGTGGTGCTGGTTGTGGTGGTGGGTTTAAGGTTCAGCAAGCTACAAGTGGTGGTGGTCAGTACGCTCGGATATTGACTGCTAGGGATTTGCCTTTTGTTGTTTCTTCGTCTTGTTCTTTGTCTTCATCGTCTTCTTCGTTGAGTACAGGTAATTATGTTACTGCTGGGACCAAGAGAAGTGCTGATTCTGTGGCCGCCGCTAATGGTTCCAGGTAAAAGATTTGAGTTGAACTATGTGCTCAAAGCTCAAGCTTTGTTTTTGAGCTGATTTTTATTGTTGTGTTCTTACTAGTGTTTGTTTAAGATTTTGTGGCTCTCTGCTTAAGTTGTGTTAGCTAAGCCAAGTAATCTCTCTCTATATTTTTCAACCTAAACACAATAGGGCTCTTTTAGATATCTTTATTTCAATTTGAATTTCCTTGCAAATTTGGCAGGGGACGGTTTTTCTTTCCTGTATAGAATGCTTTTGCCTGATGTGGCATTCCAAATATATACGGCTTTATAGGAGTTGGATTTGGAATTTTTATTATATGTGTTGATTTAGACAAATGGTTCTTAAGAATTTGTTGCTAGAGAAATGATCATAGATGTTTCTGCTGGCTTGATAACAACTTGCTTCATTCTTTTATGTCTTTGCAGCAGAATTCGTGATCATTTGCTTCCAACCCTAAATTTCAGAACTTGTGGTTCATCCTTTAGCGTTTTGTGATAGGATTGTCTCTGTTTTATCTTTTCCCTTTTTGAACACATAGATGCTTTAATCATTTTTTTCCTTCTTTATGACGGTTATGTGTCTGTAGCTAGCTTGATCTCACAGATCAGGACTACTGATCTGAGATGTAGATCTTGCTTCAGTTGAACTTTTAGCGTAGTGTTACTTTGTTTACAACTATCAGCAAGCATGTTGTTAATACCCGGTAATGATATTGTGTAGAGCTATTAGTTATTTCCAAATTTGAGAGATGTACTCATTGCTTTAATGTTGGATTCTAGAATTGGACTGGCAAGTGTGTCAAGAAATACTTATCCCATAGTGGCCATTTATACTGTTGTATGTGATATTTGATCATCATAAAGATGAAAAATGATTTTGGACTTTGTATTATTGAAGAAATAGTTTTGAATTCCATACAGAATAGATAATCTACCATATATAATTAGAAAATTTATGTGAGATCATACAAATTCTAATCTATCCCTACAATTCAATTCTGAAGACCCGTATCACTGGGGAAGGATCATAATTTTGATAACATTGGTGCCAAGATAATATGACATGCCATTTGCTTGTCCCTCAGGTTGAGAGTCGTGAAATAAAAATATCATTACTCTGTTGGCTTTTGCACTTATGTGTTCCTTTCAATTAGTCCATGAAGCTGCTGTGGCCAGCACCATATCAAGGTCATGCTTGAGCTGCCATATAGGTTTCATATTGGAACTAGGCAGGCACATTGGGCCAAGAGTTATTGTTTGGCTGTTCATATTGACAACGTTTTGTTTATTTCTGGAGTCGCGGGAATTATCCACTGACAGATGTTTGAATGGTCTTCTGGAAATACTTGAGTTCATTGAATATGCCATTAGTGTCCTTACTCTGTCACTATTCCCTTGTTGAAACTGTCAGTAAAGTTGATTGTTTGTGGTTATCATAAAATTCTTGTAGAAGCCATCATTTGTGCTGTACACTTTATGCATCATTAGCAACTAATGGTTTCTGTCATGCTTTTTATGATTGGGCAGCATTGTGTGCCTTGAGAGTTGGGGCGTAGGTTGATTGAACTCCACCAGTTGACTGCAATCATACTTATAATTGTTAAGCTGTGGTATATAAATTGCTTGGCAATTCTTGGACCTAAAAGTTATTCCATTCGCCAACATCCCCTTACCTGGGCCAAGGCCTGAGAGGCAGCCCAATAAGAATGTTGTCATGTGCAAAATCACTCTTTCATTTAATTTCTCTTGTAGCTGGCCGTTTGCTTGTATCTTTGGTTCTTGTTTGTTAACATGTTATTAACTTGTGAATGGATTTAAACTAGTCACTTATGAATTCTAGAACCTGATCTTATTCTTTTCCCCTTGAAAACTGATGTATTTTCTTCAAATTTCTTGAAGCAGTCAAGTTGTGGGATGGCCTCCTATAAGAGCTTATAGAATGAACAGCATGGTAAACCAAGCAAAATCACCAGCCACTGAAGAATACAGCTCAATGATTGAGAAAAACAAAAGAAAGGATACGGTGGTAGTGAAGACTATCAATGGCAGCAATAGGAACAGTATTGGTGCTAAGTGCAGGACTTCCCTGTTTGTGAAGGTAAATATGGATGGAATTCCAATTGGAAGGAAGGTTGATCTAAATGCACACAGTTGCTATGAGAGCTTAGCACAGACCTTGGAGAATATGTTCCAACGGCCAACAACTGTCAATGCAACAGGTGAGTTAAAAGCCCTTTAAGGACTGATTTTTCTTATGAACTAGTAGCCTTGACTTTCTTATACTTTGCTCCATCTGACCTTTCGTGTAGCTAAAAATGATGTCAGTACTTGCTTTTCTATTCTTTTATTCTTTTATAAATATGCAATCGTGAATGGTTCTGATCTTTATTTTGGGATTATCAATATAATTGTCAATTAGAAATGCTGATGGGCTATTTGCTTGTGTGCTCTATTGAAAAATTTTTTTATGCTCATTTGTGAGCTTTGCATTACTTAATCAAATTTTGTTCAAATTCCAAAATGTTGTGTTCCTTCAGAAATAGGCCAATACATTGAAATTCTCGGGTAAAAGCATTAAATTTGTGTAGTTTTTAAAATGATGAGTTTAAACAGTTTCCATGATGATGGATGCATGTTTTATTGAGCTTATTATTTATAAGATAGTCATTGGAATATATATGCTTCTTTTGTGATGGTGGCTCCATTTTTGTAATTAGGATCAAGTGTGCAAGAGCATGAAATAAGAGTAGAAGCAACAAGGCCCCTGAAACTGCTGGATGGAAGATCTGACTTTGTACTCACTTATGAGGATAAGGACGGAGATTGTATGCTCGTTGGAGATGTTCCGTGGGGGTATGTATTGTTAACGTGCTTCTGCATTAAATTTATCTTATACTATGTGGCTTAGATGATGCGTGTTTATCATGTTCTTATTTATTCTCTGTGGGACTTCTCGTCCTCTTTTCTTTTTGGACGTTTAGTCCCCTCACTTTTACATTTCTCTTATGGTTAATTTTAATCTCTTCTTTTGTTTCTTAGCAAAAGAAAAAAGAAATATCAGTAACCTCATTTGTGTCTCAAAGAAGTTCTGTTAATAGTTGGGAACAGATGAGCAAAGGGTGGCCATTCATTAACTAGAATGGAGTAGCAGTCTATGAGGGATGAATTGTCTGGGTCATTTTTAATTTCTAGACATTTAATTTGTTGGATGTCAAGCAATTCACATCATGTAAGGTGTTGATATATGTATACTATAAAGGAGAGTAAGACAAAGATATTGCTAATAGAATCTAAGTTAGAAACAAAATTGATGCTCATTCTAAATGGCAAGTCTAACTACAAAGCAATTCTCAAAAATTACTTCTTGAAATTACCCTTTTTAGTATTTCAGTTGCTTTCTCTGAAGGGCTTTGTCATGAACCTACAAACACATGTAACATGGATATTTTATTTTGAATTTTGTGGTAAAAGATACTAAATACACACCATAAAGGTATATGGCATATGTTCTTCCTAATGGCTATCAAACTGATATATTGCATTGAAGGAAGAATTGTTTTGCTGTTACCTTAAGTTGCAAGCTCATCTGATGGCAGTTGAGGAAGGGCTGCAATAAGGCACTCTCTGTGTAGTTCTATGTTTGTTTATGCCCAATTTTGTTTTGCGATCATAATAATGTGGATTAAAATAAGAAACAACAAAGTGAGGCAGAAAAGATGGGAGGGTTGTTAATTAATGCTCTACTGCATAAAAGTTTATTATTTGCCATTTACTTAAATTAGTTTCTTAATTTTGATGCAGGATGTTTCTTAGCTCTGTTAAGAGGCTTAGAATTATGAGGACATCTGAAGCTACTGGACTTGGTATGAAGATGCATAATAAACATAATGATTAACCAATGACATATTATATTCCTGCATCTAATAATATATGTTTATTTCTTAATTTGCAGCCCCAAGGCTACAAGAAACTAGTGGGAGACAGAGAAACAGGCCCATCTAGCATGTTTTCTCTTAAGCCCTGGTAAGTAAAAAAGTTACTGCTTTGTAGAGGATACATGAAGGAGAAAAGAGATACGTAACAGTAAAAGCTTTTTGACAAGTAAAAAAAGGGTCCTATACAGCTGTCTGTTTCTGGTTGCTGTATTATTTTGTTATACTTTATTCTCAATGCCTGTCCCTGGGAACTCTCACTGTACTCTTTGGAAGCGACTAGCGCCCTTAGTATTCAATATAGTACATACGTGCATACTTAAATGAAATGTTGTGTTTTGGTGCTGTACATATCAGAGCACTTTTATGTTTTTGCAATTTGCTGCAAGAAATGAGCTTGCTTTTCATTGTCAATGCAAAGAATTGTGGTTCTTTCATTTTATTATTATTAGTTTTTATATTGGTTGTCACTTTCCACTTTATTTTTCGTGCTAAAGAAATATCGGAGTTGTTCAATATGTGAAATGTTGGTAATTATATGGCACAACATGCCATCATTGATTGAAATTGCTCAATAGACTTTCATGTACATCATCTACCATGTTTCTTGTTACTTTGTAGGCCATTCTTTGAAATTGATGGAAGTTCTGAAAAGTTTCAACATAGTCCGGTAGGAAATAGGAATATGGAAATTTGTAACTTCAAGCACTGGGATACCATCCCTTTACATAAGTTGGGGAAAATGAATATTCAAGACTGAATTTAATAGTAAACAACCGCTAACGGCAAAATTAGGGGAGGCGAAAGTTTCTTTCATGAACGCTGCTGCCAAAGTTTTGTACCAATATTTTAAACGGTGAGTTAAGAGCTTTTGGACTTTGGGCACTAACGATGTCTCAGCTGGCTTTGCTCCAAAATAAATAAATAAATAATGGGACTTTATTTGCAAAGGAAAGGTCGATTTTCATGTACTCATTAATCTTCCAGACAGCAATGTAAACCATATGATTACAAACATTGACAAATACAGATCTACGTACAGAAGAAGAATTAGTTAAAACAAACAGCCTGAAGGGATCTCAAATTCTGTACCTAAACAAGGCCATTTACAGGTGATGTGCTGAAAACTGGCTTCTCTCTGTTATTTGCATGTCGGTTATCGTTGTTGCTACTGCTTTTTCTTCGAGGCTTTGCCTCTCCGAGCATCGTTATGACATCCCTCATCGTCGGCCTATCCTTGGGGAGTTTGGCAGTGCATAGAACTGCTATTCTAAGGACTAAAAGCATCTCCTCTTGAACATGCTTGCAGTTTCCTACATTGTGGTCTAATGCTTCTTCTAAGTTTTTGTTATCTCTAATCTTCCTTCTAGTCCATTCAACAATGTCTACAGATTCTCCAAACTCGGGATCTAACGGTCGCTTTCCAGTGAGAAGCTCCAGTAGGACCACTCCAAAGCTGTATATATCTATCTTTTCGTCAACCTTCAATGTGTATCCATACTCTGCCAAAAATTCATAGAAGTATAAAAAATCTAAGCAAGAGAAAATAGGTCAGAAAAAAATTCTTACATCTGTGGCACGGAACTAATTCCAGATATTCCTATGTCCTTATTCAGTTTATGCAACTAAAACAGAAAAATCATTTGACAAAGGCAGATCAAAAGTAGCCACTCACCAGGGGCAATGTATCCGTAGGATCCAGCCACCATGGAAACTGTCTCATTCTTCCGAACCATCATCCTCGCCAACCCAAAATCGGCAATCTTTGGCTCAAGATTTGCATCGAGCAATATGTTATTTGACTTGATGTCTCGATGAATAATGGGTGGGTGACAATCATGATGGAGGTAAGCAAGCCCTTGTGCCACACCAAGTGCTATGTTATATCGTGAAACCCAATCAACAAGTAACCTCCCAGCTTGCTTGCCATGCAAGGCTTCTCCAAGGTTTCCATTGTGCATATACTCGTATACTATCATCATGCTCGTATCATTATGAAGATATCCCAATAATCGAACTATGTTTCGATGCCTTAGCTTTCCCAGGACATTAACCTCTCCCACAAAATCACCACTGCTTTCCGTTTCAATATCAGCTCTTGATCTCCATAACTTTTTAACTGCCATGACTGTGTTCAATCGTGACATCTCAGCCTTGTAAACGATCCCTGTTGCTCCCATTCCAATCACATTTGATTCCCTGATGCAAGCTAGAATATCAGCACTTGTGAAACCAAGCCTCTGGAATGCCATTAGTCTCCAGGGCCACTCTCCGTTTCCCATTTCCAATTTTTCTTCTAAGCAACTTCCATTCGAATACCACTTTTTATACAGAGATAGAGCACCAAAAAGTGCTATTACAACTGCTAAAAGAGATGAAATGCCAATGACCCATCCAGCAAGGATATGCTTTGCGTGCAGGCTCCTCTGCCTTGCTGCAATTGGTGAATATCGGCTGCATGGAGGAAGAACACCACCACAAAGACCTGCATTGCCAACAAGGTCATTTGGGTTTATTGTTCTTAGCACCCCATTTTCAGGTACAGGACCCTCTAGCCTGTTGTGCGAAACATTGAGCACTTCTAATGCAGGAGAGGTTCCAAAATTTTCCGGTATTCTACCAGTTAGAGAGTTATTGGATAGATCAAGAATAGCCAACGTAGGCATCATGGATATTGCTTTTGGTATTTCTCCAGTCAATTGGTTGTTTTCAAGATTTAAATTCACTAATTTTTCACATGAAGCAATGCTAGCTGGAATGCTACCAGAAAAATGGTTTGATGAGAGATCAAGCACAGAAAGCGAAGGACAGTCCTGAAACTGGTCTGGGATTTCACCTACTAAGTTGTTGTTTGAGGCTATGATTGTTTGCAGATTTGGAATGGAAAGAATGGTGGAAGGGAGACAAGATCTGAGGTGATTTCTAGAGATATCAATGAAAGAAAGTGACGAAGAAGAAGCAATGTCATCTGGGATTTCACCATTGAGACTATTATTTGCCAATTCTAACCTCTGAAGCTTCTCAAGTCTGCCAAGCCCAACTGGAATTGCCCCAGAAAGCTGATTGTTGTGCATTCTAACACGAACAAGCGAATGACAAGTTGATAAGCTAACTGGGATTGGACCTGAGAAGGCATTGTTGAAGAGAATGAGCTTTGCTAGATTGCCTCGATTGCACAAACTTGCCGGGATCTCTCCAGAGAATGAGTTGGACGATACATCCAACCACTGCAATGGTGAATTTTTTCCAAGATCACTAGGCAGTGGTCCTGAAAGTGAGTTGTTCCACAGCTCAAGCACCTCCAATTGAGTCAACCCACCTAGTTCAACAGGGACACGGCCAGAAAGTTGATTGCACATCAGATTCAAGAGCAGTAAATTTTTCAATTGAGCAATCTCAGCTGGGATATCATGTGATAACATGTTATCCGAGAGATCCAGCAATTGTAAAGAAGTAATGTTGCCAATTTCTGCTGGAAGCATGCCTTCAAAGTTGTTCTTGTACAAAAACATCGTCTCCAATAACTTAAGCCTTCCCAGTTCAGTTGGAATCTCACCACCAAGTCTACCAACAGCCAAATCAAGATACTTCAGATTGGTAAGATTTCCAAATTCCACTGGGATTTCACCTTCAAACTCATTGTATCCAAGAATCATAGTCTCCAACGATGAAAGTTGCCCAAGCTCTCGCGGTATCTGGCCAGTGAGATTATTCCCAGAAAGCCCTAGAAACTTCAGCTTTTGTAAACTCTTGAATGACACTGGAATTGAACCTTCGAAGAAACTTCCCCTGAGATCCAGAGTCTGCAGTGAAGTTGCATTTGCTATATCCTCAGGAAGAAATCCTGAGAAATCATTGCCCGAAGCATTCAGGAAAGTTAGTCCAGCTGCTCTTCCAAGACCAACTGGAAAGTTACCAACAAAGAAATTCTGGCTCACATCAAAGCTCTTTAGTGAAGTAAGAGTAGCCACAGATCTTGGCAGTGATGAAGAGAATCCATTGCAGCACAAGTTAAGAGAAGTAAGACTCCGCAGCCGCTGGAAGTCATCAGAAATGTGCCCACTAAGATTCATACGGGAGAGATCCAGCTTTTCAACAGCTCCATTGGAGTTGCACCACACTCCTGTCCAGTTGCAATGAGCTGCATATTTCCTCGCCCCATTATCTGGCAACTTCCAATCATGAAGGCTATTCAATGGATCAATCAGACCAGCTTGTATTGATAATAAAGCAGACAGTTCTTCATTCAAGGCATGTTTTTCGACCACCTTGGCAAAACCAAAGCAGGAACACCCGATGTAACAGTAGAAGAAGAATAACAACAAAGTATTCAGCTGCATGTTGGTCTTCGTCCTTTTAGTATATATCTCAAAGTTCCGCCATTGTCAGTCTCTAGGACCAGCTACAGAGAGAGAGAGAGAGAGAGAGAGAGAGAGAGAGAGAGAGAGAGAGAGTAACTGAGTGTGTTATGTGAGAAGTGAAGGGAAGAAGATTGATTAATGTATAAGTGTTGGTATATCTTATTATAAATATTAAAGGAAATTATATATGCATATATATATATGTGTGTGTGTGTGTGTGTGTTTATGTATGTATATATGTTGATAGTTAAATTATTGGAGAGCTCGTGAGATCTTGGAATCTGCAGCAGCTAAGCTTTTGGACTTATTGGAAGTTTGCCCGACATTAAACATGGGCAGAAGAATGTGTTCTTACCATTCATAGCTCCTTCCTTCTACTTATTCTGCAATGAATATGATAGTCAAATAAGTGTAAAATAATGTTTTTGATTTTGTTTTTCAGTTTTCCGGCAATATTTTATCATTTAGAAAATTGCACAAACCGATAAAAGAAAATGCTGCATACCACTCTCTCATTAATCATTTTGCCTAGATCATTTTATTGTATGTTCAATGTTGGATAATGCCAGTTAAAATATCTGAAACTGTGGAAGGAGAAAAACGAAAATTACACAAGGGTTTTCATATTTGACATCTGGGTTTTGGTTTTGACCGTGAATGGAAATGGATTTAGAATGGATGACAAAATTTTTTGTACAAGGAACACCAGTGGCACATATGGATGGAATACATTATTAGTTACCAAAAGCTACTTTGAAGTTTGGAATAGTATTTGTTTACATGGGGTGAGGAATCAAAGGCTGCATGCTCAAATGATTTAGGTTTGAACAAACATCCTAGGCCTCGACTTTCCCACAAAGTTAGCTAGATGAGGTAACTTCCAAGTATGACAAGGATTTAGGAATCATAAGACTTTCATATACATGTGAACAATTCAACCCACATGACAATCAGCAATATCATGTACCTTCTGTGTTTTTTTTTGGCAAATATATGTACGAAATAAAAATAAATTCTTACTCTAATTAAATTGTACTAACTGGAGAAAGTGTTGAGGGAGGCTAAGTTTTGAAGAATTAATCCATATGGACAAAGTTCACTGCTTTAATGATGCCAGATCAAAGCCATGATTATGAATTATGGATTAATTAATTTTAGAGTGGGTTAGTTATTCGTTATGTATGAATATAATTGAAAGTGAAGGTATCTATTCACGTTTGGTCTAAACCAAACTCACTCAAAACGAACACAAAATATAACCATGGTTAGGTCTCTTTCTTTTCTTTTTTGGCCCCCTAACATTAGTTGATTCATTCAACACCAAATGTAAATGGATGGGGCTATGAGATCAGATGTTTAACCCTTACTATTTACTTGTTATTGAGAATTTGATATAGAGAATTTGCTAGATCAAGTAGGAAATTTTGTAGCCCAAGATCAAAGGAAAGGAAAGAAAAGAAAGAAAGTAAAAGGTAGAACTTTCTTGTTCCATGGCAGAAATTCAAGTGAAAATACCTGTAGTTAATAATTAATTAAAGAGATTTGTCCCTTGGGATGGGAGTGGTTGTGTGGCCACATGAAGTTAACCGAAAGAAAATAGTAAATAAAGGGGAAATTAAGAAACATAAGAAAATGGGGGGGAAGTGGTATATCATATTCATATTCATACAAGATTAGATAAATGATCAATCATGGTCTCTCTTCTTTTCTCTTCACTGACTCTGAATCTCAGAGCGATCAGACAGATAAACACTTATTTAATAAAAAAGAAGAGAATAAAATTGTGAAGTTTTCACATGCAATCATGTGGGGTGAATTGTAAGTAGTGGAAATAAAGTAGAATAGAAGCCATGTGAAACAGAAACAGCAGCTTCCTAGAGAATGCAATCACTTCCGAGCAGCCCTCTCAGCTCAGCTGCTTCCCTACCCTTTTCTTAGAGAGAGAGAGTATAATATTATCATCGTATATGAATAAATAAGTGATGTATTTAAGTTGGTTTGATGGTAGAGGGATGAAGACTTGCGTAGATGCACATGGGGTTTATGCAAGCCAACCCACATGCATCATCAAATCCCTATCCTTTCACGATCAACAAGACTGTTAATATCTGTTTCTTTCTGTACGTGAGTGACTCTCAGAATTTAGATCACACGTACTCGTATTGGACATGTCCCTCCCAGATGACTCTTCAGCATGCATGAAATATATTAGATACCGGATGAACGAATGAGGTGATATTTTGATCCATATTAATACTACCGCTGCGAAATCTAAACGCTTTAGTGGGGGGGTGGGATTACTAGATCGAGCTCAGGCCCAAATTTGGAGATGACATAAAACTGCATCACCTACTTGGTCTCGTTAGTCGTCAGGCCCATGAAAGAGGTGGTCTTCGTTTTTATTATTCCGTAAAAATTAGTCAACATTATACCGTAAGTTTCTAATTGAAGATACTGTTACCATAACTTCATAATGTTTGGATCTTTAAATTTAACCACGGGTATTTTATGCTTAATTTTGAGGTAATGAAATGTTTAAGTGTAATCAATAAACAAACAATTGAGGATAAGTGGGTGGGTTCACCAGATAAATATTTATTATAGTTTAAATATTAAATAAAAACATGACAATCTCAAATATATCCATAATCACATTTGCAATATCTGAGTCCAGTTTCAACAAAACATCATTAGGCAAAATATACCATTACATTTGAGAGTAGTAGGATTAGAGCAATAAGCCAGAAAAGAAAAAGAAAAACTAACAACAGAACTGGATAATAAACAACTTAGTTCCCAGAAACAAAGGCACTTGTGACCATAGAGTTACAAGATCTCTGTATTTCTCCATGGCAGACCCTTAAAATAAAAAATAAATAAATAATTAAAAAAATAAAAAAGATTTGAGGACTGACCGCTGGCCCTTGAGTATAATCAGCCACCATTTGTATTCTGTATATATCCTAACGTAAGCTTGTAAACGAATTTCCCTTCGGGTTTCTTCAAACAATAACACACCGCAGGGAGGGAGATGAGAGGAGAGGAGTCTGTGATTTATAACCCCAGAATGAATGCATGTATCTCAGCCCAACCAGAGACTGTGTATAAAGTACCGGCCAGTTTTTTCCATTTAAATGAACCATCATTCACAAGTTCCTTCTGTTTCTCTACTAAACCGGAAAACAAGGGGACTAAAGAAACACCAAAACGATCTCCTAGTCTCCTCAGGCTTGAACTCGTACCCATTACGATTCCTATATCTGCTTCGAGAAGGCAGAGTAAGTCAGCTGGTGAGCCTCCGATATAAACTGTCAAAGTCTGGTCATCATTGCGGTGGTCCTTTAGAATGTCATCAAAGACTTGAAGCTTCTCCAAGGGAGACTCCAACTTTTTAATGATTTCACCTGTTGAAATGGATTCTTCATATACTAACTCATTTGAATGCACTCTCAATGTGTTTAGATCCCCTGTTCAATGAACGGAAAGGAACTTAAAATCCATGAACCAGCAAAAACAAGAAAATCTTAATCTTAGGCTGTGAAAAAGAAAGATCTGGAACAATAATTAATATACATAGTTACATAGATTTGAAAGGTTTGCATTGAATTGATCCTATCAATCATGGAAATCAAGGGATCTTAACAACATGGAAAGTAGAACATCATATCTCTTTGGAACTAGTATTTAACAAAAATAAATCCAGTGCAATTCAATAAACTTTTCACCAACCAATACTAAAATCTTAAATAACACACGAGAAAGTATTGCTTCATATTGCCCTATTAGTCCATCGTCTTAAGCATGATAATTTTAACCATAATTACCTGCCACTCAACTATAAAAATTTGGTTTTGAAGACAAAGAACAACTGAAGAACAAGAAATTATTCAAGTAGCAAAATACAGATTTTGACCACTTCATGATGAAACATTGATGTCTAAACCGATTGCAGCCCTTCTAACCCTTTTTTTTTGCACACCCCATGCACAAACAAGAACTCAAAGAAAATTCCCCCTTCAAGGCTGATGTGAGAGATAATCAATCCCTTGACCTCTTACTTCCATGGCAAGAAGTTAAACCAACTAGGCTACCCCTCAAGGATGGCAGCCCTTCTCACTCTCTTCTCTAGCTGGGTTAAAATAATTAGTAAGCATAAGAATCCATACATATAAGCAAACAATAAACAAGTGAACTGAAAGGGGTGAGAAAACAAAAATCTCTTTTCAAGTCCTCTTCAATGAATTTTCAGTTTTCACTAACACTAGAGATCAAATATTGAGTGAAAAATAAATGAAAGTTTGGATTTTAAGCATCACCATTTGATCACTGAGGGAACCATTGTTTTATCATGTTTTGGCTTCAAAATGAACCCGATCTCATAAATGGTTCGTGGGGGTGGTTTGAAATAGAAAGCTAATGCTCATGAAAATGAATAGAATAACATATCTAAGTTCCAAAAAGAATACCTGATGAAAAAGCCGACCTAATAAGTTCGCCACACCAACAGTATGAAAGAACATGGACATCAGCCTTAAAATTTTCAGTTATTGCTATCTTTTGGAAGAACCCTCTACATCCATCTTGAAAAATGAGATGTTGACCAGCTCGTTTTATGTCCTCCAGATTTAAACCATTCAGTACTCCTGACTGAACCACCCTTGAATTTGCTTTTTTCTCAAAATATGCAAGTTCCTTGAGTGCTTCACACAGACCTTCATAATCATATTTTCCCGCTGTCCAAGATGGAGGTCATCATAAGCATAGAAAGTTAGAAGATATTTTCTTCCCATAACATGAAGTGTGTGTTTGGCTTTAAGATTTGGTATTGATCCCAAAACTTGCAACATATTGAGCTGATAGTTTACTTTTTGCATGACCCAATGAAACTTTCCTAAATATGATTTAGAAATTTATATCTAGTGTCTAATTGCCTCTACAATTATCAATGATTTTATCTATTTGCATGAAAAATATAAAGAAAAGGGCTAAAATTTAGAAAATTTGGATGAATTTTAAAATCTTTGCCCTGATTTTTGACCCACACAAAATATTGGACAACTGCTGGTTCTTATTCCAATCCTTGAATCAAGAATACCCCAGACGTTATTGCAGACCATTTTTGAACTATGAAAGCACATAATCTCAGAAATACCAAATCATATACAGTACCTGCTTCACTAGGCATGATGCTTTCTATGCATTGTTCGTACTCTTCAGTATACATAGCAGAAAGAACACCCCAAGTGCTCCGCAAATCAGCTGATGACATCCGAATAATTTTGTTTTCAGATTGATCAGGTTCAGCCTTTTGTGCTGTTATGATTGCAATTTCTGCTATAATGGCAGAGGAATCAAAAGCAGCGCATGTCAAGTCAAAGTCACAAAATATGCTGAGATGGCCTTCTGCAGGGTCTTTCACCCAAGACAAAGGAACTACTGTTTGCTGTGTAATTGGTTGAGCGGTGAAAAAATCTACTTCAAGTTTTATAGATTGATGATAGAGTTTTTCAATGACCTCAAGTTCTTCGCCTGTCAGTGAAACACTTAGTTTATCCAGCAACTCTTCAGCTTGTAAAGCTGATTCCTGATATTAGAAAGAGAATTGTAAGCAACATAAATTAATGACAGTGACCAACTGAAACAAGTATTTTATTTGGTTTGCTCAGCAATATATAAACAAGACATTAGATGTATTGAATATGACGAACCTCAAAATTCTGAGAGCAGTAGTAGTCAATCCACTTCTTGTATTTGTGACTGCTATCATTAGGATTTAGAAGAGCCTGGATCTCTTTGGTTATAAATGCAAAGAGTCTCATGCAAGGTGAAACAGCACCAAGTGTATAGGCAGCAACTTTTGTCTTCTCAAAAGGTGTTTCAATTTTGCCAAGAACCTTTTCTCCCTCAACTTTACCTGAAGCTGCTGCAAGCAAAAAGTCGGTGTATTTGACCGTTGCATTGTTGGTAATGATCTCCTCTGGGAGTTGAAAGCCCCATTCCTGCACAAGACATTCCTTAAGAACATATGCTAAAAATAAACACCAACACTGATACAATACACACATAGGCATGCTAAATACTAAATCAACACCAGCAGGGTAGTGCAGTTGCAAGAGTATTAAAGGATCTCAACTGATCAATACCATATAACTAAATATATTTATGTCACCTCATCCAGGAAAGAAACACAGAGTTACCGATTTGTCTCAAGTGCACCACATTTTTACCATTGTTGAACTCAAAAACTCTTGCCAATCTATTGAATCAAAGAGAGAACTTTTCAATTAAGAGTTTAACAAATGAACATATTAAATGGTCAAGCAATCACTGTATCTTTTCCGCTAAATTTTCAGGTAATTTCAGAATTCTATGGTCGTGCTTTCATAGGAAAGGTTGATCTTACACCGCCATAAAAATCAGAATAAAACAGAAGTGGAAAAGAGAGCTTTCAAAAGGCAAGCTTACACGGACAAGGGCATTGATCGTTTTAAGCTTATGCTTAACGCGTTTTCTCAACTTGCGTATTGCATTCTTGTCGTCATCATCGTCTGCACATTCTTCAGCCAATACATAACTATTAAAAAAAAAAAAAAAAAGGTCGACGTTTAATATACGATAGAAACTGGAGGCAAAGAACTTAAACTAGTGATAAAATTATAACAAATCTTACGCGTCAGCGAAGGCTTTGAGTAAATGAACATCTTGAGAGACGCAATGAAGAAAGGCATCGGAGGTTAAAGTTCCAGATGCTAGACAAACGAAGAAAGGAGTGTACATAGCAAAAACGGACTGGCTCCTGAACTTGATCCAGAACTTCCTCGCTAATCCTTCTTCGTCTAATCCTCCCATCCTTCCAAGAACGGCGGCGTTAACGAATAGCGATCTAGCAGAAACCAATTATGATGATGATGATGGTGGAGGAGTTTTTGTCTTGGAGGTTTCTTAATATAGTGTATGAAGAATAAAGTCCAAAATTGGGGAAGAAAAGAATGGCCGGTGGTCAAAGGGGGAAGAAAAGGAGAAGGAAGACAACGGAGGTCTTGCTGTGAGTTGAATGCTCAGACTTGGTCCGTTGGCTCATTCAACAGTTGCGCTTTTCAATTTTCGTTCGTTCGTTTGTTGTTGTAATTGTAAACTTGGGAGAAAAGAAAGGAAGAAGGCAGTCAGCAAGGTCAACATGGTTAGAAGCGTGTTGGCAGATGCAATGTAGTCAATTCAATTGTTGTAAATGCATGTGGCTGTGCACCACGTCGGCACATCCTGTCACACGTAGAGGGGTGGTCCCCACTTTGATGGATTTTACAAGGTCACTCGCTCGCTTTTTTAATTTATTATTATTATTATTATTATTGAAACAAACAATGGGCATTATTATTGTACTTGTCACTAAATTGTAAGAATTTAACGTAGGGTGGGGGGGTGGGCAACGTGGAGCGGGCAGTCAACGTGGAGCGGGCAGTCATAAAATCTTGAAGAAGGCTTTTGCTTAATTAATAAAATATATGCATTTTCTTTCTTTCTTTCTTTCATCCATTGGGGGCACCAAGACAGGGAAATTTGTGTATATACAAAAAAAAAAAAAAAAAAAGAAGAAGAAGCAAGGATTGCCTGTAAAAGACGATTGTGCCTTGATGCACCAAAGGCGTTGTGTTATTGCGTGGATAAATATGATTGATTGTGCCTTTTTCATTTATGTAAACGCGGATGGATATAAAAAAAGTGTGTGTTGATTCTCTTGCGTTTTCACATTATAATTCCAAATAACTTCTGATATAGAAAAATTTGCAATTCAAATTATGTACGGTGGAATCATCAAATATTTAATCTTTCTTCCACTTATAACTTATTATAGGCTCCACAGATGATGAAAGAAATTGAGACCAACCAATAATAATCATAATAAACAAACAAACAAATTTACAAATAAGATATTTGGTAACTAAAATAATAATAATTAATGAATGAATGCCTTTATTAGAATTTGATATAAGTCACATATGTGTTAATTAAAAAAAAAAATCATAGATGTATTTATGTCAAAAAAAATCACATATGTGTTAATGAAAGTGCAGTGAATATCATGTTAGTGACGGAAATAAATTTATTTTTGTTTTTTTTTTTTTTTTAAAAAAAATGTATTACAGCTATTATAATGCATTAATGTTATGTTGTCGATGAATTGTGACCATTGCAGGGTTATTTGCCTTGGAAAATCCTTAATTTTGACTACCCATAATTCATGATTTCATTCTTATTGATTGATGCATTTCAAACCAAATAACCGTATATTGACATGTAAAATACAATTTCTTTTATTATCATTTATTTATTTTTTATTATATATATATATATATAGGCATGTTTACTCTGTTAAACAAAAATAGACATCTTTATTTTATACATACATGTTTTTGATTTTGATGGGATTCAAATTATATATAATGGGTTAGATATCATTATTTATTTATTTGTTTATTGTAGAGGATAAATCTGAAAGTAGAGGTACTGGAGCTGAAAATATAAAACCAAGAGCACTTTGTAGTTCATATTCGGAAGCATCACTTGATGGTACTTGCGCTAAGTTCATAACTCTTTATATATTTAGATTCAGTGTTTCTTTCAAATCATTATGCAACTGCCGGTTAATTGATTATGCATTCATTTTGTTGGTAATCTAACACGGTATTGTGTTAGAATTCATATCAGTATATTTCGAGAAGAATTAGTTTGGAGATAAAACATGTAAGTGGATTAGACAAGTCAAAAACAATTTCAACATTTTATGACACAACAACATTTGCTACAAGTAAGCTAATTGATCATTTTCAACATCTACCTAAATTCGTATTCTATTTAGAACATAGGATTATAGGAACTGAATTTGATGGAACTTGGGTTTGTGTGGATTTTTCTTTTCTCTTTTAAAAAAAAAAATAAAATAGTATGTAAAGAAATGATTACATATTGTATTGTGTTTGTTGCAATAAATCAATAGATCATTTGTTTGTTTGCCCTTGTATCTCGCAAGTCATGCTACTTAATGTTTAACAACTATTTTTGTAAGTAAATAAATTATTTTGCCTCCTTATGTATATCAATGGATCCAATATGTCTCACTTTTCTTTTCTTTTTTTTTTGGTTCTTTCTCTATTTTGATGTTTCACATTATGCACCTTTTACACTCACCCGACAAATAGATCAAAATTTTCTTTTTTTTTAAAAAATAGAGATTGTTGTTTCAAGGATATTCATGCAAGTACTTATAACTTAGATAAAGGTTTTTACCAAGAAACTTAACCATTAGAAAGTAATGATTTGGTTTAGGGATGGCAATAGGTTGAATTTGGAGGATCTGAATATTTTTTAAATATGTATTTGCTTTCTTTTAAAAAATTTAATATTAAATTCGTAGTTAATTTGATATTTTATTACTAAACCTATTTAAACATGTATTTAATATTCACCAAACTCATATGGATATTTGAGGGTTTTTAACAAAATTTTTTTTTTTTATGTTTTTAATTATACTTATGTTGTTGTTAAATATTAAGTTTAAACATATAAATTATCTAATTAAAATTATAAATTTTTAGTATTAATTAAAAATAAAATACACCACTTAAGTAAAATATTAATTACATTTAAAAAAAAATAAAATTTATCATATTATTCAGAAAATATATAATTATTTTATAATTTCATATATAAAATATCAAAAGTTTAAAATAAAAGTTTATAAACATATAAATTCAAGATAATAAGTATCAAGCTCACATATTCATTTTACTCAATTATAATTAAACCCATTCAATATGATTCTTATAATAGTGGACAATAATATCTAAATTAATGAAAAACAAATCTTTATAAGCAACACAAATAATTAATTTATATTGTCGATGATATCTTTATCATTCGAATATGTATAATTTTTAATTTTTATTAAAAAATTTAAAAATAATCATTAAAAAATTAATTAATTAAAAATAATAATATTATAAAAATTAAAAAAATAAATATCTGTAAATATCTGTTACAGATATTCACGAATATTTACATGTATCTATATTCATCCCAATTCTACTATAAATTTTTATTTTTATTTTTGTTTCAAACTTATTCCGAACCCACTAGTAACCAAATTAAAGGGTCGAATAATAGCGAGTTTACAATTTATGGATAAAATTGTTATTCTCAACTTCATTTATCATTTATTAAAGTATATACATATATATACGTTAAGTATGTAACTTAATCAAGGGTATTATTGCAGGATAGTTTTTATTGAAAAACGTTAAAATATGTAAAAATAGATATGATTTTTAATCACAGGTTAATTTTGTAGGTTTTTTGAAATATAATTATTGACAAGAAACTACATTCAGAATTATCAATTGAAACAGTTATAGTGTAATAAATGGTATTTTAGTGTTTTCATTCTAACACTAATGAAAAAGTGGTGATGAGTGACTTTTATATATAATTCTATTTATTTGGAATTTTTTTAAAATTTTAAAAAAAATATCTATTAATTATCCTAATAATAATTGGTTAAAAAACTCTTAAATACATGACATTCTCAAAATTTTTAAGTACTCATTATTTTAATGATTCGAATTAAAAAACTATATATATATATATATATATATATACTAATTAATTCTTTTTAGCTATTAAGAAATTTCCATCATAATATTATTTACAATTAATGCACAATATTAATTTCTTGGGCAAAAAGGTTATATAAAATGTATCAAATTACATATTTCTACGTTGTCGAAGAAAAGAATTATGACATACAAGCCTTAGAAAAGAGTCAGTTTTGATAGAGTTAAATTTCTTTTGAAGTAAATTTATATTTCAACTAAAATTGAACACCATACAAAAGAGTAGGCAAAGTTCTTATCGGTTCCGTTTAATTTTAGATCAGTGGAAAATCAAGAGATGGTACCAGTGGAGTGGCCATATTCACTTTCGCTGAGGAAGGAGTTCTTCAATCAGCTGATGTAAGTGCAAAATTTGTCTGACGGGAAGCCTTCGAGGATTGAAGCAAAGTATGCAATGAGGTCTCCCCGAGAATGGGACAGATTCATATGCAAATCAGAATGGTCTGGTTTGCAATTTGTTAAAATAAACAAAAATTTGAGGCAATGTACATCTCTTTTGCTTCTCCTTTGCTCTTTGGTTAATTTGGCGAAGTGAAGGATTTGGTTGAACCTGGAAGGTTTGATGCAAATACCATTATGCTGCTTCCTTATCTTCAAAAGATTTTGATGTTGCCACCTATCTTTGATTCTCTTTCCTTGGTTAATGCAGTGAGGTGATAGTCCTTGTTCTTGAACTTCTCCTAATGAATTAATCTGTTTTTTTTGAATTTATGTCGGAGAAAATACGAATCCATGGATGTTTAATATATTAATCTGTCCACACGGTGTAGTTGGTTAGTTGTACTGCAATTTGTCTCGGCCATGATAATCCATTGACATTCTTCTGGGTTTTGATTGACAAGTTCTTTTAAGAAAGTGAGGTGAGGGACTGATGACATGTCTGCTTATTGATATTTCTGTTATGTTTCCGCCTGATCAAAATTAGTATTTATTGATGCAATAATATCATGATGTGATAATATCATACCTGAATGACAAAAGGGGCTTAATGGTGGAAAAATTTTCTCGAACCGTGTGATCATAACAGTAGCAGTAGAGATATCTCAAGTGTCAGCAATGCCACAACTCTCCCACCGCCGCTTCTACTTCCAAGTTACTGAAATGGGACTTCGAACCCGATAAAAGCTGCTATTTCCCGAATGCACCCATGTCAGCTGCCCTTGTGCGTAGCTCATTCTATCTGTTCTCATTCTCTTTCTTGATATAAACCAGACTCTGTAACTTAAACTCTGATTTGTATATTTGAATATAAGTCTTAGAGGCTTAACTCTCACTTTGACGTCTTCTGGCGCCATTACTTCCACCGAGTAGATGGAATTAGGAGTCCCTACATTTGTCAGTCGCCTTTTGATCATTTTGGTGGTCTTTCCACTCTTAAAAATCACAGAAATGGAGGGGTAATTGAGGCTGAAACCCCTGTTCATCTGCAGATTTTCACGGCAGCTTACATTCCTGTGTGTGATTATAAAAATTTCCGATTTTGTGTAACCATGAGTGCATAGATGAGTGACGTAGTCATTTGGGGTGATATCATATATCAACCCAGGATTGATGGCTCTCTCTGGATTTACATGCCCTGCTCCAATAGCAAACACTCCTGCAGGTTTATTCCCATCCATTATTGGTTTTCGGAAATGATCGTTTGCATCGGCCGTTGTCATTAATGCAGATTTAATAGCTGCAGGACTCCATTTGGGATGTGCCGAGTGTATTAGAGCAGTAATGCCACTGACATGGGGACAAGCCATGGAAGTCCCCGACATGACGGTGAAGTTTACTCTTCTATTATCTTCCGGAAGGCTGGAGGGACCCAAGTTTTCCGGCCAAGCGGCGATGATGTTGACACCCGGAGCAATTACATCTGGTTTGACAATTGTAGGAGTATATAAACTCGGTCCTCTCGCGGAAAACTGAGCAACTGCCGGTGCTCTTGATCTTCCGATAACAGTTCCTTCAAAGATAATTCGAGCTCTAGCTCTTCTTGTAGATTTAATGTAGGCTTTTAAACGAACTGACTCTGCAAAATCGATCAATGTTGCTGGCAGGACGTGAACATCAACTGAGTGTTCTTCCAGGTTTAACTCTGTATTTGCCAAAATCATTGCAGCACCACCAGCTTCCTTCACAACTTGACCCTTTTCTGCTCTTCCATTGACACCTCGGTCGCACACCACCATCTTTCCGAGTACTTCAGCTCTGGGGAGAGACCCTCTCAAGCAAAATTCACCTCCCTTGTCACCACCAGTCACATATATTAGTTCAACCTCCCTTTCTGAACTTGATAATTGATTTCCCGGATACAAGGATTCTCCGTAAAGGAGTCCTCCATCAGCCATTCGTACTACAGCTGGAAATCTTCTGTTCAGTGTGCTTGCACCAACGGTAGCAATCCAAGGAGCTATGTTAGCAACTGAGCTTTGGATTGGTCCATTATTTCCTGCTGCACATATAACTGAAACTCCATGTTCCATAGCTCGAAAACTGCCAATTGCAATGCTGTCGTCAAAAAGAGACAACGGGAAACCGCCTAGAGAAAGAGAGAGTACGTCAACTCCATCTCTAATTGCAACATCCATTGCAGCTAAGATATCAGAGCTATAACAGCCATTAGACCAGCAGACTTTATATGCGGCAATGTGAGCACCAGGGGCCATTCCTCGAGCCACACCTGCTGCACTACCAAGCACACTTGCCTTCGGAACTGAAGCTCCAGCAGCCGTTGATGACGTGTGAGTTCCATGCCCCTGTGAATCTCTCGGGGACACATATTCCTGAATAATGTCTAGTGACGATGACATTGAAGCCACTCGATGGCCCTTAATAAAGAACCTGGCACCAATGAGTTTTCTGTTACAATTCGAAGAATTGAAGTTCTGGCCTTCTTGGCAAACTCCTAGCCATTTTTTGGGAACTGGGGGCATTCCAAGATCATCAAAGCTTGGACTCTCAGGCCAAATTCCAGTGTCAAGGACCCCGATTACTGTTCCATGACCGAACTGTGACTTATACCAAGCTCCACCTTCATTTGAGGGGTTCAGTCCTAGGAATTTGTAAGAATAAGTTGTCTGAACTTGAAGCCTCCTGTCAGGCCTAATAGCAATAACATCAGGCAACTTTTGCAAGGATAGGAACTCTGATTCAGAGAGTTGAGCTGCGAAGCCTTCCATAGCAGAATGGTAAGAGTAGAGAAGACGAGAAGAAGGATCTTCTTCAGAAGAAAGAGTTTTCTGAATAAATGAGAGGTGCCAATGAAGCTTAGAAGTAAACAAAGAGCTGGTTATCCCATGTGGGTGCAGCTGAACTATGAAGGTTTGGAGAGTATGTGCATGGGGGGAAACAAAGCATAAAAAAAGAGAAGAAAAGAAAAGCCGAGTTTTGGCTGCCATTGATAACAAGTTGCAGAAATAAGACAACAATATGCATAATTTGGAGAAGAGAATTGAGGGGGTATTTGAAGGTGTTGAAGAGAATTCAAAACTGGGTTTGAGAGGTCTGAGTAAGAATATGAAACTCTGTGAAATTTAAGAGCTCTTCATCACGAGGATTGTTTGTTGTGACAGGCGGAGACAGAGAGAGGTTCTTTTGCTTGAGGAGCTAAAGAGCTTGTCTTTGTCATAGTTTTTCACGAGATGTTATGGTAAATCTTAATACATCTACTAGGTTAGAATGGATTGAATACAATTCAAATTCCAGGAACAATTGTTTGTTTGTTTGTCAAATTCATAAGGAAAAACAATTTATGTAGACGCTCTTTTTATGTTTGCTTTGCCTGCTGCAAATTGCAAATGTAATTGCATGAAATAACTCGCTCCCTCGACCCGTGCAGCTTGTACTGGTGATTCTACGTGGAACACACGGGAGAGTCACTGGACTTGGTAAAAGTTATGTCTTGGTCCGAGTGGGGATAGCATTTCTCTTCTGCATGTCCATGGAGTTAGGCTGCACATTCAATTCAATTTCCAATTTCATTTGGAAAACAAAATCCTTCAGTATGTTATTTTCAATGCAATGGGGACAATGACAAAATGGGGTGGGTGAATTTAAGGGCGAAGAAACATTATACAGTGTGAGCTTATATTATATGTAGCCCAATAGAGCAATTTGTTTCTATTTCAATGTCTCTGCAATGTATTATTGGGCTGAGTGGTTGGTCTCATAGTTTCTAAGTTACACTCAATCCACTGGATTTTCTGTAGTTCAGGCAACCACGTTGGGCTGAGTTAGCGTGCATTACAGACCAGAACACGCCAACCAGCCCTGTTCTAGCCTATCAACATTTATTGTGCTTGGTCAAACACAAGTTTCACGCCTTGCCTCGCGTAATTTCATATTATAAATAAAATGACAGAAAATTAACAGTTCATGGTGTACATATCGCGCAACATAAAAATCATTGGATCGGACGCCGCCCCATGCAGTGAATCCAAAGTCCGAACTGCTAGTGTTTCACCCCCGAATACCCGATGCAGGTATGGATTACAGCAAGGCTAGAGCTCCATCAGATTCTGTAATTATAAATTAGTAATTTATTAAAATTACAAATAAAATTATATAAGAATTTTTATAAAAGTATTATTTTATTAATTTTTATCAAAACTATTAATTTATTCTATTAGATCAAGTCTGAATTATAAAAAATTATTATGTAATAAAAATTATTAATTTATCTAGCATTAATTTATGGATATCATTTCGAAAATTTCTCAATGCTAGAAAATTGTTATATTAGATACCAGTCATATGATGAAATTGCAGAGGGGAAAAGTAAAGGATCGCGTATCATAATACATCGATTTCCCATGCCATGAAGTTCAAAATTGACTTCAACCAGAGGGTTTTGCTGGAGTCTTTAATTGTCCACCAATAGTTGATCTTTAAATCCTGACTTTTACAATGATTTGTAATAATTTGGTCATTATAATGATTTCTCTCCGTGTGCATTTTGTTTTAGCCTAGTTCAAGCTATCAATGTGCAGTGATCGGACAAGAAAATTTGGAAGTTGAAACTCTGAATTTTCAGCGACAATAATAACACATTACAAAGAATTGCTGCTAAACAAAAATTCACAATGCAAAGTGCAAGAAAATTCATTCTATATTTTTTTTTTTTAAAAAAAAAGTATTACTAAAAGCAGAAAACTGTCTATATTTTGGTCTAAAATGACCTCAATAAACACCGATGATGGTTTTTGCCCGGAAGAGTACTCATTCCGTTCTCTCGACCTACTTGATGCAAAGGTGGCAAAGCAGTAAGCAAGATATCTCCATTTATTAGGGCTTCAAATTCAACTTTCCATTGCTAACTAAATCATCTACTTCTTCTATTGTGATTGATCTCTTTGCTCATTCTTCCAGGAATTTTTTGCAGCTTCAGCAGATGAACCGCCAGAATCATTTTGAGCATCCTTTGGCTTTGAGAAGAAGGGATCCCACACATGAGCTCCCACCTCCCGCTGTCCTTCATCTAGCAAGGCATATTTCCAACTGTTCTCTTCCACAAAATTATCATATTCTGTGCGACCTTCAATAATGTTCCTCCTCAACCTTGTAACTTTGTCAATGACTGCCTGTACAGCAACATCGAAAGAATCTTTAACAGTCTCCAATTTTGAGCGAGGATCTGCATATATCAGCCTTGGAATGAGTTTTATAACAGTCTCCCTCATGATCCTAACCTGTTCTGGAGAAATTTGTTTGAGTCTTTCCTCTATGGTAATCTTTCCCTTGCGGATGTCATCCTCCGGAATGAAAACGGAGTATGTAGAATAATTCTTTGGAAGATGCCAAGTATATTGTGTGTAAGCTGAACCAGGATGGAAGAAGACAGGTATGCAACCTGCCAACATAGAGTCAAAAGCAGATCTTCTCGTGTATGAATCTCCTTGGGGTTGCAGGCAGAAGAGGGAGCTCTGAAACATCTGCATTATGCTGCTTGGAGAGTGACACTTGCTTTCCCCAAAGTCACATTCCAACAGCTTGCCCACCTTTGACTTCCTACACTGATCAATGATCTGCCCTCTTATTGACTTGGGATTGTCAGGACGTGGAGCACCAGCAAATGAGAAGAGCCACTTCCTCTCCAATTTCCTCATCCGATCTTGCCAATCAAAAATATCAGCATCCTTTGCTGGGTGGAAATATGTGGGATAAGGAATGGCAAAATCATTTGCATTCCATGGACTAGATTCAACAACAAGCATGGACATATTCTTTGCAGCCGGTAAAAACATAAGCTTATTACCCCAATCCCCTTCTTCATCTGATAATCTCCTGAAATCCCATGTTATCCTCCCTGCCACCAGAAAATGATCCCTTCCTCCCATAATACCCCACTCAGGTCTCTTCATTAGCCAATCTACCAAAGCAAGTGAAGAAGCATCTCTCCTTGATATATTATATCCCCAAAGATACCTTGCTATATCAAACCCAGCATAAAACGGTATAAAATATGCTGCAGCTATGGAAGGATCTTGCGTCAAGCAATCATACTGCTTCATTCGGTTACTGAAAATCACGTCAACTGCAAACTGATTCGTGGCGTACCAACCAGTATTTGAGAACACTCCCTCAACATTCTCAAGTGGAGGCCCTAATCCCGCATTACTAATGAACTTGCACATATTGGTCCAAAGACTCAAACTCCTACACTCCTTAAGCATATCCTCATTAAACATAGGAGGAAGATCATGCACAAAAATATACCTTCCCCCACAAGGATCACTCTTGTTTTCTATTGTTTTCAATGCCCTGATAAATGGAAAACTTTCCTTTTCATGACTAGTACTCTCATGTTTAATACTCTCGGGGTTAACGGGTTTGAATTCTGATTGGGTAGGCTCGGAGACTTTCTTCCGATGTTGGGCTAAACCGGCATTGGTCAAATAGGCAGGATTAGATACTGGGTTTATGATATTGTTTTGTAATTGGGTAGATTCACTAACATTATTATTTCCAAGCACAACAAAATGAAAGTACAATAACAAAATCCAAAAGCACGCAGACAAGGAAACCAAGAAACAAAGCTTGCTGTTTTGATTCTTGCCCATTCCCTTATCCGTTTGCTCTGACGGGGCAAGCAACGGCCCACGGCGTCTCATCAGATTCTAAAATCCCTCAGTCAATCAATCACACCACTTCCCATTTCACCAGACACACACTCTCACGCACAGAGACACACAAATCAAGCTCATAATTTTAATAATACGGCAGCCCTCAACACTAAAAATCACGAAATTTCACGAATGGAAAACCCTAACCTGAATCCACAGTTGATTGGGCTTAAAAACTATAACAAAACAAAAATCAAAACTTCAAGCGTTAACCCGCTAAACACGAATACTGTAACAGAAAGATCAAATCAAAAAGTACTAGATTCCGATTTTGAATAACAGATTGATTCATAAGAAAACAAATCACGATAAATGACAGATATGTGACGAGTGTCTGATCCGACACCGATATTTCTGCAACAAAATAGAACGGACTCCACCACGCAACCCAACAGAAAACCCAATTAACAAAAAAAAGAAATGAAAAGGAGAAACAGAGAATAGAAACAAAACTTACAAAGGATTTGATTACAATGTTACAGAGACCAGAAGAGAGATAGAGAAATTTTGTGCACTCAATTTGTCAATGAAGACGGGGAGAAAGCGAGGATCGGCGTATATAAGAGGAAGGGGGCAGTGTGCTGTCGGTAGCCGGTGGAATAGTGCCACGTGGAATGTGGAATTACGTGTCGGGTTCAGGGAGGTGATGTCACATTGGCAATTCCTGGAATTACGCGAAGCTGTATGGTTTTGAAAACGCTTGGTAATGTTCTTTGATGATGATACCCTATCAGATCTGAGTGTTAATGTTCTGGTTTATACGTGTCGGATGCTTAATGGATAGTCAAGCGAGAGTTGTCTGGGTCCCCCCGTAGCCCTGACTCGGGTTAATCTTTTATCTACCGTCCAGCCAGTCCGATTTTCCTTTCCAGAGACGGGACTTTTTTTTTTCCTTGTAAATTTGTTGTTATTGGCGAAAATGGGTCTTTTTAAAATTTATTATCTCCTTTCAAACATGATCAATTATTATTTTTTAATTTAATAATTAAGATTTTGTACCTGAACAAGCATGAGATTTTTTAAGTAAAATAAGTCAAATTTTAGAATTCTCTGCTAATTATAATTTACATAATTATTTAAAAAATAATTTATTATTGATCAAAATTTACGTATTTATTTTATTTTTATTTATTAAGTATCAATCATAAACATATATTTATTTAGATAGAAACTTGTATTAAAAGAGAGCCTTAATTGCAAGGTTACGTAATATTACTTAATTTTATTTAAAATTTAAGTATTTTCATAATATATAACCTTGTTAGATTGACTAAATGCATGCTCTTTTTAACTTTGATGTTATTTAAGACCAATTCATCGTCAATGTTATGTAATAAGTCAAGCAAGGAAGTTAATAAAATTGGGTGGGAAATTAAAGAGTTTCGGCTGGGAAACACAGGATTCTGTAATCCTCCTCCCTTTATTTTGTATTTTTAGCCAAATTCCCTCTCTAATCCTGCCTGTTTTCGAATGGTTTAATAATTTAGAATCTCCGACGAGGGATTAGGGAGGTCGTGGGAAGCAGTAGGCAGCGTAGAGAGGTGTGTGAAATCGAACGCATATGGTGGTTGTTTGTACTAAACAAGGCTGAATCCGAGCCACGATCTCTAATTGTAGTTATTTGCCTGAATTACACGCAGTGACTGACTTTAACAAGTTAATCAAAAAGGGGATGAATCGCAGTTGAAGTCTAATTTATTTAGCATGCTTGCTCTTATCTCATGATTGTGGCAATCTTCTTCCACTCTGAAAAGTGGACAACTAGGTACCTTTGACCGTAACGTAGGCAATGACGGATCAATGGTCATATCTTAATATCAATGACGCTGTGTTTCCTAAGGTGGAATCCCCATTATTTATGAGCCGTCGCATGAATTTCCTTCAGTTTTCCATATGGGCAAGCAAGTCGTCGGAGAATATTTCTCAGTCACATGTATACATAGGTAGAATTATGCCCAAAAGTGCCTTTGTGTAAATGCGAAAGATAAGTAACCGCAGCTAGAATTAGAGAAGAGTTTATACAGAATGTGTTTGTATTTTGAATTTTATAGTAATTGGCAGTAATAAATATAATTCCAACTAGGTAAAATCACAAGAGGCACACCTAGACTCCAGACTTTGTTCAGAAAAAGACAGGAGGGGTCGTATTCATATTCAGACAGGGATTTAGTACAATTACGCGGAGCCGGCATACATACGCATGCAGCAGCCATAGGTGATTTAGCTAGAGCCAGCCTGCCTCGACATGTATGTTCATATTGTTTGTGGGTTGATAGAGATTGACCGACACGCATACATCCATGCGTCAAACTCTTTTTATCTTAGGCCAAAAAATTTTTTATTACTTACACTTCAAAAATTTAAAATAAAAAATAATTAAACTTTTTATATAAATTTTAAATTATAAGTAATAAAATTTTTTAAATATAATATATATATATATATATATATATATAACACTCCATTGTAACCATTCAACCAAATTAAACCCACTTGGTTGGAACTTAAAAATTGTAATATTAATAACCAAATAACTTACAATCAATCTCATAATTCCTGAATATAACACCAAGTGAACTACATAATATGAACATACAATGTATAGAATTGAAGTGTTGTAGATATTCATCTCATCAAATCTGCAATAATAATAAGATTTATCTGTCGGAGGCGGTACACCAAAAATCTGCTTATGAGGTTAGGTCGAGTTCATGCAATCAAAGCATGAAAGCAACTGGTTCGCATGTAGGGAAGTTAGAGTCAGGAGGTTGGGTACCAAACCCAGAACCAGTTAAAAGTCTATGGCCAAGAAAAAGGAGTGCGCGGCCACGCAGTTTGCTCAGAATAATTAAATTATAACAGTACACACTCATCAGGTTTTCTGCGTGTGGACGAAACTGATGCTGCTTTTTATATCATTTTACTGTTAACAAACATGCATGTTTGTTTTCTCATAAGATCTAGTGGCGCACAACTTATACAACATAGAAAAAACTGTACTGAATATCGAGATCAACTCCAAGACAAATAAGATTTGTAATAATACTGATCGCATAGTGTATCTAATGTAATATCTCAACTCCAAAACATCATAGAAATGAAAGCATTAAGGGAATTGCGATAATGAATAAAAGAATGAACATCAGAAATGATTCTAGCTTGGAATTCAGGTTATTTGATCCTGATCCCGGCCATCTTTTATTATCTAACTTGGCATCTCCCACAAAGTATAAGCGAACACCGGGATCTCTTAATCTTACCTCACTTCCGACCAAAACGGAATTGTTAACTCCCTGAATGTTGTTGTTTACATATATGTTAATGCAACAGCTTTCTCGGGACTCACCTGCAGTGTTACGACGGATGAACATTGCAGCCCCAACATTTTTTCCTTCCAAGTTTACTCGCTCGAATGAGCTGTCACACCTCTCTCTCGCCATGACGATTTCTGATTGATCTTTGATTCTTGATGACTGTTGTTGGTACTATCTATCGGTTTCACAGTAAACAAAGTGTTATGATAAGATTTGATTCCTTGCTCCAATTTAGCTTCTTGGACATGTTGAGTTGTGTGTTCACTTTTCTCTACATACAAGGAAAGTCTATGTTCTCTTGGAATGACTTCAATCTCAAACCATATTCCAGGGTTTTTCTTTTTCTTTCTTTTAGGGTATATGCACTTGTAAATTGGCTTTCCTTGCACATGCATCAAACACACAAGAACCCTTCACTCATGTTAGACAAATGATTAGTGATTAAAAATTCCTGTACCACCCAAGATGCTTTACCAATAACCCAGCCAGTACCACAAAAACCTAACAAAACGTTATAACGCAACATATTATTAACACTAACAACCAAAGGGGCCATAGAACGCAGGAAATCGAAACAAAACTGAGTAAAATTTATATCTCTTCTTGTGGTGGGCTTCAATGGAACATGGAACCTGTGCTCGAAAATAGACCATCCCCAACAGTTGCATAGGTTTTTTATTGGTCCTTAAAGCTAGGCTTCTCATGACTGAAGAAAATGACTACCAAGAAAGGCAAGCTCATTTCCTTCTGTTTAAGCCTCGTCAGTTAAGATGTAAAAACAGGGAGTTATTAGCCAAGAGCCAAATCATTTCAAACTTGAAATACATTTTTTTTAACAAAAAAAAGTCAGAAAACAAAAGCAAAAAGATCGTTACGATGATTCAGAAGCAACTACAAATGATTCCATGACGAAAACTAAAACATACCGCTCAAGAACCACCCAAATAAATCCTTATGCAATTTTTTAAGACTTACAAATGGCCAGAGTATTTCTCAGTAATTTTACAACCCTCTGTTATTGGAAAACCCTTCAAACAGTATTATTTCCCAGTTTGTCTCAAAAGAAACATGCTCGTCTCTGGGAACCTATTAGTTGCAAAGTCTCTAAACTAATGCCTCCAAAAAATTCAAAAACAACAATAGCTGCAATTGTTATTAAGCGATCAACAAGTACCCAACTTATTGAACTTATTTATGGAGAGGATTATGAATTTTGCACAAAGTAAAACAAACAAAAATCGCGCACTAATAGGTATCCTCATGGTCTTTTGGGAAATGAAAGTAGGACATACCATTTCTATGTTTCCAACTAGATGGTATTTTCCGATAAAAACATTTGAAAATAGAAGCTCAGAAGAAGATCAAGGCCAATCATCTGGATTTATTCTTTCACTGACTGTAGAACCAAATTGTGGGCCACCCTTACGATATGAGACAAGAAATTCAATTGGGTATCCCTTCAACTTATGTGGCACAATTCCCAGATCCTCAAAAGTTAAAGCTGCAAAACCCACCACAAAACGAGAGAAAATATTTATTCAGGGATGATAACAAGGGGATGTACTAGAGTTGCGAGAAGCATAAAAAATATTATAATCCTAATATTAATGAACTAACCATTATCTGACACAATTGTATCTGAAGTAAGAGCATTAATCTCATCCAGATTGAAGATGCCAGGACTGGGTAATGGAAAGGGAACTTTCTTGAGTAATATCTCTCGAGGCATAGCAAATGCCTGAAAACATCAAAGATGCAGTTAAGTAAAGCCTCAATACCAAATTATCTGAAACTATCAGACATAAAGGAATATAAACAACAATAAAAGCATTGTGACATGCTAACACAATGACCGAAGACGCAATGTCTTTGTACTTCATAATTAAAAAGGGCAGATTAAATATAGTCCACTGGATATTGCATAGAAGAAAAAATTTGTGGTTATTGTGTTTATTCACTTCAGCTGAAATAATTTATCCAATACTCACATCTTATGACTTATGCAGCACATGCCAAGAATAAATCTAAATAATATTATAACAGAAAAACATTCAGAAGCATGTGTAAAACCCTAACTGTCACCATTGACGCAAAGCTTGATCCCTTTAAACATCAAAATACAAAGGGTACATAATTACCTTTGCCACAGGAGAAGGAACTTTTACGTAGCGAGGATATTCACGGATCACGTCGTACATAAGCTCTGCCTGCAATGAAATAGAAATTCTGAGACATCAACCTACAATACTGCAAGAAACTGAGAAACACGGAAGAAATTACCAATTCATGCACTGTAAAGATTTCTGGCCCACCCAGCTCATAAACTTTTCCCATACTGGTACCATCATCTTTCAAGGCCGCCATAATTGCAGCAGCAACATCAATAACATATACAGGTTGGATTCTGCAAAGCAGATGTTGTCAGGAAGAAAATTCTATGGCAGGCCTGGAAAAAATTAGTATTCAAAATATCCCCAAATAAACATTCTGCAGCCAGGATAGCATCTGATAGGTTAACACATGCCTGGTAGATCCATCCCCGATAAGTGGAAGAAAGCTAAATTTTTTCACAAACTGTGCCCACTTATTCAAAATCCGATCCTCTGTACCTACCATTGCAGCAGGTCTCATTATTGTGGCCTACAGAAATAAGATTATGTTAGAAAGTCTGCACATGAAAGCAGCAAGGTAACATCTACATTAGAAAAGAATGTGGCAGATCAAACATTAAGATTGTGTACCAATCTCTAACTAAGCTAAATTGGATTGTATTAGCGCCTCATATGCTAATTGTCCAACTCAATTTCTCTGCCTTCTTGTCTGGATCCTTGAAACTTCTTAAACTTTAGGGAATTATGTAGCTTAAGGAGGTATTTTTCTTGTAATTTCTTGTGTATTGGACTTGTACCTGCTTATCATTTTTAATTATTTTATATTCTCACAAACAAAAACTGTTTGTGCATCATACGAGCAGCATTTTTTTTCTGGGTGATGTCAAAGCTCAAAATGAAATTAATAATCAATTTGCTTGCTACAATCAAATTACAAAAGTCCTAACATGTATTTTCTTATGTTTCATTGCCTACCCACTACACTCCAGCTACAGTACTTTTCAAATTGTCAACTGTAATAATGCTAGTAAAGTGGAAAAAAATAATTTACAGGAATGGGGTACTAAAGTTCAGAAGAGAATCAAAGAATGAAAAAGAATTAGATATGAGGGAACCACAGGTGATGAATGGAACATCAAAAAACCTGACAAAAACAGAGACTTTGACTGAACACAGATCCACCACCAGAGAAACATCAAAAGTTGTAAAGTGGCATGTCTCAAACCCCTAAAAAGACACAAATTCAAGATCTCCCACAAGATGAACTTGAGTTCACTCATATTGTGAAGTAATATGATGGAATTTAAAAAGGACAAGCGATTATTATCTTAGAATATCTTGCCCATTTGTCAAGTAAAACTGTTATTGCTTGGCCTGTCAATTAAAAATATAATATCACAAGAATTGGCAGTCCCAACAATATTAGCAAGTACCCGTATTACTTATTTTTATTGGCCTTGTTTGATTTGAGAGTAAATGAATATACTTTAGAGGAACCACAAGCAAACTCATGACAATGATTGAAAACATAACAGTTTCAGCAGAGTTGGAAAAGGTATGAAACGAAAAGATTCAACCAAAAGATGGGAGCAAAAACAACCATACTTGAACAGTCTTGAGCATAGAGGCAAAGTTAAGATTCTGGGTTGAAAAGGCCATGGGTCAGGGAGAACTTACCAAAGATTGGCATGGTAAGGGAACAATGTCTAGACTGAGAAGAGGGGATAAATGAGTAACCATGCTCTTCATACTGATGTTTAACAAAAATTCACTGCAGGCAGTGTTGTGAGACTAACGGTTAGAAAGAAAAGTTAGATCTGACCTCAGGTAATTCTCTCAAAACAGATTCCTCAGCAGTGGCTTTAGTACTGAGCACCCTTGATGGGGATGATGGAGATGCCCCTAAGCAAGACAGTTGGATAAATCTCATGATACCACCATGTTCTTTCGCAATCTGGACAAATTTAGGGGGGAAAGAAGATTCATCAAATTCTCACTAACCAAAAAGGGATACACCAAACTCGTGAATTAAACTTGGACAAGTGCAGAAGATAAGAACAAACTCAAAATTGTCATAATGTGAGCCACAAACCATACATCAGTCAAGATAAAAAGGAACTTGATGAAGGTTACATGATAATTTGGTGCACAAAGAGCATGACAATTAATAGATTACAAATGCAATCAATAATACTCATAATCCTCTCTGTGTGTGTATATATATATATCTTTCTCACAAACAGTATTGTACTCGTATTCAAGGTTTTGATCAAATGATAAAACTATCTGATTTTGATTATGTAAAATAAAAAAAGAATCAACATAATGAATCAGTCATTGTATGTGTTGGAAGCCAGGAACAAACTGATATCCAATAAATACATACATTTTTTACTGTTCATGATAGTTTTTCAACTACCATATTCAAGAGAAGTATTCTGGCAATATCACCACAGTTCAACAAGAATTAAAAATGATAAGAATGAATGTGCAAGAACCTACCATTGCAATGCGTTCAGCCATAAAATGGTTCACTTCTTCAAAGCTATAGTTTCTGGTCTCATACTCTCTTCCTGCCAATAAGAAAGATTACTAGCTGTAGTTAATGTTGTACATACTCTTAAGATCAAAAGGCTTTAATAGGAAAAATTATGAGAGATGACTGTCTACCGATAAGGTTGATAACAACATTAGCCTTGGCCATTACAGCCTTGATTGTGTCATCGTCTCTTGGGTTAAATTTCATAGGTACTATCTGAGCACGAGAAAAATCAAAAGATCAGATTCCATGCACAGGATTTACTCATAAATGCATAGCACAGAGAATTTTATTTCTAATGCATGACAAAAACTTTATACTACACCTGTCCTAAGTCTCCCATCAACTTGAGATGACGGGCAGAATCCTCACAACCCCGGAAAGGAACTAGAACTTGAGAACCCATTTTAGCTGGAAGAAAAGCAGAGTAAATGAAATGACTAATAAATTTCACCGTTGAACAAAAAAAAGCCGAAACAAAAGTCAACTAATCCAATTTAACCTGTGCACACCATGACCAACATAATACCGACTAAAAGTGTTATCTTGCCAACACATGACTCACCGAGTTGTTGCACAACATATCGTCCAAGGAATCCAGTGGCACCAAACACTGTAGCGATAATGCCACTGTAAACACAAAGATTCCTTGTCATAAGATGGCAATATGAAATTAACTAGAAAAAAGAAATTTCCTTACAACCAAGTTAGGGTGCAGTTTAAGTGCTTTTATGTAAAAATGTTTTCCACAAATACACTTAAAAGCTCTTTCTGAAAAGCCCTTCAAATGATTTTCTAATCCCGAAGGGTTTTATTTTCAGGTAGCTATCTATTGCTTAAACAAAGAAGTGCTATAAGTGCATTTCCATTCTGAGTAGCACTTAGGTCTATTTCAGCTTCATACTATAGAGCTTTCAGCAGACTCTAAAACGCAATACTTGTAATCACAGCAGAATCTAATGAGCAAAGAAAAAGAACCATTTTGTGATCATATTAGTCCGAACAAAATCGTCCAAATATTGTCTACATTTCGCAAAACAACGAAAAGATAAAATGGAAGAAAAATACCTAACAGATGATCTTCCACCAGTTCCCTTACGAACCAGGTGGCCCACACCTTTAGCGGGGACGGAAGTAGATCCGAACCTCGGGTGAGCAGCTCCATAATCTGAAATTTCAGAAAATGTCAAAACTTCGATCAAATTGTAGGATCAAACCCTAAAACAGAAGAAACGGAGAAAATGAGGGAGTTACAGTAATCAGAGAGCGGATAAATCGATTTCAGAGAAGAGATAGAAGCAGCGGGATTTAGAGATTGGTGCCCCAATCGCCTTGTGATGGCCTGCATCGCTCCTTCTTAGGTTAGAACAGCAACGGAGACGCAGTGACACGGGTTTGTTTTGGGTATGATCCTTGGAGTTGGAAATGGGTTCCATACTAATTTGGAGTTGGGTCGGGTTTCATTTAGGCCCATTGTTACATTCAATTTCTTTTTTCAATTTTTTAATTACCCCACAATTTATGTAATTACACCCAACTTCTTAAAATTTTATAATACTTTAAAAAAGCTGAATAAATAAAATCGTACATGAAATCGAAAGCAAAGAATTACTTGTATTTGTGTTAGATAATTGTAGCTCGGTTCATGATTTTTAAAATTATAAATAAAAAATTCAATTTGCTTTTTGGTTTTATAAAATCGAACCAAATATATATATATATATATATATTACTAATATTTAAAAGTAATTATAAACTATTAAATTATTGTCATTCATGATATTTTTAACATTTATATAACAAAAAACTTTATTTTTTTCACTTCAACCAAAATTAAAAAATTGAATTAAAAATAAAATCAAACCAAAAAGTTTGATCTAATTTCAAGTTATATTATCTTTAAAACCGAATAGAATTAAACTTTTTTCACCCTTAATTATAACTAAAATTATTTTCAAAATAAATATATATGAATCAAATTATTATTTATGTTAATTTAAAAAAAATTTATAATATTTTTTTTAAATTTATACTTATAACTTATATAATATTTCAAAGTTATGGAAGCAAAAAAAAGTGCAATGAGAAGAATTTGAGAAGAAAAAAGTTTATTTTATTAATATTTAGAATTTTTAACCATAAAAATGTGTTCATAAAAGTTTGCATTTGATGAAATATTTAACAACTAGTAAGTATAGACAAACACAAAAAATTTAACTTTTGTTAAAAATTATGTACTAATAAATATGAAAAAGAAAAAAAAAGTATTATAAATTTAGTATATAATAGGATTTCCTTTAGTATTATATGGAGTTAACTTAAAAAAAATATTCTAATTTCTATATATTGTTCGTCTTAGCTCTTTATTATTATGTTAAATATATTTTATATTTTACTAAACATTAATATGAAATTCTTCCTTAATTAAAGGATATGGATAAAAATAAATTGTCTCTGTTCAAAAAAAAGTTAGGAATATATATATATATATATATATATATATATTTACTTGATAGTGCAATAATGTAGAATTTGAGATAAAATATATTTTTTGGAGCTAAAAAATATCAAAGCTAAGGTAAAAATCATATCAAGTTTTACAAATTTGATTAAAGGTTTCAAAACAATCATAATCTTGTTAATAAATAGAATTAATCTATTCATTTTTAATGTCTTATATTCATCCAAATTCAAAAGAAATCTGCTCAATTTTAAGGATATACCCCAAAATTGATATCATATGGAAACTCTACACAAAAGTAATATAGAGTATTTATATGTTACTTCTTCTTAGACAAAAAAATGTGTGATAGAAAAATTTTTAGCTTTATCATTTATATTATATTATATAATCACAAATGCAATTAAGAACTATACAACAATGAATCATATATTTATTGATCTAACAATATTTATCTAATGGCATAATTATCTTGATCATCCAAGATCAACAATAATGCTTATAATCATTGAAAATTTTCATAGATAGCTATTAAAAAATTAGAAGATTTTATTATTCAATGATAGTATTTATATCACTTGCTCGCATGGAAAAGTAATGGTTAGACCATCATCTTTTAAATTTAATTTTGAGTTCTCGTCAGTTTTACAAAAGATTAAATGAGACATTTGTAGACCTATTTATACTTCTAATGGACTATTTCACTAGTTTTTAGTCTTAATTGATGATTTATTCATTGATCACATATTTGTTTAATATTTATTTATAATATTTCATTTTTGTTAGATTGCTTACATTAATTATTAAATTAGGGTATAATTATTTAATTATCCAATCAAAACTATATTTCTAGATAATCCTAATGAGTTTACTTTAAAATATTTAATGATTATTACACATCATTAGGGATTAATATAAAGTAGCACATTTTACATATTCATACACAAAATAAATGAGCTAAATTGCTCATTAAATAACTTGGATAATTGCTCAAGCATTACTATTATGCACAAAATTATCAAGACAATTTATTTTGTGTGCTGCAAAATTAATTCGTCTTAAATCTATTACCTATCATAACATTCTTTATTACAATTTATACTTATCGGCAACCTAAGATTTTTTTTCATGCACTTTTACTTGTACCATATATATTCCTATAATTCCTCCAAAACATACAATAATAGCAAACCAACGCTATTACTGAATTTATGTTAATTTTAACTTAGTTTATATTATCAAATATCTTAAATTACTGATAGATAATCTATTTATTGCACGTTTTATAAATTATTATTTTAATGAGATAAATTTTCTACTATTAAGGGAAAAGAAAAACCTTTTAAAATGAAACTTGAATTTTTTGAAAAAATAATTATTATATCTTATTTTGATTTTTGTAGTAATCAATATAAAAATAAAATACGAAAGATAGTGTAGTTTTAACAAATTATAAATTAATTACAAGATGATTTTATTCATAATGCAAGAGTGACCAAAAACATATATTTCAATTGTGAATACATCATCTTGGATAATTGTTCTTGAAAAATAATATAATCATAAGGCATTAAATGAATTGTCTACTATACATCAAATGTTTGGTAAACTAGTTGGTTCAAAACATATTGTTCTATAAAAAAAAATAAAATTAAAACTCAAAATCCAATTAAAAATAATTCTCGAGCAAGAAATACATTTATAATTTCTAAATCACTAACTTTAAAAGAATTACATGTCCTTGAACTGACATATCCCTAAATTGATATTCGTTTCTGAAACGAATTATATCTTTAAAATGATATCTATTAATGAAGTGATATTTATTCCTAAAATAATACAAGTATTTGATATGACATCTGTTTCAAAAGCATGAATGTCCCTGAAGTAATAATTATCCCTAAATTGACACATATTCTTAATGTGATATGCATTCCTAAAAGATATAAGTTCCCGAAGTGACATATATCTTTGAAGTGATATTTGTCTCTACAAAAACACAAAAATTTAAAATAAAGAAATCCATAAATTATAGTTATAGAGAAGAAATGTGAGATCTTAATGAAATAAACATCAACAATATACTTTCTTTTAAAAAACTATTGAAATTATGAAAGACAATTATACCACAAATTGTTGATGAATGTAAATAAACATATGATTGACTTTAGTAGAAAGAAACAATTCAAGTATAATTAATTTTTCTTGCCAAATTTGAAGTTTTTGAAATTGTAATCCGAACACCATAATATATTAAACTTGTTGGATATAAATAGGTATTTAAAAAGAAATGTAATAAAAACAAATGAGATTATAAAGATATAAAATATGACTTGCTATTCAAGATTTCTCATAAAAATTTAGAATTAACTTTGATCAAACATATTCTTCTATTATTGATACAATTAATTTTCTATTTTTGATATGTTTGACTATTTAAGAAAGAGTTGATATACACCTTATAGATGTAATGACTTCTTACTTATATATGTCACTTAACACTGATATTTATATGAAAATTATTTAATGATTTAAAATTTCTAAATCATATAAATTAAAATATCTTAATTTACTGTCAATTAAATTACAAAGATCTTTATATGGATTGAAACAATTTAGAGGCATGCGGTATAATTGTTTAAGCAAATACCTAACAAAACAAGAGTTTATTAATAATTCAAGATGCTCGTACGTATTTATATAGAAATCAGAATTTGAATTTGCCATTACAGTAGTATAATGAAAACTTTTGAAGAGATTCTAAAATCTATAGAATATTTGGAAAAAAAAAATTTAATTAAAGATTTAGAGCATTATTATATCTAACACAATATACTAATCAAACATAACTTTCTCTATGAACTTATTTAGATTCAGTTTTATACGTATTTGTCAATATTATAATGACATTAAATACATTTTTTATTATCCTTAGGAAGTAATTAATTTAAAATTATTTTATTCCAATAAACTAATATGAAATTTGAGATTAGTTAATTACGTAGGTGTTGACTATCTTTTTGATTCTCATAAATCTTGTTCAAAAACAAGATATATTTTTACTTACAATAATACAATAATATTACAGTGATCTAAAAATAAACTTTCATTGCTATTTTATTTAATCACTTAGAGGTTCTCAAAGTACATGAGGTAAATAGAAAATATGTATGATTGTAATTTATTATTAATTATATCTAACAAAAATATATGAAGCCAATATTACTTGTATTACTTAAGTTAGAGAAAAATACATTAACAAAGATCGAACTAAACATATATTATATAATTCTTAAACATTTATGAGCTCCGATAGAGCCAACAGATTGATGTCGAAAAGATAAATTTTTTTGATAATTTTTCTTATGTATTCACTAAATTCTTATCGATATCAACTTTTGAGAAGTTAAAATATAGTATCGCCATATATTGACGATAAATACATATTTTTTTTTGGATAAATACATATTATACTCTTTTTTTTTTCCTTTCCATTCAGGTTCTCTATTAGTGAGTTTAATTAGCAAAATCTTTAATAAGACAGTATTAAGCATGTCTAATAAAATTAAAAAGCAACGAAATCAAAGGGAAGTGTTGAAATGCAATTGGTGGAATCCACCGCATATCTTTGCCTCAATTACAAGTAAATATCTATTACACCTTTGTAAAATATCTATTATACTCTTTATCTTCCATGATAAATAGAGATGTACATTTATTTGAAAAAAAAAATTAAAAAAAAGGTTTAAAAAAGTTAATGAAATTTATCTCTGAAAAAGTTTTTTTTAATCTCTCTTCTCCATTTTTTTTTTATTCATGTACATGAGCTAATGGTCTATTTATAACAATGTGCTAATTATTTTATCATTTTGGACTTTTAAGTCAATTAGGTCCAACTTGTAACCCATATCCAACTATTCCTTTTGAGTATGGGAAGGACAAAAAGAGCCAACGCAAACAATGAATACTGCCAAAAGTAATTTGATCTTGATTATAACTTCAAATGAGGCCGCTAGTCATGCCGACAATATTGTTAACATTATCTTTTGTTTTGTTTTGAGAACATGATTGACAAAATACAACAACAAATGGATTCTCAAGAACAATGTTGACCTTTGAAACAAAAATATGTTGCATCCAGTAGGGAGAATTTGGTAGTTGGTAGGGCTAGTTTACATCCAATTTTAATTAAGTTATTGGGTATTATTTCAAAATTGAAATTGGACGGTACATTTATAGAATTCAATTAATAAAATCTCAATCCTCTTTAGTATTGAAGTCAAGTCTCCACGTCTCACAAAATTTAGTGTAAAAAGTATTTATAATCTAAAATTAAAAAAAATGTATGTTATTTATATTTTGGTGTGATTATAAAATGGAGAATATTTTATTCCTTAATTGGCAATAAAATCTTAAATTTTAATCTATTTTATTTAATATTCAATTTTGACTAGCCCCGTTAAATTTTTATATGTAACCTGGCATCCAGATCAGTATTCCACTGTTTGTCTGTCTCCTTTTTGAAAGAGAATCGATCGACCGTCACTCGCGCGATTGCTTATTGGTCCCACCTTGTCCAATCAAATGCTTCAAAAATCATAAAATAATAGTTGAGAGATATTCAACCAATATTATTTCTTCATAAAACAGTTCAAATGTATATCCACTGCTGAAGGGTGAAGTCGAAGAGCATATAAAATTATCAAACCCGGCGGCCACACCACAAAAGAACGTGAAAGAACAAGCAATCTCGCTTCCAAGTTATAATCCAAATCAAATCTGGTTTCAGTGACCCTTTTCAGCCCTTCGACGAACCAATTCTTCACCCGTCCACTTCGTCTTATGAAGCTAGTTATAATCAGAGTCAAATTGTCTTATGAAGCTAGTTATAATCAGGGTCAAATTGAAATCTATGACTTTCAGGCATTTTCTTCTTCTTTATATACGCCACCAGAGCTCGTTAAATTAACTGTATCAAAACAAGCAAGCGTATTTCGTATATGGCTTCCTCTTCAACTATCACAGCTTTGGCATCTAGTAAGCGAAAGCAATGGGAGAGTAATCAAAACGTATCGTGTGATGATGTTGCAGTTGAAGGATCTTCTGAAAGTTATGCAGAAAACCTGGCTATGCTTTCTGAGCCTGATCAGGATCCTGATTTTTCTTGGAAGCGCCATCGCTCTTCTTGTGGTATTGGTGAAATGTTTTCTGTCATAAATCCCACGTCCTTCAACGATCTGAATCAGGGTAAAGCATCTTGTTCTAATGCTCAATGCGACACAAGCACAGAACCTTCAGTTACTCTTGAAAGCTTGCCGGAGGACATGATCAGAGTTGCCGCGGATTCAAATGTGCACAACATTCCAAATTATGTTCAGAGTCTTACTGATTTCGTAAACTATCTTCCGAACTCAGATTACCCTCAGGACAAGTTGTGGAATGAATTACTCGCAGATCCAATTTCAAGCTGTGACCAGAGTCTTACTGATTTCGGAAACTATCTTCCGAACTCAGATTGCCCTCAGGACAAGTTGTGGAATGAATTACTCGCAGATCCAATTCCAAGTTATTTACTCGAAGATGCAATTCCAAATTGTGATCGGAGTCCTTTTTCTGATTTTGGAAACTGGCCCCCAAACTCAAACTCAGATGACCGTGTGGAGAAATTCATGAATTATTTACTCGAAGATCCAATTCCAAATTGTGATCGGAGTCCTCTTTCTGATTTTGGAAACTTGTTCCCGAACTCAGATGACTCTCCGGACCCAATCATGAATGATTTGCCCGCGGAACAACAGCCTCGGCCATACCCGCATGAAGACCCTAACTCAGCAGTCGGATACAACGATTTGTTTTTTTGCTCTGATCTGCTGGTGAATCCGTCCGAGCTTCTCTACTACCCCGCCCTCAACGAGGATTTATTTTGAAAGATTAATACCTTTTCTTTTAACTTGGCCTTGTTTCTAATGATTTCCACTGTTGTTTTCACTAATTTTTCTTTTGAGTGGGCCTTGAATTTCATGACATCAAGGCTGCGCATTTTTCGTGGTTGTAATTGTAATGCCTTCTTTAAACCAATAACAAACAAACACACGCATCTGTTCGTCATTTTGTTATATTTTTATTATTTAATTTTTTCTCTTCATTATTTATTAAAAGAAAAAGAAATCACTTCAAGACAAGGATGGAAAATATGAAAAAAAAAGGTCCAATTACAATAATAAATAAATGAGTTTTAATAAATGGTTAAGTATAAATTATTAATTTTAAATATATATACTGTTGCTAGAAATAGAAAGGAATAAGGACACGAAAAGAATGAATTTTTTTTTGTTTGGTCAAGGACTAATTAAAATAAAAAAATAATTAAAATAATCTTGTGTATATAAATTTTATATATTAGTAGTATTTTTTTATGTACTTTTTTTGAAATTTAAAAAATTAATAAAAAATATTTTTAAAATTATTTTTTAATTTTAACATTAATTTAATTTAATTTAATAAATATATACAAAAATAATAATTACTTATTTAATTTAATTTAAACGGTTGGTAATATTAAAAACTAAGATGATTCTTTATGTTTATCAAAATAAATAAAATTGGATGTTAAAATCTAAAAAATGACTTTGAAGAATATTTTCAATTCATTTTCGAAACTTTAAGGAAACTATATGAAAAGTACTATTGATGTATAAAATTTAAATACATAAAATTATTTTAATTATTTAATTATTTTAATTAATTAATTAATGATAAAATATAACAATATTTGTATTGAAGAGTATTGTCTGTTAATTTTAAAATTTTTTTTAGCTATATGTAATTTTATCAAACCTTAGTAGAGATATGTGAAAATATTTCATAATAAAAATTAAAATTATTAAATAAATATGATTATTTGTATGAATTAGGATTATAGAGTTATAAAATAATATACATATGAATATATAAAAAATATTTATGATTAAAATTATGACAAAAATGATAATAATTATAGTTCATAAGATGAAATTGAAATTTTATGACAAAAATAAACTTAAATTATTTATAAATAAAATAAAATAAATTAAACTAATATTATTCTAATAATATTTTAACATTAATTAAAAAATAATTCTATAAAATTAATTAAAATACAAAAAATAATAAAATATATAAATGAGAAATAAAATTAAAAGTTTAATAATTTTATAGGAAATAATCATGATTCCTCACTCTTAAGAGAGAAATGATCATTATCCCATTTAGGAGAATAAAGATTCCTAAAAAATTTTCTTTTCCTTCTTCATTCTTCCAATCAAATAAAAAAAATTTTTAAAAAATGGGAATTCATTTCCTTTTTTTCATAAATTCCTAAAATGAACACACTCTAAGGGTGAATTCATTTTTAAGAGTAAAAATAAGAAAAGTAAGAGGAAATGTATTAAAAAGAGAAATAAAAAGAATGAATTTTTATTTATTTGATTGTATCATAAAATTATCAATGAAAAGAACTCATTAATTTTAACTTAGTTAAAAAATATTTTACTTTTAAATGTAATTATATTTATTAATAGATTAAAAATTTTAATTATTTTTTGCTTTTAATTTTAGTTTAATTTAATTTTATTAAAATAATTATCATAATAAATATTTAACAAATATAATTTTTGAATATTCTTAAATATAAAAAATCAATTCATTGAGCAAAAGGAGAGAGAGGGATTCGAACCCTCGATAGTTCTTTGTTTTATACATTACATCATTTAATTATTTTTATGTGGATAAAAATATTTATTTTTATTGAAATATCTTATGCATTTCACAATTGAAAAATTAAATTAAATTAAATTTTTTTAAATATAAAATATAATTAGATCAATAATTATTTTTGATATAATAAAAATTAAAATTATCAAATAAATATAACTAGTTATATGAATGACGATAAGTAAAAAGACTATAAAATATAATTATAAATTAATATATATATATATATATATTTATATATATGAAACATATAAAACATATTTATATGAAACTAATTAAAATAAAAAAGATAAAATATATAAATTAGAGATAAAATTAAAAATTTAATTATTTTGAAAGGAGAATTATGATTCTTCATCCTTAAGAGAGGTTCCCACTTGAAGAGATAAAGATTCCTAAAGAATTTATCTTTTCTCTCTCAATTCTTTTAATTAAACAAATAAATTTTCATTCTTTTTGAATTTTTTACTTTGCTCATAAATTTTTAGAAATAAATACACTTTAAAATCTTTAAAAGAACCCTTTACCTATTCTATAAGAGTAAGACTAGTGGTTGATTCGTGTTATTCAACTTATATTAGGCAAAAACCAATCTTTGGTCATCGATTAAGCAATGTTTAAAATACTAAAAGAATGAATGATGAACAAGAATTTTATTAGATATTTCTTTTAAAATTTGTGACAATTTTATTTTGTGACAATTTTATTTTGTGACAAGTTTTATAAAAAGACACATTTATCTTTTTCAAACCTTAAACTAATTAAATAAAAGATAAATATACTACTAATTTATTTATTTATTTTATATAAAATTATATATTTATCCTTATTTAATTTTTAGAGCTTGTTAGATATATTTCATAAAACAAATAAAGTAATATTTATTTTAAAAAAATTTAATTCTATATATACATATTAATTTTCTAACAAATTAATTTAAAATTACTTAACACTCCATAAAAGATTCATAATCTATATTTAAAAAATAATTTTATTATATAATTTTTCAAATGGTGTTAATTAATTATAAAATATTTTAATTTTTATTATATAGAGCATTTTGTACTACAATAATTGTATTATAAAATTTTAAAGGTTTAATATAAATTACTTTTTAAATAATATGATAGTATATTAATGACATTTATTTTTAGTTAATTAAAATTTTA
>CP135579.1:1340378-1375248 GCA_032401905.1 Swietenia macrophylla | reverse complement strand
ATATATATATATATATATTTAATTAATTAACTTAAGGTTATAAGAAGATAAATGTATATTTTCACAAAATTTATTATAAAATAAAATTACTATAAATTTTAAAAAAGATATATAGTAGAATTTTATGATGATGATGAAGAAAATATAATAAAGAAATATTTATTTATTATATCTTTTGCTAGCACTTATTGTAGCTTAAAATCATGGATTACGGGGGAAGTTTTATGAAGCACTAGCCAAAAGATTATATACATACATATATATATATATATATATATATATATATATATATATATATATACATGTGTGTGTGTGTATGTGTGAAATCAAGGCATGCTCATACCAAAGAGATAGGTATGAACCATCTCCAAGATATCTATTTTTCTTCTCTGCCAATCCATTTTGTTATGGGGCATAGATACATGAGATTTGATTATGAATCCTATAGTGCTAAAAAACTTGTCAATTGATGCATTCACAAACTTAGTACCATTATCAAATTACAAAACAAAATATGTTTTTAGTACAAATTCCCACCATCTTATGAAATTCCTGAAATATTGTATATAAATTACTCTTTATAAAGCAAAATTGCCTACATCACTTTTGTGCATTGATCAATTAATGTAACAAAGTAACGAGTTTTAAAAATGGAAAGAATTTTTATGGGACCCTATACATAAGACTGAATAACCACAAAAGGTTTTAAACTTTTATTCAAACTTGGTAAATAAGAAATACAATGAATCTTCATAAATTCATAAATGTCACAATGAAAATATAATAACTCATCTCTAAAAAAAGATGTTAAATTCTAAGATTACTAAAAGAAAGATATTTGAATCTCCAGTGCCAAAACTATATAATTGTACAACCTTTATCTTAAGTACCAATTTGCTTTACCCAATTAAATTTTGATTCTTTATTTTTTTAATTATGAGTAGTAAAGTTTGCCTTGCCTATTACTATAATCAAGAATCTTTCAAGTTAAAATATCCTAAAAAATATAAAATGAGGGCAAATACATTACAATGCACACGAGTGTGAAGATTATTTAGTTAACAAATAAAAAAATTACACATAAGGATGAAAGAGCAAGGATAATTTGTAATATGGAAGTATTAGATAAGATGGTAAATGCCTTTTCAATAATTTAAGAGGTATTATCATTAATTGTGAAAATAACATATTGGTAAGATGGAAGAGCAATTGAAACTAACTAGTCATATGATCGAATACACCTGTATAAATAATTCAAGTACTATTCTTCAAAATTATAGAGAATACAATAGGCTAACCAATAATACTTAAGTAGGCAACATTTGTAATAGGTTGTGATTGGTCTTGCTTTGTAGAGGTTATCATAACTTTTCTTGTAATTTTCTTTTAAGGTTTCTTTGTAAAATTCTACTACTTATGATAGCCAATGATTTTATAATATTGTTATTTCAAATTATTTGTTACACAATAATGAGAACATAGCAATAACTTTTCATTTGATTGATTGTTCGATTTTTTGAAAAGTCAGATAATGTTTCTTATCGAGTTTGGTTAGCCAACATATTTAAACATTTAAGGATTGAATGAGAACCTTATATTGTATATTTTTATTGGTATTCTCTTCTAACATATGCATACATACTCTCCAAATCGATTCATAAGATTTATCTAAAGGCTTAATTAAACTCAAAGTAGAGTCAAGTTAGATAAATACAAACTTGGAGCCTAACCATTAGGGAATGCAATTGAACCACCTTTTCGATTATTTCTTCCTTAAAAGTAGTCTTGTGATTGATTTCTTAAAAAATAATAATAGACCATTTTGTATAATAAAAAAGGATCTTTAGTTCAATTCAAAGATATATGTTTCATTTGATCCATCATTAAAAATGTAACCTTCCATATCTCTTTGGCTGTGAAAAGAAGAATAAATCACTGCATTCGTGACAAAAACATTGTGTCAATAAGCCGACTTTTCACTTTGTGATTTTCAATAGTCTATGTTTTGAGGTTGGGATCTCCAAGTATAGGGATTTTCACTTCTTCATTGTGGTATCTCTCTTTGTTGCGAATGCCAATACACATATCCACGAGTTAAATCCATAATAAGTAATTGGTCTCATCTAGTATGATACTAGTTGCAAAGGCATAATTTTTTTAGTGGACAATAATATGGAATGTTGGTGTTTAAGATGGTCATCAGACTCACAACAGATTCATGATGGTGATATTAAGAATACAAACTTCAAAGAAAATGGAGTAGAAAAGATTGATTATAATAAACTTTTTTAGAATTGAATGTGTTCTAATACCATGTCAGAAGATGGTTTCTATGAACAATTTTGATATTTTTATTCTTTACCAAATTAGAGGTAACACACGCATATAAAAAAAAATCATCTTATGAATAAGAAAAGGACTTATTTAAAAGAAACTAAATATTCTAGCATTTAAACACAATGTTGATTAACTAACTAGATTTCTAGGAATAATTACAAAATCAAGATTGATCCATGTATGGCATTTTTTTGGTTAATAGTTGTTACAAAATTCATAGAGTAATTAATGAAAAATATCTTTTGCAATGTGTTTGTGATATTATGACATCTTATACAAAATTTTATTTTTAAAAATTTTTGAATATTGTTTATTAAGATGTTATTGAAATTTGGAAAAGAAATTATGTATTGTTTATCTTTAAATGTTTTCTTTAATTTATGACACATATAAATGTCTATTTTTCAAGTTCTAAGTTAGGTTAAAAACATGATAGTTAAAGTAAGTTAGATGTTTTTTAGTTGGAGCATTTTTAATTGTATTTTGTATCATAAAATATGTGCATAAGTTTTAAGTTAATAGATGAATGATGTACATTCAAACAACGTATATTGATTTTGAGGTAGAATAGTTGGTATTAAAAAGTTTTTTGGTAGAATTTAAAACCTTATTTGTTAGTTTTATATTTTAGAAAATATCCATTCTAAAATTTTTTAAAAATTAGTGGTATCACATATAATATCGACAATCACTAACTATCAATTTATTGATAATTTAATAGAAAATTGAATATATGCATTTTTAAGTTATGGTGAAAAGAATATTGTAATTTCAAGGGTTTCAAATATATTTGTAAAAATTTATACACGTTAGCTCAATCTGTGAGTCTTCTATCAAAAGTGGGAGCTCTTACTTTTTCCTTTGTGAGTGGGGAGAGAGCACACTAGCCACTTGACTGCCAAGTAGTTGGCCAATTTTCTAGCAGTTGTACTTGCAATTAACAATAATACCCTTTCACCATTAAATTGTGTTAACATTAAGTTCATTCAAATGATTTATTTGATTGATTTACCTAAGAAAATTGGTGAACTCCTAAGTTTTAGACTTACAGATAAGTAAAAAGGATACAAGAGTAAGTTATTTATATATTGTTAAGTATATTATATACATATATTTATGGTAAATATAACTTACTTATTGTCTAATATTACATACTTATTTTAAAACTCTTTTATAATTATAAAAAGCGAATTCTCCTAGTTCTTGAATATTTATGATAGGATATTATGTATTTATTGACAAACACTGTTCCTTGCAATTGCATAAATAATCTCATGTCAAATAATAAAGAAAAGGTTTGGTATGCTCTTGGATTCCACTCTAGAAAATTTTAGAAGCTGATAGCAACAATGAAAAATGACCATATAGTCACTATAGGGGAGAACATGAAAACTATCTTGTAGGTGCCACGATGTTGCAAAGAAAAATAACTAATACAATATGACTGACAGTTGTAGTGATTCAGTGTGCGCCTGCGCTCGAAATTTCCAGCAAGAAAAACAATAAAGCAATTCAGACAAATCTCAGGAACCAATAGATTACATAAACATTTTAGGATCACTAGAAAATTAACCCAAGTGTGTTATTTATGGATGATGCAAAATGTTAAACATAAATTTATACATCAATGAGGTTGGCTCAGCCACAAGAAGTTGTCCTTTAATATGGTCTTACTCGTTTCATTAAAGCTGCTACCAAAAAGATATAATCAAAATAGTAGAAGCAAAGATTATATGTCATAGGAACAAAGATCCTAAATGTCTGGGAAAAGATTACAATTATACAATGATAATTAAAAAACGAGATTGTATAATAATAAATAATCAAATAAGAGGACAAAAAAACTAAAATCGACTTGAAAACCACCAGTTTAATCTTTCTTGGAGTATAAAAGCCTTCCTTTGGGAAATACAAGTACGCTAAAAAAGGTCAACGCTCATTAGCTAACAAAATAAAACTTCAAATTTGCAATTCAATAACAATAATATGTACATAATTATAAATAATTTACTCGCTGGTTCAATATTGTAGATATATATTAAGAAAATATGTCAATAAACTTTAATATTGTACCAAAAACAAATACTTTTAGAATTAAACGTGCAAAATAGAGATCCATCATTATAATTAAACCAAAATAGGTTTTACAACAATGGTTCAATACAACCACATTATAGGCCACAATACAAAGCAGCTGCATCAAATTGTAACAAGGATGAAAATTAACTTGCGTTAGATTCAAATAACTAAGCAACATCAACAATGCATAATGATTCACCATTTGCTTCTCCATCAGCAACAAATGTGTTGTCTTTATTTAACACCCTGCCACACAATGCCTATCCATACCCCACACCTCCCCACCCACCACCCCTCCAAAAAAAATAAAAAGAAAAGGCATGCAATGAATGCTAGTTGTACCTCTATTTTAGTCCTAGATGTAGTTATGAAAACAAGTACGTCGTGCTAGATTTTTACACAACTAGTCGTTTAAGCTTGGTTGAGTTGTCCGCATAAAAATCAAAATACACTAACTTGTCAAGCAATTTACATGCTAATAAGATAAGATACTATTTCTAGTTGAAATATACCCAAGCTCGTGTATGTTTGGTTATGCATTTATATACATAAAGATCCTCATCAACATTGTAACAACCATGTTAAACATGTCATAAAGACTTTAAAGAAGTTAACCAATTTTCACTATAAAGCATAGTATTGGACAATAATATTATGCAAAATAAATGCTGTAATTTCTTTGTGCTAACTTTATTCCCTTTGTTTTTTCACGAGATCTTTTGTTATGCTTCCACTCATTGCAGGAAGCCCAGCTTCTCTCCATTCTTTCATCTTTATATATTTCTCTTCTTCTAATATTCTTAGGTCTTCTAGTTGGTCTCTTCGCCTGAGGTGGCTCAACTTCATCAACTATATTAATGGTTACGAATCTTAAATAGAATTGGTGTGATGTGCTCTTTGTAAGTACTTAAATATGCATCTTTAGTGAGATAAAAATACATGTAATTTTTAATATTTGCCCTTATAGAGTTTATGCAACAGATTGTATACACATTTGGCAAGCCTAAGATTTGTTAATTCTTACAATCATATTGTTTTTTTTCCTAAATCAACAAGATGACTATCTATGTTATCCACCAAAATTTAAAAAGATCATCACCCCCAAGCACTACATTTTCTAGGTACTTATATGAGGTTCAAAATTCTTCTTTTAACTATAGGTGAAAAAATGTCATCCCATTTCTTCTAACACTTGAATTTGTGCTAACAAATAATATTATGTATAATGAAAGCTAAGTAAATAAGCTAAAATACATATTAAGAATAAGCTTCATAGTCATTCTTTTGATTTCGCCAGACATCGCTACTCTTTAGTAATCCTCTACACTGATTGATTTAATTATTGAAGCTTTCACTTATGTTGTTAATTACATGTGCACATTTAACCTAATGAGTAAAACTAACTGTACCAATATGTTGTAGTAACGTCAAGAAGCTATTTAAGTGTTGTTTCTTTGATCCTCTTGATATCATCCATGTATTACTAAAACTAGTTGAGTTACCATTTTTACAAACATTCCGAAATAAAGTTCTTAAGTACTACACCTAGAAAATTTTGCTTGAAATTTGCATGTATCTATAGCAATACCTCTTGTTTGCAAAAGAAAAAATATTTATTGAATGCATGAAGTACCTCTTTTTGTTTATCATTCACACGTATGGACTTTAATGCCCATTCACTCCAATTTGCTCGTATAATTTTCTTAGAAAGTACTCTTACAATTGTTTATTTTCATTCTCTATTACAGAAATTGCCAAAAGAAACAATCCGTAATTGGCATCTATAGCCATAACAACCAATGTAACTCTTTTGAATGGTCTTTTGAGATGGCAACCATCTAAATTGATAAATGGTTTACATCCTTGCATAAATCAATTTTTTTTGGTGCATCAAAATTGATGAAGAACATCTTGAATGTTGGATTGTCATATCCAACAGGTTACTCTATCTACAAATCAACAACAGACCGTAAATTTGTATGGCTAATGGTTGTTGAATATCTGTTCAACATGCTATATGAAGCCTTATAGTTCATAGTAAGCAATTTTAGTGCTTGTTTATAGCCTTGTACAGTCTAATTAGAGCGCAACTGACTTTGTACTTCCTTTTTAACTCATGGCAATTGTATATAAGTTTGTCTATCGTAATTCAAAATGAAAGTATGTCCCAAGTAAGATAAATCCTCCATTCACAGTCATCAAAGGCATACTCACAATTAATCGTTGATTTTTCATTATTAATCCTACTTAGCTTGAATTTGTGCTTACCTGCAAACACTTGAATAACCTTTTTGAAGTCATTTATCATGTGAAATGTTGTTCATTTCAAATGATTCTTCAGTTAGCAAATCATTGTAATGATCATATTCATAGGCTCACATCATTGAACTAACATGAATGGACTCGCCCCAATCCTTCCTTAGAATCTAGGGTGAATTGTGCTAATAAGTACTGTCCTTTTTTGTTTTTATACTCTTTTTTCATAATTCTTACATAATAAAATTTTATTAATAAACAATATAAATGACCTTAACTTCTATTATTATTATAATTTGAAATTCTATGTCTCCCCATAATATGTATACATTATTTATATACATATATATGATTCTATTCTATATGTTTATATAAATAAGATATACTTACAAAATAATCCATTTAGTATGCATTTAGGATTCCAACCTCAAGTGTCAAAATGTGCACTACACAAATCTTGCATGACTTAAAGAAAAATAGAGAAAACAAAAAAAATAATGCGCTTATGATTTAGTGAGTGAATTTAGTTCATAAAAAAGTATTTTTTTTATAAATAATTATACAATTACTTAAATTCATGCATAATATGCATCAATCACATTCCAATATTTTTCATAATATAATTAATCAAATCATATTAACCAAGTATCCATAAAATATATCATGCTTGGTACAAAATCTTTGCTAAAACAAAAAATCAAAAATATACCCAATGGCTTTATATCTTCGCATGGATAATCTTCATCAAATCAAAAACATACCCATAATCTTGTATTCTTACTTGAATAGTTGTAATCATATTATAGATATGCTCAACAACCTTGTATCCTCGCTACACTCGTACTCGCATCATTTTATAATAATTTATATAGTCCGAAATGAGCTGCCTATTTCATTTAAATTAATTAGCTGTTTGCTTCATCAATTTTTTTTTTTAAATTGAGCCACGTGTTACACAGCATCAGATTCTCCTCGTTTAGCAATTTTGTCTTCTGAATCATAACTTTTATATCAATATTAGCTTCTATTTCTGTAATTATTAATTCCCAAATACTGTCCAAATCACTGGCAACAATACCTTTTCTTACTGGTATTTATGACTCAAAGAAGTTGTTTCTCTAATTATGAATTCTGAGAAGAAAAGAGAAGAGGATAAAACAAGTACAAATAAACAAAATTTTCGGCCACGTAGGCTCAAGCCGAATTTCGCCACTAGAAGCGATGGAATGGCATCATCAAATTCAAGTATTTCAGCTCCACAAATTCCCTGGTTAAATTAACAACCAACCAGCTTTAAATCTAGGCACCACGTTATTGAACATTTGCCGAACAAATATTATCAGCCGCCCATATTCCTTGAATTTGATTATTCCCAATCTCTACGCAGTGACTTATTATCCGGTTAGACTAGAGCACTCAGCCGTGCCTGAATTTCCCCAGTTACTTGTGGGGATCAATTAACTTGTAATGAACTGGAACAAGAAACTACTTTCATCCGATGGGATTCTGGTTGTTGACATGACATAATATGCACCTTTGTCCTTCCCTTTTGCTTTCGAATTAGCTGAAAGCAATAGCAGCAGCAGCAGTTCATGCGTAAGTACTCTCTCTCTCTCTCTCTCGCTCTCTCTCTCCACCTATGACTTGAAGGTTTCTGGGCATGCCATCTATTTTAAAAATCTGGAATGCCATTTGACCTTGACGAATACTCTGATACCAACTTTAGAAACAAAGATGTTTTATCCTCTAAAAGTCTTGTCGGAGTATCGAACTCTGCAACTTGACCTGCAAAATTATCATAACACCATCATTCATGGACACTGCCTAGCTGCCGAATCCCAAAAATGCAAATTGGTTGAAACAATGAGTTCAAGATATAATTGTACAAACCATCACTCAGTACCAAAACCAGGTCGCTGTCAATGACAGTTGGGATACGATGTGCAATGGTACATACTGTGCAGTCCTTGAACTCTATTCGAATAATCTTCTGTATAAGATTGTCCGTGGCTGTATCAACTGAAGCTGTTGCTTCATCAAGCACTAATATTCTTGCCTGCTTAAGTAAAGACCTACCAAGTGAAACAAGTTGCCGTTGCCCCACACTCCAGTTATCTCCATTTTCTAGCACTGCATATTTCAGTATGAAACAAAACTAATGAATGAGTGACCTTTTGAAAAATAAATTATTATATGTTATCGACTGGTGGTGAATAGGAAAGCTGTAAACCTGGTGTATCAAGCTTTTGGTCTTTCTCACGGACGATGTCTCCAAGCTGAGACTTATCAAGTGCCTGTCCAAATTCAAAAGCCATTACTAAATTCAGCGCTGAACATCACATTGGAAAATAAACAATTTCAAAATTAAACGACTTCTTTTTATCTCATAACATCCGTTATTTGGTAATTAATTGGCAAGGGAAAGAAGACACAAGATATTTGTATATCATTGTAAAGTTACTCTATATAACTTTAGAAATTTTTTTTAATATTTGCTAAAACTTGGTTATTTAAAAATTAATCAAAATGTTAAGAATTTAATAATAATTCATTATTTTTTGTTGAAAAATATTATCTCAGGCGATTTTATAAACCATAAAATTTATGTAGAAATTACATATATGGTGTGTGATATATACCTCCCAAATTTCACAATCTGAATGCTCTTCAAGAGGATCAAGATTGCACCTAATGGTCCCTTCAAATAAAGTAGGATCCTGGGGTATGATACCAAGACGGCTACGGAGATCATGGAGGCCTATTGTTGAAATATCAATGTTGTCTACAATGATTCGCCCACCAGCTGGTTCAATCAATCGAAACAATGCTTGAGTCAAAGTAGATTTACCACTTCCAGTACGCCCAACAATGCCAATCTTCTTTCCTCCAGGAAATGCACAATTTACCCCATGAAGCACCATAGGAAGATTCTCGCCATAACGAACCTTAGAATACAGAAAAGGAAATGGAAATAGTCAGCATTTTGGACTCAACAGTAATTAAGAATAAGAAAAGTGAAATCTTCTGTTCCTCCTTTCTTCCAACAATATCAACAAAGTTGTAACAATAAATCCACCATTTTATCAATTATGTATTGGCCTCAGTAGGAAAGAAAAACAATCTCCCTTTCCTGTTTTTGAATCCAAGGAACAAAAGTTAACGAGAAACCAAATATCCCTGATTCAATGTCAGACTCTAAAACAAGGGATTAAAAAGGAAGTAAAAAATGCAATTAAGCCATATTAGTCTAATGAAAACTAAGATACTTCTGACCACCGGTCCACCATCATGAAAAGGAAAACAAAGCAATGACAATCTCAATCAAAATTATCACAATCAATGTAACAAACATCATCTAATATATCCAATGTAAACAAAGTTCCTAATCCAACAAATTTTTTTTTACCCTTAAAATCGAATAGAAGCAGGCCTACAGTAAGGGAGAACTGCTACCTTTAAATCAATGAGTTCAATTGTGCCATTCTCTGGCCATGAGGATGGAAGGTGGTAGGCCTCAATGAATTGTGGAGCTTCCCCTGGAATTTTGCTGTACTGATAAATCCTCTCAATGGAAATAATTTTATTTTCAAGCTTGCAAAAGCTAAGTATCCAACGTGATAGACGTGCATTTAAATTAAGGCCATATGTCACTGCAAGGCCTGCCATGCCTATATACAAGAAGTAATTGCAGTTAGCAACTCGATTTTATCACAATAAACAAATTCAGTTATCCTCTTTTTTTTAATCATAATAAAATATGCATTATAAGAACGCCGAATGGAGTGCAACCTTAGAATAGTATGCCATGCCAGAAGAAACCAAACAGCATGAAACAAGACCATAACAGCAATTAGTTTGATAACACCAAACATCAAGTTTAGGACATGAAAATGGTTATTTCACAATGCAATTCCCCTTCCAAAGAGGCATATGATTACAATAATTAGAAATATTTAGTAATTAGGCAAAATTCTACTTACTCGGATCAATACTTCCGTGTGGAAAACTCACAAGTAAAACCATGCAAAAAGCAAACACAAAGGTTGAAAGCAATTCCATGCGTAAGCAAAGCCATTCAATAGCTGCGAGACTGCAGAAGAACGGGCGAGCAAAACAATCAAGAAGATATAAATTCCTCTTCATGAACCTTTTTTCTTGCCCGAAACCTCTTATTGTGGCAGCTCCAGCAATGGACTCACCAAAAAGTTGGATAATTGGAGATTTCTGGATGCTAACAATGCGGACTAGTTCCCTTGATGAAGCCATGTAGTATTTCTGCATTCAGGATATAATGACATTAAACTCTTTATTTTTTCCTTTTAGAAAAGTAGAGAGGTATTGAGAATGAAAAATCTAGTGGACAATACCACAAGCACGCTGGAAGTGTACAAAAAGAGAACCTATAATGAATGCCTTGTATGTGAACAAACTTAGAAACAGACAATCTCTCCCGTTTGGTTCTCAGAAAGACCAATAAAAATGGGGAATGATTAAAAGGGAAGCTAATGTTTGAGCAATATCCTTTTTTCTCATTTTGTCGTGGGAATCATCAATTAAGTGACCACACAAACTTGGGATAAAGATAACCAGTCACCTGCATCCACAAGCACGCAACAGCCATTGGAACGACAAGAAGCAAAACTTGCCAGGTAACTTTTGTCATTACACTGACAATGCCAACAAGCTGTATTGTTGTTGAAGCAAACCCACCAAGTCTAAAAGGAATATCAAGATCGACAACACTTTGATCAATAGATACCTGTAAGGCCATAAATGATTGACATTATATAGTGTGAGGGAAGAAAATGAAGTCGTGTCAATCATTTATTTGATTTTGAAAACTTACACGATTCAAGATCCGTCCTGCTGGCGTAGAGTCAAAGAATGACATAGGAGCTCGGAACACGCTTCTAAGCATCTTTAAAAACAATTTCTGTGCAGCTGCTAAACCAAATGTAGCTACCAGAATGGCCCTGACAAATATAAACCAAGAGCTCCCAAAAGCAAGGGCCATATAAACAACAAGAAGGACCATGGGATTAACTTTAGGTTGATCTCCTTCGGTTTGGGGATTTGCCCAAGCCATCCACCAATTACTAGCTATTTGAAGGAACTGAAACAATCCTTGAGCAAGGATTATGAGTGGAAGCAATAAGCCTCTATAAGCGGCGGAGATATATGATAAATACACCTTCATGCTGACTCTTCCTCTTACTCTTTCTTCTTCCTGAACAAGCTGCTTTTTCCTCGAGCGTTTGGCTTTCTTTTTTTCTTTAACTGCTCTCTGTTCTGAAGCTGATGCAGCATCTTGGACTTCCTTTGTTAAACTGTCAACATCATTTCCAGCTGTATCACATTTTTTACTAGTTATAACACATCCATTCAGAATAAGATTTTCATCTGAATCTTCTGATGAGTGATTTGGAATATCCATAGCGTCAATTGCTTCGTGGTGAGCCGAGACCAAAGCTTTAAAATCAGTCCCTGCCTGTAAAAGATCATCATACTTTCCTGCCTGTATGATCCGGCCTTCCTTAAGAACCTGCAGAAATTAAAAAATGAAAGATATAAATTTGTGTTCCCAAACTACAACATCATATTTGCAGTGTCCAACACACTTCTTTAAGGCAGAATGATGAAATCCTGTAAGAACCTATCAAAAAAGAACAAGGACAGAGCTCAGATGCATAAGGGTCAAGCTATGAAACATTATGAATATGTATAGAAAGATCAATCATAAAAAGTGTCAAGAATTGTTAGATTTATAATATTTTTTGAACAAAATATCAAACTTGAATCATGGTGCTCCTACATTCAGTGAAAGAACTAATGATAAGCATTGAAGATTTAGGGGCACAACTGATAAGTAGATGCAATCAAAATTTCAACAACACAACATCATTGGCATAAGTCTATAGAAAAAGCCTTCAGAAAAGAAAACCACAAAATAACAAAACTGGCTACTCAGATGCATGCATAAAGCCTTGATTACATGTAGATCTTTCTAGGCAAGAATAAATGGAAGTAAAAATTCTTAAACAATTGCATACCAGTATCAAATCAGCAGCAGGCAGAAATTCCACTTGATGGGTCACAAATATCAGAGTCTTATTTGCCAGTGCCATCATTATGTATTCCTGTAGTTCCATATTGAAAGTTAAGCCAAACTTCATTTACTGAATTGCATCATTTTTTTTAATATATTTAGCAACTCTAACCTTGAACAATTCAGACCCTGTGTGCGCATCAACTGCACTGAAGGGATCATCAAGTAAATATATATCTGCATCTTGATAAAGTGCCCTTGCAAGCTGCACACGCTGCTTCTGGCCACCACTCAGATTTATACCTCTATCACCAATAATAGTTTGGTCTCCATGTGAGAAAAGTTCAAAATCTTTTTCCAGTGAACACGCATGGATAACTTTCTTGTACTTTGCTTTATCCATTGGACTGCCAAAAAGAATATTTTCTTGTATATTTCCAGACTGTATCCATGCTGATTGAGGAACATAAGCAACAGTACCACATACCCTTACCTGAAAAGCATCGAAAGGAAAAAAGAAAATATACATATATATATATATATATATATGCGGACTTGCCAACTGTGACTAACAATGGAATGAAATAAAGTAAACAAACATAAAAGAAATTTAATATTCACAACAACACTTAAGTTCCATAATTTGACTTACTTCACCAGAGATCTTTGGTATCTCCCCAAGTATGCAAGAAAGCAAGCTTGATTTCCCAGAACCAACCATTCCACAGACAGCCACTCGCATCCCCCTCACAACTTTCATTGATATTCCTGATAATGTAGGTCTTGAAGAAGATGGGTCCCAACCAAACTCAGCATTTAGAATTTCTATGTCTGTGTTTGTCATTCCTCGTGGGAGAACGATGGTTGCAGCTTCCTGCAACTCCTCCTCCTGCAGGAATCCAGAAATCCGATCAAGAGAAACCTTTGTCTGAGCCATCATTGACACTAAGTCGGGAAAATTCCTGAGTGGTTCTTGGAGGATTCTGAAAGTAGCCAGAGCAGAAAGAACACACCCTGCCGTGAGTTGAGCTCCCAACAAAATAGAAGCACCAAATGTGACAGCGGCAACAAATATGGGGGAGCTCCAGAAAATGAATGTAATAAAAGCTTGAGAATAAAGAGCTTTCTGGAGCCACCTGAACTCTACACCTCGCATCTCCTCCAGCATCTCTTGATACCTCTTTTCCCAAGCCTGCAACTTGAGAATTCTCATATTCCTAAGGCACTCTGAAGTTTTTCTCATCCTGTCATCCTTGGCAGTCATTAATTTATCTTGGTAATCTTCTTGGATTTTTGCCAGAGGGACAGTAACAACAATGGAGATAATGGTAGCAATCAATGTTGCAACAGAAGCAATTCCAACATTTTTATACAAAATTGCAAGGGCAAGAACTATTTGCAGAGGAAGCATCCATATGCCATGGAGATACCAAGAGTAGTCCCCTACTCTCTGGACATCAACTGCCATGTAATTAACAAACTCTCCACTAGTGTGGCTTTGCTTAGCCAAGCTTGAGAGCTTGAGTCCCTTTCTGTACACCATTGCTGTAAGAGCTGACCTCACATGCATACCCAAAATGTCAACACCAAGATACCATTGCCGGGTTGTTAAGGTCTCAACCAGCTTGGCTGAAAAGAATATCCCAGCAAGAATATAACCCTCATGAGGAGCAGTTTCTTTCCCCCCTAAAAAATCAACAAAGTAGCTAATCATGTATGGACCAACATAGGAAACAACAGTGTTCAACCCAGCAAAGACAGCATTCCAAGCCGCTTCCTTCCAGAATGACTTCAGAATTGCCCAAGCTAAAGAGCACTGCTTGGAAGGATCTTCAGCATTCAATCTCTCCCAATTTGAGTTCAAAACTTTGTAATTGGTCTTGGCTCGATTTTTTGGTGCAAGAAGAGGAATATCCTTAAGCTCAAGTGGTCTCTTTGCACCAATTGAAAGAAGTGGATTCAACCAAGATAGTGTAGCCAAGCTAAAGAGGCTGGCATCACTATGAGGAGTGACTGTAAGACACCCTGCCTCTTCTTCAAGAAGCAATGGTTCCTGAAGATCAGAGTTTCTACACACTTGTATACCAGTAACACCTCTAATTGCAACAAAACATAGGAACGCAAGAGCTGGGGTTGCAGCGAAATTGGATAAAACATGAGAACACAAGTGTTTTGAGCCATCTAGCGAGAGTCCTCTCCCATCAACATACAAAGTGCATAAACAAATAAAAAATGCTATAATCCACCACGCCCTCAATAAAAAAGGGAATTTCTCAGACAACTTAAATTTACAATGGAGAGCCAAAAAACTCAATACGAACCAAGCTAAACCTAGGACAGCAGGCAAACAAATAGCAGACCAATCCACTATCTTCCCATCAACAGCCCTTCTTATCAAACCAACCCAATCAAAACCCAAAACCAAAACTTGTACAAACAACACATAGAAGCAACAAAACACTGACATTTTGAACCAGGTACCAATCCTAACATCTCTAATTTCCCCATCAACACTAACATTACGCCTCGTTGGGCTGGAATTGGTAACAGAATCATCTTTAAGAATCCTGATTCGATCCATGCATACAAATATTTGCCTTGCAGATATTATAAAGAGAAAGACGAGGAAAAGTGTTAAGTTGATGCATATCGAAGATAGTTCCAAAGTGGGCAAGCCCTGAATTGCCTTGAAAAGAGGTTGCCTTGTTGAGATTCTATTGAGCAAAATAGCAATAGCCATTATTGAACACGGTGCCTTTGTGAAGAAAAGGTTTATTTAGATTGAGAAGAGAACTGAGTCGGTGTTGAGTCAAGCTAAAGGAGAGACAAAATCTTCTGTAGAATGGCATCTCACCATCTGCTCAATGAGAGGCAAAAACCAAACATACAAAGAAGAGTGTTATTTGAAGGTAGATTCTTTAGACAGATTGCCTATAAAAACAACAAATCCATACAGATTTTTATCAATAACAGGGAAAACGAAACAAACAAGGAGAAACCGAAAGAAAACTTTAAAAAAAAAAACAATCATTTTTCCTCATTTTGCTTCCTCTTTCTCTTTCTCTTTCTCACACACAGTAGCTCACCGCCGCTGATGTTATCCAGCGAAGGAACAGATAGAGACAAACAGAGAGAGAAGCGAGAGCTAAAAATCAGAAAACCCGAACAAAGCCCATTTCAGAAAATACAAAACTGACCTGGGTTTGTCCTTGAAAATCGTTTCGTTGGTGATTGCCGAGGCAAGCCCTGTGATCAATACAAACAAACAAGCTTCTGTTTCTGCAATTCAACAAAACAAAACTCAGATAAAATTAAACAGAGAGCATAATAAGCCCCGCCAATCTAGCTTAGCATTCCTCAGAACAACCACAACACGTAGAAATGGGAGAGAAACACAAACTTTCTTCTTCTTCTTCTATAATATTAACGTTGTTTCTGTTTTGGTCTTCTCTGTTGAAATTTGGTCTGGTTGCCGTGTTAGAGTACGAGTCTCAAAAAAGTTTGCGTTGGTGATGAGTAGAAGCAGCTCAAAACTGGAAAGAGTGAAATTTTCTATGGAGGAACTGGCTGTTTGTTGTATGTATCAAATGGATTCATAAGTTTAATTTTGGCATACGTTGTGACACCATTTCTCTTGGTTCTCCGTTATTTTATAGCCAGACTTTGACAGCGAGTGTTTTTTAAGCTGTATATGGTAATCATAAAGAATATTGTTGTTATTATTATTATTATTATTTACCCGTATGGGATGTGCGTAAATTAATTAATCATCATGATATACATCTCATACTGTCTTCACGAGTGTGACATAATTTTGTACACTGTTCAAGGTTACTTTTGAGTTCTCCTAGCAAATACGTGTTAGGCACATTTTGTCTCTAATATCAAATCAATTTTGTTTTTATTAATACTAACATCCTTGTCAAAACTATATTGACACTGGCTCCTGAATAATTTTACGGCCCAAATTTTTTATTTAAATAAATAAAAATTTATATTACTAATATTATTAATTAACATTGTTTAATATAAATTATTATTATTGTTAAATTATTTTTTATATGAGTGAGTCTTGTAATTTTAGTTCATTAATTAATTTTTTTATGTTACAATTTATTATATTATAAAATTAATATTATGTAGCACTATATTTATGAAGTTAAAATATAAATTTTATATTTTAAAAGACACCACGAGTAACATAATATTTTTTTAAAGTAGCATATTTTGAATAATTATTAAATTTATATCCTTCAGTAAAATAATTTTTCAAGTATAGGATTGATGTTTGACATTTTATGTTATGATTTTGCCGTTGAATGTTGTTAAATTCCATGTTCTTTTCTATTTTTTTGGTATTGATGGTATTGGTAATGGAGATGGATCTGGAAATCAAATGAGCTTGAGTGTGGTCCAATAATACTAAGAACTTTTGATGTCATTAACAACAAAATTTCATGATTTGAAAAGCCTTGTTATAATTAATAAGTAGGGGCACCATTCCTTATTTAAAGGTTAGTTGAAAACCCATGGCCACCCTTTGGTTTTAGTGCGGGGAAGAGGAAGAACAATAAGAAACATTGTCCCCTTCAAAAAGCAAAAGGGGGGGACCCGAGCCATATAGTCCTGGGCCATCCAAGTTATTTAGCAATTGTTTTGTGTTGGATTTGAATGTATGAGGTACCCAACGCACCAAATTTTTTTGTATGTTTATGTGAAAAGATAAAAATGATGACCAGAAACTTTTGTTTGTTTCTTGGGAAAAATTATGACGGAAAAAATAAAATGGGACTTAGAGGTTGAAGAAGACGAATGGATGATCATATTGTCTCTCTTTTTAACATGTACATCATGTTGGGTGGCTTTCTCGATCTTTTGGTAGCATCATTATTCTTTATAGGAAGGTGTTGGATGCATGAACAGGAAGGGGAAAAGAAAAAGAAAGGAAGAAACTTACACAAATGGCAATTCCAATGAAAGAGTTGGACATAAAGGATGTTGAGAGAATTGATCAACTGACGAATATGAAAACGCTAAATTGAGGACACGTTAACAACGATAAGTATACCCATTTTTTGTTATTCCAATGTATAAAATGAATTAAGAAAAAAAGAGAGAGAATCACCTATTGATGGTGTGATTTGATTTGGACTCCATGATTCAAGGTTTTAATTATTACCAAATTGAAGAATCTTCTTCAATGTGGTAATAATTTTCTTTTGTTTGCAAAGAGGGTGGGTCGCCTTTTTTCTAGTTGTAATCCGTTTAATTGTTGGGTAGAAATTGACATCTTTTGATTTATGCAACTCATATTGATTTTGTGTTGGAACACAATACTTTCTGCTCGTGGTATTAAAAGCAAAAGTTGAAGGTATTCTCCAAACGACCCCCCCCACACCTACTGCTTATTTTTATATCCCCCCAAACCAAAATTTCATGCTTTTATTACAGTAAGCAGAGAAATACTCTCCTTTAACATTTCTTTCAATAAACGTACAAATATCAAAGAATTCTATTGTATTAAAGTTTGCACTTTTTTAAAATCTTAATAGACATAATTTCTTTTTGCAAAACAATCCAAAATTTATATTTTTACAAAAAATAAAAAAAAAAGAAACATCTCTCTCTCTCTGCGGTATTATTTTTATTACGCTAAACTTATTAATGATTAAATATTATTTTATTAATTTATAATTTTAATTGAACATTATAAAATCACTTATATACTGACAACATTTATATTTGGATGTAAATTTTAATATTGATGCCCGCACTTGCTTCTTTTCTTTTCTTTTTTTTTTTATATTTTTTTTATTTTCATTTTCATTGTTGTTATATTTTTTGCAACAAGAATGATAAGATAATACAAATAATTAGCAAAACTAATGACTAACAAGAACTCAGATTTCCAAAATGCTAAGATGTTGATGTATGCCCAATTCATTGGAAATCATTATTAAATAAAAGCTTTGAATTAAAATTATGATATAAACACAACACAACACAGCACACCAGTCATCATGATTATTAGAGAGATTTTCGGACTAGGGTAGACCAACATTCATGATTGCTCAACTCATTTTATGTGTGGGCTTTACGAGAAATTAAATCTTTTTAACGATTAATTAGTGAAAGATTGCCCGAGCTGCGAAAATTAATCTCTTAAGCAAGAGTTTATTTACTATAAAAATAAAAGTTTGAATATAACTTTTAAAAATATTTAAATTTTATTTATTGTAATAAATATTTTATAAATAATATATATATATATATAAATTTTCTCTCATGTTATTAAAATAATTTTTTTTTTTTGCTTGAATTTTGTAATTAAAAAGAAAAAAGAGCATTATATTAACAACATTTTTCTAAAGAAGTTCAAATAAAACAATATTTAAATAGTTAATTTGATAAATTCATAAACAGAATCTCATAATTTATTGAGCAGAAAAAAAGAAATTATTTGAAACTTTGAATCAACAAAAATATAAGTAAAACCATAATTAAATTAATTTCTGAATTGGTGGCTGTCGGATGATATCTTTAATTTTCATCTTCCAGTGATTTTTTGATTTAATTTCTACGGATGTCAAATCACAACACAGTCCTATTTGAATCATCAACAATTTCTAAATTATTAAGAATTTTTTGAGATATATTTTTTAATAGAACTGTTCTTATCACATTTCTAATGATATTAAAGAATAAATGATAAGATAAGGCAGAAAGGAACAAGTTCTATCAAGACATAAAGGAACAAGTTTATAAGAAGACAAATAAGTCATCAGCACTGTAAAAGAAAGGTAGATTAAAGAAAAAGGTGTGAAAAATTTTTCTAAAAGAACAAGCTATCACCTTGCTAAAGTAATTCTATAAAACTCTTATTATGAGTTAAGCACAGAAGAATTTTCTTGGAAAATTTGTCACCTTTCATCATTATTCTATTTTATAAGTATTTACAAATTGATCGAAGAAGAAAGATTAAGTAATTAAATCATTCATCGTCAATAAACAAATTTTTTTTTAAAAAAAATCACATCTTAATATTTGAAGTGAAAAATAAATATTAAAATTTATTTTTATGCTTACGGATTTATATATAATAATAATATATAAATTATTATATTAATTTAAACAAATAAATTTATGCAGGTAACAAAAACATCTTGCCAAACACATGTTTTGATGGAAAGCACTTTAGTATGTTAGGTTTGGTAAATAAAATAATACGCACCCCTATTGACGAAGAGACTTCAAATATTATAACAAACAGACATGTATATCAAAGGCAAAAGCAATTTTTTTCTATGAATCGCTTTCTATATAATCCCAGCTGTAGTCTTTCAGGATAGCATAATATAGGTCATCATGCATATATAATAATAAAACTGAAGTAAGCAAATTCGTGGCAATGGAATTTTTATTAATATCTTTGTTGTGGAATAATCTAAGCTTTTTGGTTGCACTGAAAAAGAGCCAATAGCTTTTGATTCATTGAGGCATGCCCCCATTTATCTGTCTGCCACACGGTATATTATGTCGTGTACTTAAAAGCTGCTTTTACGTACATTTATTATATACATGTTAATGCCTTCTTACTATTATTTCACTGCCACAGCAAAGTGCTTTTTTGTGATCCTCAATTACTTTTTGAAATTGTCTACAAGCACGGAACGAGAGAGTAACTTGAAAAGGATTGTACCAACTTCGAATCAATTCTTGAATTGTAGATCAAGTTTACGCAACACGATTGCACAATCTTCCCAAACATAAATTAGTTGCGTTATACACGTATATGTCACCAGACAGGTTTTTACTTTATATTTAGACACAACATTTATTTTATTTTATTTTATTTTTTTGATATATTAAAAAATTTATTAAATTACAAATCTTCAGCACAAAATAATTTCAATTGCTTAAATTTTAGGTTAGTTTAATAATTTTAGTGTAATATTATTTAAAACATTAAATATTGAATAATTATTTTATACAAATATTATTTAAAAAATACAAATATTATACAAAAACATTAAATATTATTTAAAAATAATATTTAATATTACAAAAATTAATAAAAAATTATTTAATAACATTTTACCTATTTTATAAGTATTTCAACTTTTGTATTGGTGTTTCAAATGTTATTTAATTACATTTTAAGTTTTTCATTGTTTGTTTCAAAAATCACATCAGTATTTTGAATATTGTTTGATTACATTTCAAATTTTTTATTACTTATTTCAAGAATTACATTAGTGTTTCAAGTACTATACATAAGTATTCATGTCAATGTATATTCCGTGATATGTCTGTGTACACTCTAATTTTAACTTTTACATTAAGTACTATTTCATCACGTTTCAAGTTTTTTGTTGCTTGTTTGAATAATCATGTTAGTGTTTCAAGTATCGCAAACAAGTACTAATATCAATGTACACCTTTTGATATGACTGTGTGCACCTTGGTTTTAACTTTTGTATTGATGTTTTAACTTTTTGCATTGGTGTTTCAAATATCGTTTGATTATGTTTCAAATTTTTCATTATTTATTTCAATAATTACGTTAGTATTTCAAGTACCATAGACAAGTACTTATGTCAATGTACTACCCGTGACGATTCGATTTTAACTTTTACATTTATATTTTAACTCTTGCATTGGTATTTTAAGTATTGTTTGGTTATGTTTCAAGTTTTTTATTACTTGTTACAATACCTTTGTTAATATTTCAAGTATTTTAGACAAAAACTCATATCAATGTATACTCCGTGATATGATTATGTGCACTTGGCTTTAATTTTTATATTAATATTTCAATTTTCACCTTGATGTTTTAAGTACTTTTTGATCACATTTCAAGTTTTTGGTTACTTGTTTCAATAATCACGTTAGTGTTTCAAATATTGTGAACAAATACTCATGTTAGTATATACTTTGTGACATGGCTGTATACATTCTGATTTCAACTTTTATATTGATGTTTTAATTTTTACATTGATATTTGAAATGTTGTTTGATCATGTTTCAAGTTTTTTGTTACTTGTTTCAAGTTTTTTGTTACTTGTTTTAATAATCATATTAGTGTTTCAAGTGTTTTAAATAAGTACTCATGTAATTATATAGCTCATGACATGACTATGTGGAACTCGATTTTAATTTTTGCGTTGATATTTCAAGTATTATTTAATTACGTTTTAAGTTTTTTATTGCTTGTTTAAAGAATCATGTTAGTATTTCACGTACTGTAAACAAGTACTTGTGTCAATGTACACCCGTGACACGTTTCTATACATCTTGGTTTCAACTTTTACATTGATGTTTCAACTTTTACACAAATTCAACTTTTATTGCTTGTCATTGTGCATTTTTATTTCAAGAAGAGCTTTTACAGATTCAAAAATTTTATTATTGTTTCAAGTTTAATGAACATGAAATCCATTTAAAATGCACCCCATGATATGGCTTTATTCACCTCGATTTCAATTGGTATCTTAAAAATAACAAATTTATGTATAGGCTACCAAAGATTAAATTTAAGTATTAATTAAACCATACAAGTGTATCATGACTAAATAAAGAGTTAATTGCATACGATATATCAAATGATTTAATATATAATAATTTTAAGTGTAAGTATATGTTTGTATTGAGTATAATGATGGAAACCTAACATTAAATGTTGAAGAGTTGTTTGCGAGCTTATTTATGAACGATAAGGATGAAGACATTAGGGCAATATGTTGTGTCATTTGTATTTATAATTTTTTTAAAATTAGGGATATGAATGAAAATGACCTTCAGTTGTGTATAATTTATAGTGAAACAACTATATTACACGAGAGGTTATTTTCTTCATTCATCTTCATCATATTTTTGTTTCATTGATTCTTCTTTTCTCGCCCAAAACATAATAATACAAATGTGTGGGCAACTCTATCTCTATTGAGAAGGAAACAATCATTTGTGTATTATTTTTAAAGGTTCTTCTCTTTATTATTTTAGATATTAGGTTGAGGTCAAATACTCATTGCTAGGAAACAACCATTGCCAACATTAATGTATTAACAGAGGAGATGGGTATGGTGTAGCTGGTGTCTAACTTGGGATTAACTTAGTATGCTTTAATAACATTTATATGTTTCTAAATGAATGCAATAACAAATTTGGATATGATACTTCACTAATGGCATGCTGGGGTGAGTAATAACAATGAATTTTCTCTCTATGATATTATGGGTTTTCATTTTGATTTTATTAAAGATAGAAAAATTTGTTACAATGGTTATTCAAAAAAATTAGGTTTTATCATTAAAAAAGATATAATGAAATGGGATAACATAGACTGTGTTATCACAAGACAATAAGTATGTTCAAAATAAGAATTTAGGCTAATTAAGTATCTAAAAAGAAATGATCAAATCAAACAACCACAAGCCATTACTTGTGAAGGTTATGTAGCTACTTTAATAATTAAATATGATAAGCGTAATGAGAAATGGTTTATCAAGGCTTTTTTAAAAAACGTACTCATTTTGTGGCTTTTCTAAATCATACTCAATTTCTTTGTTCTTATTGTGTAATTACTAAGAATAATGTATTTCATGCCTAATCACTTGCCTAGGTAGGCATTTGAGTTTTTCAGTATATAAATTATGTCACAAACCAATGCGGAGGCTATGATAAGGTTGGTTACACAAAAAAAAGACATGCAAAATGGACTTGATACGACTCATTGTGCAGAAATTATTGACACATATTTAGAAATGGTGATTGTTTACATGTTAGTGAAATCAAATGGAAATCCAAGGCTATTTTTTCAGTGTACTATTGATAAAATAATCGATCATAACATATATTTTGGTTTGATTATAGTAGTTGATGTGATTATAGTCATTTTAGGTATATATTATCGTTCTAAGCTATATACAAGACAAATGTTTATTATAAATCATTTGTGATGCTTGTTAATGCTAATAACCATTGCAGAACAACAATATTTGGTTTCCCCTTCCCTTAGAATAAAATAATTGATAGCTATATATGACTGTTACAAACATTCTTAGTGATTATAAAGGGCAAAAAACCAAAGTTTGTAATCACGGATGGTAAAAAAGCAATGGTGAAAGCTATCAAATGAATACTTTTTGAGAGTTCACATAGATTATATTGTTGGCATTTGGAGATAAATGCATAAGCTAATGTAAAAAATGTGAGCTTCATTAAAGCTTTTAAGAATTGTATATTGAACATCATAACTATTAAAGAGTTTGATTATTAGTGGCTATCATTGGTTAACAAGTTCAATATACACCTAAGTTACTGGGTGAAGAAAACTTATGGAAAGAGGGGCAAATAGGCAAAGACTACTTATGAGGAAAATTCATTATTGGGAGATGAAGCACACAAAGAAATGAAAGTATGAATGCTTATCTTAATTAGTTGGCTTAAAGTAACCATAAATTTTATGAATTTATATGTTATGTTGACCAAACTGTTGTTTGTGTTTGTAATAACGAGGTTAGAGAAGATTTTGATCGTTCATACAATGTTCTGATTATGATAACACATTTATAAAGACTTAAGAGCTATGTTATTACAATGTACACAGGCAAGTGTTTAATTAGGTACGTAAAGAGTTGCAACAAGAAGTATCATTAATTCTTAAATATTATATTATTTTTGTAAATGTTCATATTTACAAAATTTTATAGTTTAGTAAACTATAAATAATATGGACTATTATATATAACATAATAGAACTTGACATTGATTGCTCATGTTTGTTGTTTGAATCATGTGGAATCTTATATTGCCATGCTTTTTGTGTGATAAAGGCAAAACATATGCTTGAATTCCTAGCAAAATGATCTTGCACAGGTGGACAAAGGATATAAAAATTGGTAAGGTAGTTGATTTGAGCTTGCTATATATAAACGAGTCTATTATGGAGTGGGCTCATTTTGGATCACTCAATGTGGCATGCAACCGATTATGTTACCTTGCTTGTAAAAAAAAATAGACATATTGATAAATGTTGAATGAAATTAATTATTTAATTAATAAAATAATAGAGTCTTCAAATTTTTTTGAAAATGTGAAAGAAACATGTGAAGTAAGTTAGTGATGTTATGCTATTGTTAAAGATCCTTCTATTAGTAAAACCAAAGGAAATAAGGCAAATTTATCCAATGAAAGGCATGATGGATGATATTGTAGCATGTGTAAAGAGTTTGGCTATATGAAACACACATGTCTAGGATCTACTTATGAAATTAAAGAAATGACTATATTTGATGTTGTTAGAGCAAATAGAGGCAATGTTGATTACACTTTCAATGCCAACGTAACTAAAATTTTTCCAAGCCATTGCACAGGATGAAGGATTTTAGCCAGGCCACGTCTCATTTGGCATCTTACAAGTTAGCATTATCTATTGAACAAAGCAACACAGGACCAAGTACTACACATATGCACAATATAGAAAGGTGCATGCAAAATCCAACAATGAACATTTTTTAGTCAACATCTGACAATTGGTGATATCATACTAAATTGTATATTAACTTTATGCCCTATAGACTATAATTTAACATGAAATCATTGTGTTTTTGATTATATATTGGGTACATTGTTAAATAATGTTTCATTTTTTGGATGAATGTAATGGGTCAATTTTTTAGGTAACTGATAAATGTAAATATATATAGAAATGAATACCAATCTCATTGTAGTAATGGTCTTTTGACTTAGGAAGTTTAATGTAACATCAAATGTATAAACTACATATGTGAGAAATGTATTTTTATTGCTACTCTTATAGTTGAACCTTTTTATATGGTTGTCTTTATCGGGAACAAAATGCATAGATTTTTTTTGAGAAGGCATAATGGCAGCATGAATGGAGTTCCTTGCATTTGCATTATTAATTCAATTTTATCCCTCGTTACTTATATCTTTCATTGTATTGCTTTTTTCACTTCACCTTTGAGTGTGTGAAAAGAATAAAAGATTTCTTAACAAGTTTAAAAGAAAATGGGTTGGTAATGAAAATATCAACAAATGCAATTGTGCAACCAAGATTTTTTACGATTCATTTTAGCTACTAATTAGATAGTTAATTAATCTAACTTATTAATAAGTCTTTGCTAGCAAGTTACGTACATTTATTTACAGATCCTTCAAGTAGGCCACATCATATTATTAAATTGTTAACACTAAAGAGAATATGCATAAAGACAACATCCTTAAAAAAGAACAAATATATTTCAACACAAGTTACATTTACAATTAGTATTTATAACAAAAGTATTATGTTAATTGTGTAAATATATTAGCCACATATGACAACCCATAAATAGTTACATGAGATAAACCTATCTATGGGTTCTTCACATGTTGGCTATCATCCTTGTGTTGATTGTGATTGAATCTTAAATAAAAATGCAAGAAACAAAACTATTCACTGTGATTGCATTTGAAAATAATAACGCAAGTTACAAATCTTATAAATTCCAATTAATTAAAGATACACCATATATGAGTAGACATATAAGTTTATTTAAACAATAAGCTAAACAACATCTGGTTAAAAAACCATATGATTTCCTCATCAGCATCCTTTAATTACTCTTAATGTGTTAATAGCTCAGTAATAAAATCTATAACCTGAGACAAATGAAATATGCAATCTTACATGACACTAAAATTCAAGTGGTACATTATAGTAAATAAAGTGATGTTAGTTGTCCTTACATCTCTACCAATCCATATATTTATCATCAATGTTAGAATTTGACTTTAGTTTAGCCACTATTGCTTTAAGTGCATAATTTTCTTCTATGAGGAGATTAACAAACTCTTCTTCTAACCATTTTCAAAACTACAAAAGTAATATATTATGATTTATGTTAATATACCTATCACTTAGTACACTCACAGGTTTGTCAATATTAATGTTATTTATTTCTTTTACTTATTTTGTCTTTTCCTTCTTACAAATTCAAAACGAATTATGTTTATAAAGTTGATGCAAAACTAAGTACAAATGATATTACACATTATTGATTAAAAAAATTAAGAAAGAGTTTATTTACAAATGATTTGGCCAAGTAGGGTCATTTTTGTTCAACTTGGTTTGTACATACAATTTTTTGACCTTAATATTTGTTGAATTTTTCTTAACTAATTCCTTTCTTTTCTGATATTGTGCCAATGATAGTTAAGAGCTTTTTAACCCATGTTTGATGGTCTTCAACTAAAACAATATAAATTCAAATACATAAACAAAAATGGAAAAAACCATACAGTTTGAATTTCATAAGAAATAATATTATTTGTTACACATATTAATAAACTGCTCCCATAATTATAAGAAACACAAGAATACTAATAACAAGATTATTCTTTATATAATTAAACGTATGACAAAGGCATATTAACAAAATAGATAATTTTAAAACATATCTATTACAACATACTTATAATTATGAGTCAAAACATACATAAACATATGTTATAAAAAATAAAAACTGTAACACTTGAAAATAAGCACATATTACTCAAGAATTTGATGCATCTCATAGCCATAACAATTAGAAGTATAAATAATAATGAATATTCAATACAATGGCGCTACAGATTTGAAAATTTGAATGATTTTGTAGTAAATTGTCAATAAAAGTAATATCTATCATTCAGAAGTGAAACATATTTACCATTTACAGATATGAAGGGAACATTTAAGCTTAATACAACATTATTTTTCTTACATGCTACCATTGGTATATTTGTATATTATTGTAAGTAAGAAAACTAATTTAGTTCAATCTCAAGCAAGAAATATTTGTACTTATGAATAATTATAACTTCATGATGGAAGGGAAAATATTGATTAAATATGAAATCAATATATAAGTAATTTAAGTATTGCCAATAAATAACAAAAAAGATTTGAAAATTCTATGTTTAAACACCATATATCTACGTTTAAACCTCATATATGTATGTATAATTTATCTATTTTATCTAATAAATTTTCTACCTCATTGTTACCATATTGAAACAATTTAAGTTTATGTTATTGTGAATCCACCCTTATTATTTGTTTTACAAATCTTAAATTATCCTTAATTTTTTGTAAGTTCATAATTCACCCATATGTTGTTTCTCTTGCTACTATTGTCAATGTGTATGAAATAAAATTTCAATTAAATAACATTAAAATAAAAAAATTTAAAAATAACCTTAAAAATGTTAAAAAATCTTTCTTATTTTTCTTATTTTTGTCACTCTTTGATTTAAAATTAATTTTCTCCTAATAGAATCTTTGTGGCTATTCTTGAGCTTCATTTGTTGTCATGTGGATTTGATTTTCTAGACTGAATTTTGATTTGTATGAATATGTTTTTTGTGATTAAGTTATGTACTGTGGAGATAATGAGAGAGAAAGAGAAAAATATAGTGAGAAAGTGTCACACCCTAAATTAGGGTAAATAATTATTAAATTTAAAAAATCAAAATTCTAATTTAAACACTTCAAAATTTTAAAAGTCAAAAAGTATTATGGTGTCTTAAAATATATTAAAAAATGATAATAGAAATAAATCCAATAAAATTTCACAAGAATATGCAAACTCTTGTTTTATTTTAAAAATAAATAATTTAAATTCTGATAGTTCATATAAATTATGCTTAATTATATAATCAAAAGTCTAATGATTTAAATATAAGTCAATAAGAATGTACTAATTAATTAACAACTGAAAACTCGCTCATTTTATCTCTTAATACCCAAGTGTACTATTTACTTTTTGATATCTATAGCACACTAAAAATATTTCTAGGAAAAAAGAAGGAGTGAGTAAAGTCATGGTACTCAATAGAAATTAATATCATTTACTTAAATTAATTTTACTCAAAAGTCTGCATAGTTAATTTAAAAATTTTGTATACCTAATTTCAATGAAATTATTGATAATATTAAAGTTAAAAATTTATCCTTTATATGAAATAAATGCACACACATACCACACACATCTATATACACAATAAAAATAAGTATCATCAATTTAATCTAAATCAATCAATAAAATATATACTAAGGGGTGCACCAACATTTATCTACCAGTCTTACTTCACTCAGTTTCCACTTACCTATGCATTTTAAAAACTTACTATAGGTTATAAGCTATAGTTATAGAAATATCAAATATACGCACAAAAAAAAAATTATGTACTAGCCCAAAGCCACATCACTATTATCACTATATATAAGTAATATAAAATATTTAATTAAAATTTGGATAGTGTAATAACAAGAAATCAATAAAACCCATTCTACATATTACTTATCAAAGTCATACATTTTATATATATTTTCATAATTGCAAGACATATAACCCAAATATTTTATTGTAATAAAAAATGTATAATTAATTTCAAATAATTTAAATTCAATTTCAAGTTATAATCATAATTATAAATATATGCAAATATGTATATTTAATTTATATTTTAAAAAAATAAACAATTAAGTAAGTGACAAATTTCCTACCTATGTTACCTTGATTTACATGTTTCTTGATCTAAAAAGTCGTTTGGTAATTTTGAGCTTATGGTTGAATTTCTTTCATCAAAATTAGTATAGCAGATGTCTTATGTTTGGAAGGCCTAATATGGAAGGGTTGATCGAAAGTTGACTGTTAACCTATCAACTTACCAGTCAACACCAGCAGTAACTCAGAATCAATGATTTAGGTAGTAGGTCCTTATAAATTTTATAATTTTTAATATTTTGAATTCAATAGTATGGTTCTTTTTCCATCCAACATACTGTTTGTTAGAAATTTGGCTGAAAAATCATAACTTTAATGGCATTTTTAGGAAACTCCAATGACGTTTGAATTTGAACTTTTAGATAATTTTATTATACTCATTGAGATGAGTTCATTAGTATACTTAATTTTTCAATAAGAGGTCGGGATTGGCCAAAAAATTAAGTTAAAAAATTTTTGAAACTTTAAATGAGATTTTTAACTCATCAAAAGTTAGATTGAGGTGAAGTTTGTGGTGTTAGAACACTATTATCGACAAAATGGTGTGGTTTGAAAATGGTGTCGATTAGAGAACAAGAAAAGGTTTGTCAAAGAAGTGATCAGAAAGTAGGAAGAGAGAAAAAAGTAAGGCTGATAACGAAATATTGAAAATGATGGGGTATTTATAAGAAATTTTTCTTAAAAATTATAAAATAACCCTAAATTCTTTTAAAATTATACTTGAATCATAAATATTTAAAATTCACATAATTTTGTCTAAATATTTTTACAATTTATTATCGAAAATCACTAAATATCTACATACCTTGTAATATTCATATATTTATTTGACATTTTTGAGAGCATTAGAGAAAGAGAGTGAAAACAAAGAAAATAAAAAAAGAAAAATATTGTAAGATTGCTCTTAAAATTAGAAAAATATTTTATTTTGAAAGTTATCTTCTTTTTTTCACACTAATATGATGCAATATAAGAGCAAAAATATATTTTTATTAATAAATTGTAATCAATTGTATATTGTAACAATAAAGAGTTAACAAGGAGTTAATTGTAGACTTACAAAAAATTAATAGGTAATTTCAGTTTTGCTAAACAATGATAGACTCATTTTATACTAATTCTTTTAAGTTTGACTCCTTAGTCAAAATTTGTAACAGTAATTTATTTTAATATAAATCAAGAATTTATATTTTTAATTATAAAAAAGAAACATGAAGGAATCCCTAGGTAATTATCCCATTCTTTTGGTTTAGTTTAGCATTAATAACTTATCACCTGCATGGTTGAGGTAAAGGACCACATAAATGATCGACTTTCTTGATTTCAGTTGATTATTTTAATAAATCATTAACAAAATAGTTTAAAGTATAAAATTAATGATGAAAAATAAAAGCTGAATATAGTATATAATCTTTTAGGATTACTTGGAATTTCAATAATTGTGTTTATAAATATTTAAATAGAAATAAAAGAACAAAACATTATGGCTAAATTTATGATGATTTTATACATAAAAGGTTACCTAATTGTATTTTGAAATTGTTCCCATGTGTATTAGAATACAATAAAATTATTTTATAGCAATATTGGACCAAATTAATTTTATTACTATAAAAAAGTTATAACTTAATAGAACTGTAAATAAAAAATTGTCGTTTTAATTTACATTTTCTTAGTGCAAGTGACATATATGTTGTTAGATTTATTTTCACCTCATGTAAGGATTACCCAAGTCAATAAGGATTGGTAATTCTTAAGTAAAATAAATTTCTAATTAAATAAATAAAAAAGTCAAATCTTACGTGAAAAATAGATCCACGCAAGACTAAAAGAAGTGGATAAAAACAAAAACATAGATAAAGGATGGATTAATTTATTTTTTCAAATATATAGAAAAATATATAAAAACCACACAAATGAGTGAAGAGAAAAGAAAAAGATTAAAGGAAAAAAACAATTATAGCAGTAACAAGTGGTTATCCTATCTTTTATTTTTCTTTTGTGAGTCATTAGAAAAGATCCTTTTTTTATTTTGTTTATTTTTGTAGAGAGCTAATAACATTCTATTTTGATGTTGTGAGCTTCTAGTACCATCGTAGAGAATATGTTTGATTGTAATGCTATTAATTAATATAGTAAAAATTAACTTTGGACTGTGATCTGTGTGTTTTTTCATTGTGAATTTTTTTCATTATCTAACCAATTCAAGTGATACCCTTTCTTCTTCTTCTCGCAAATCAACCATGCCACCCAAAATTAATACATGAATTTAATTGACCAAAAATATCATTTTGAGTTGTGCAAAATCAAAGAATCATATTACTACTAGAAATAAAAATTTCTTGTAAAATGGGCAAAAGATAATCATGGTCTTAAAATATTAGAAGCAGCAGTTTTAAGATACTCAAATGATCAACCAACCTTTTTTAAGAAGAATTAATTATCGAACCCAAATGCAAAATGTCCAAAAATAGTAAAGTACCCAATAATAGATTTTGCCTTCTATAAATTATTTGTATTCCATCAAGAGCATATCAATATGAGCGATAAATTTCTAAAAGTAAAGGAAATATTTTTCTAAGACAACCCTATCTCAAAGCTATTTTATTTGAATTTTAAAATGGATGATTAGAAAAGTTTATGTAACAACATGCAATTCATCCTATCTGTCATTTTAGGGACGATGACTTAATTAATATGGAGAAAATTAAACTTATTTGGCTACTGATAGAAGAGGAATTAGGCAAATAAGCTTAAAAGAACATCTATAACATGAATAAAACTGTCTTATTTTATCAAATGCAAGTCAATAACTCTCTTTTAAAAAAATAAATTAGAGGATCAAAAATAAATGAAAAGATAATTATAATTGTTATTTGTTGCAATGGTGATGACTCTGATAAACTGTCGCTTTGGGTCATTGGTGAGTGTCTTAATAAAAAAATGCTTTAAAAATATTAACCATTATAATTTCAATTTTATTTATCAAGTGAATTCAAATGCATGGATGATGACGTAAGTGCTTTGGCAATTGTTTGCATAGAAATATCTTGCTTACATGGAAAAACTCTAACATTATCATACAACTATGTTGCTCCTACCATTAAATAATACTTAAAATATTATCTTATAATAGAGGCATCATTAGAAATTTCAAAGGTTATTGTTGTCAATGCTTTAGTTGTTTATTTTCGAAACAAATAGAAGATCATGTCAATAGGTAATGATACAAGTATCATTGATGAAATTGTAAATGCAATTTATGCATGTTTAATTGATCTAAAGTCATAGAAATTGCCAATTGTTATAGCCACTATAAAATTAAGACCTTTAATATTGTTGAATTATAAGTTATAAATAAAGTACATAAGAAAAATTAAATAGTCATTGCAAAATTGAGTGATCAAATTCAATAACTTTACTATATTAATTGAATAGCTATTAATATCTTTATCAATTATTGAAATGAACACCAAGTTATGTATGCTTTAATAGAAGAAGAAATTTTTATTGCAATTAGACAAGAAGAGTAAAGAGATAATCCTAAAGATGATAGCACAAAAATAAAAGAAGTTTTGAGTCAAAAAACACTAAAAATATTTGAGAAGTTAAAAATATTTTTAGTTTCAACAATAAGGTGTTCTTCCTAACGAGTTTTTATATGCTCATAAATTTAAATTTGTAATATATTGTATAGAAACAACTACTATTTTAGAAAAATAGTCTATTTTATTTTATTTTTTTGCTTTTTTTTTTAAGATAACATAGTATAAAGTTTTTGCAATATATAAATAATTAATATTATATAGAGGCAAGTTCTTTAATATTAGATTTAAAAAATTTATAACTTATGATAATATATGAGGTTTATTATTATTTATAATTAGCCCAAATTAAGACTAAAATTTTTTATGACTATATATGAAAATTATTTTTATATAAAATATTATTATAGAGAGGTACTATATATGTTTTTCTATCTTCAACAAATTATTCTAGATTTCAATGACTAGAATAAAGCAAGTTGTATAAATTTTTTACATAAATATTATGAAAGTTGTCTTCACTTTTCAAATCCTCAATTATTGAGAATTAGATTCTTTAAAAATACATAGAAGCATGATCAAACATCATAAAAAATGTTATTATTTTTGTACATTAATTAAATTTAAAATATTTAAGGGGTATTTTCACATATTTCTTCTTAAAATTCACAAAATTTCACATAAATATAAGTTTTTTTAAATTAATAGATAGTATTCATTAACAATAATAGCGTTATATTTAATTATAAATTGACTAATTAAAATAATAAAATGAGTAAATTATTTTTTTTATATATTAGTAATATATATATATATATATTGTTGAGAATTAGATAATTAACAGAAAGTACCACTAAAATTCATTTTTTTTAAAATTTTAACATTCAATTTTATTTGATTTGATAAATATATATAAATTAAGTAATAATTTTGACAAGAGAATACAATAAATTAATTGCTTATATAAAATTATAAACTATTTAATTTAATAAATATATATAAACCTATATAATATGAATGCATACAAATCAATATTATAAATTACTTTATTGTATGGTATTATTTTAGCTATTGTCAAATAATTTTATGATATTTAAAATTAGTTCCCTTCATTAATTTCTAAATCACAAAAGTTGTTACAACAATTAAAATATTTCTACACAAATAAATAATATGGTCTTATCCTTTCAAAATTTTGACCTAATTTGTATATGATTATCAAATTAAATTAAATTGAATATTAACAATCTAAAAATTGACTTTCAAGAGTACTTTTGTTAATTTTTTAAATTGAAAAAAAAAGATATATGAAAAATATTACTAATATATAATATTAATACACACAAAATTATTTTAATCATTTTAATATTTTAATTAGTCAATTAATGATTAAATATAATGATATTACTATTGAGGAGTACTACATTAGTTTTAAGAAAATTTATATTTATATGTAATTTTGCTAAACATCAAGAGAGGTATGCAGAAATATTCTAAATATTCAATTAACGAGCATAATTTGTGAATGGATAGTTGGAATTCAAGTTTAATGAACAAAAATGACATGAGGATTTAGTGGAAGAAGTAGCTAGCAAGAACAAGAATATTTTTCAAGAAAATTTTTCCAATTTCCTTTGAGAATTGGAATCAAATTCCTTCTCTTTGCATAAAACTATATTCAAACTCAAAAGGGCTTCTTTATACATTCGAAACTGGGAATTTATTAATTAAAATTAATGTGACTTTGGAGAAAAAGAATGAATTTTGGTTCCTTCTAGTTGTTTGTACTACCATCAGTCGTTAACTTTTAGAACGTGGCTGGCTTTTTTATTTGTTCAATCAGTTTGAGTTGTCTTTTCTGATCAGTATCCGTTGTAACATTAATATATGCATGCAGGGCAGTGCAGTGCGGCCAAGGAATTCAAACCAAAAGTACTATCAAAGTTCACTTCCTGCTTGCATTCTCAGCAACGATACCAAATTCCACTTGTATGTGTTTCATTAGACAACATTTTCATCCAACCTACGTAGTGTACATGCATATGGTAAATTGA
>CP135579.1:1065151-1335596 GCA_032401905.1 Swietenia macrophylla | reverse complement strand
AATAATAAATATGGTCTAAGAAATATTAAATTTTAGTTTTTTATCATTATTTTTAAATAATAGATTATTAATTATAAATTTTGATTATTTACTATTTATATTTTCAAAAAAATCTTATTAAATATAAATAATTAAATTAAAAAATTAATGTCCCAAAAATTTGACATTAATTTTTAGAAAATATCCTAAAATATTAACATTAATTTTTTAAATATTATTTTTATTTTAATTATTTAACTAAATTTTAGATAAATATAATATAAAAAATTATACATTTAAATTATTAAATAATATAATTAATTAATAATAATTAAAAAATAAAGAAATTATAAAAAAAAAAAGAAAAGAAAACTGTCAAAAGCGTGCAACGCACGAGCTCGAGCGTGTGAACTAGGGCTGACGTGGCCTAGGCTCACGCGCAGGGGTGCGTGCAACACACATGCTCAAAAAGTCCAGATTTTGCCTCTAGCGCATGCACTGCACACGCTAATGTGTGTGTCACTAGGGCAACGTTAGCCTTAGTTTCATGTGCCAGAGACAAATTTTCGGCTTTTTGAATGTGTGCAGTGCATGTGCCCTTGTGTGTGAGCTCAGGGCAGATCCAGCCCTGGTTTCACATGCGTTGCGCGTGCCTAACAATTTTCTTTTTCTTCCTTTGATTTTTGCATTTTTTAGCCAAAATTTTCCACCTAAATCATTAAAAATATTTTTATCTATAAATTATTTTAATAATTTATACATACATTTTATAATATTTATATATTTTAAGTATTATTTTTTATAATTATCATAACTAATTACAAATTAATATAAATATAATTATTTTTAAATTCATAAAAATAAAAATTAACAATGTAACAAATACTAATATTTTTTGTTGTTATTGTTGTTATTGTTGAAATTTATTTTTCAACTCATATGTGTTTGTCCTCGTATATGAAGAAAAAAATGAATAGAAGTGAAAAGAAATGAAGTAAAATGAAAAGAAATAAAAATGTGAAGATTAATTTAAAAATTAATTTATTAATATAATTTATTTATAAAGATAAAATCGATAAAATTAATTATTTTAATAAAAAAATTTTAAAATTAATTATAAATAAAAAAATATTAAAATAAAATTATTTTCAAAATTTTCCCAATCATTACCCTTTTGTTGAATTTCCTTCGTAGTTTTGTTTTTCTGTTTTACGAAGAGAAATTATAAAACCTGCTTTTGTTAATTTTTCTAATAGCATGGAAGAAAATGCGGTGGCATTCGATATAAGTTCCGATGAAGAGCCGGCCTTAAATGACGTGACTGAAGGCGATGACTACAGCTGGTTAACGAGGCTTCTTTGTGATGATGTGGACAGCTCTGATGAGGTCGTCGTGGTGGGTGAGATCAAATCGAAATCTTCAAAGCCAGCTGCAAATAGTGACGACGAAGACGACTGTGTCGTTTTGGACGGTGATCCGGATAAACCCGTTGAGGTTGACGATGATCAGTCGGCCAAGGGTGATGATTTGGTTGTTGTTGGACATAAGGGCCAGGTATATGACAGTTTAGTTATGTTTAGTCTTGTTTTTATGTTCAAGTAAGAAGTTTGTTCTTTTATTTTGTTATGGAATAAAGTAGAATATAGTTTGCTTAATGGGTTTGTTCTCGATCATGCTTTAGTAAATGGAAGTTTCCGCGGCATTGCTTAAAAGTTGTGCCCCTTTTTTTTAATGCTGTTCTGGTGATTTTCTTGGATGATATTCTCTGTTGTAGATAGGTTACTTGTTTATAAGGGATCGAAATTCAAAAATGGAATGTTCAACATTTTGGTTGATGATTATAAATGGACGCTAGGTTGTTTTTGACTTTTGAACTTTTGTTGGTAGTTACCGGCTTGCAGTTTGAGAGTTTTTGTTGCTCTTTTGAGGTTCAGAAGGTAACTTGGTGAGAGAATGTTGTTTCTTGAGTTTAATTGTAGTGCTTGAGGTTTTATGATGATTGTATGTTGGATGCAACATATCCAGTGATGGTCATATGTAAATTAGAGAACGATAGGAAATTGGGGCAAAGAGCTTGAAGGAAGATAATCTGAATCCAAATCTCTTTGATCTGCTGAGTGCTTCTACATCGAGTGTGCAGGATCTAGTAGGTTAACTGTTACCATGGTCTTGTATGATTGGCCTAGTGGCATCTATTTATTAATGGTTGGTGCTACATCTCACTGGCTTGGTTTTTTTGTGAACTGGCTTGGGTTTTCTGCAGCAACAATAATGCCTTGTGTGTGTTTCAGTAGCATGTGCTAGCTTGGATCACAAACTGAAAGTGTGACTTGGGAACCTAGATCATGTTGTCCAATGAGTAAAAGAGCTTTCATTCACTCTTCTAAATATCTGGATGATTTATCAATTTTTTTTCTTTTTCGAGGGAGCAAATCCCCACCCTCCGGAAAAGAGAAGAAGATGATGAAGAGACTAGAGGTGACTAGTTTTGCCTGATGGATAATGCTTCAGGATTGATACCTGTCACATGAGGAACATGAGGCTTGTGAAAGTTGTTGATCTTATGCCTGCCACTACAGCTGCTGCAATTGGTAACTTTCTTTTGTCATGGAGCATTTCAAATTGATTAAGTTCTGAACTGCTGATCGTGCCGACTGTAGAAGGTATGGGTTGAAACAAAAACCTATAATGGAATGAATGGAAGAGAATCATAGCAAGCGGGATATATTTCTGTTAATGAAGGCTAACTATCAGTTGAATGATTAGTATGGGGAAACTGGTTGGTTCAACTAGTGAAATCTCTTGGGCTGATCCAAGAGTTTGGAGTTCAAATTCTGGGGAAGGGTTGGTTTATATTTATTATAGTAATGTAGACATTATATAAGCGGTCCCCCACAGCAAAGAAAATGACTGACTTCTGAAATTTATAGAGGAAGTGATCAGCAATCTAAAAGATGATTGGAATGTCCAATCTTACTACTGAAATGCTGGAATCTTAAAAAACAGCAGAAGTTTACTTTGATTTATGCATTTATTTACTTGAGCTCTAGTTACCTTAGGTACATGCTGTCAGACTGCATCTTCTTTTTCTTCTATGTATTTGATGTTAAACCTTTTATATTTGTCCTTTGTGCTTGCATGTCTTCGTTATTGCTGCTGTGTTTTTAGTTTTGGCATAGTGGATGTATCATCATATTTTAGATACAATATTGGTTCTGTGTTCATTGTTATTGCAGATTGCATGCAGAGACTATCCTCATCCACGGCACCTTTGTGCTAAATTTCCTTTCAGTTCTACAGCACATGAAACACACTGTGAGCTGGTAAGTCTGTTTGCTGATATTGTCTTTTGAAACATTGGCAGAGACCTCATCAAATAACTGCTCTTCAATGGTTAAAATTTCTTGTTCTGATATCTGTCATTGCTGAAATGCAGTGTCATTGTTACGTCTGTGAAATACCTGTACCATGTAAACATTGGGTTAATAGTGTCTCCAGTTTCAACCATTGTCATGCCACTGAGAAAGTGGAGTTTTGGAAATCTCAGCGGAAAAAATTCAGGCTGCAGAATGATGCCCCCGTAACAATTAAAGCTCCTGATACTTTGCCCCAACTCAAGCAAAACCCACCTTGTGATATTTCTGTGCCATTGTCCCAACTTAACCAAAACCCACCTCATGATATTAATCGATTGTCGTCTAATTCCATACCACTGAATCAGGTCTCCCAGCCTGCATTACTCCGTACTTGCTCCCCTTCAACCAGGTTGGCCATTCCAAACATGATAACCCCGTTTAGAAACCAACAGTTGGGACCAAATTTTAACAGAAATAGGTTCCCGGAACATTCAGTTCCTCAGCAATCCCAGATGCGTAGGGCACGTAATAATGTCATCGGGAACCCAGGAATGTTCAAAAGAGCTGGAATTGCTGGGGGTGCCTCAGAGGTGATCCAGTTTGTGCATGGTTCATCAAACAACACTAGAGGTGCTTATGAATCTCAGTGCACACAGGATCCTGCTCCACGGGCAACATCAAATGACTGGATTCACATTCAGTCGGTTCCCAGCGTGAATCATGATTCATTTACATATCAGAGCACCCCCCAAACTGGCATGGGAAATGTCTTTGCAAGTTCATTGCCCTCCCAATCCCAGGTGTACAGTCAGCCACTTCCTCAACCTGAAGTATACAGCCAGCCTATGGCTCAACAACCAGTATATAGCCAGCCTATGGCTCAACAACCAGTATATAGCCAGCCTATTCTTCAACCTCAACCATGTGGCCAGCCTATTACTCAACCTCCGGTATGCTCTCAGCATTTTCTGCAAATGAACAATGGTCACAACTTAAGTCAACCCAGAAACCAAAGGCAAAGTGTGACAAGTCCAGATTTTTCAGAATTTGATGAGTGGCTAAGCAACAGCAATCTGAACAATCAACAACCTCAAGTTGACAGTTGTCAACTTCCAAAAGCAGGGCCCATAAATGAGCCATTACTTGTTGAGGAGTTCAATTCAGAGTTCAACGGAAGTGCTAAAGTCCAGTATGATTACACTGGATATGATAACTCGCTTCCAGATGGTCAGTATGTCCCTTCCGAGGTAGATGTTGTAACACCTGATCCTGCAGCGTTTGATGCAGGTATGCTTTTATTCGATTTTGAAACCTCTGTCAATGGTTTGGCACATGCATAGGTAGATAGCTAGATTATTTGATGGTGATTTTTAAGAAATAGTAGGGAGGTTTGTTTGCTGCTGGCTCTTCACAAGAAAAATTGTGTTTTGTAGGTTGGGCATATACCTTATCAGAGGACCTATCCTAGTATACAAGTATTTTGAGATGAAGTGTACAAAGTGCCCTATGGGATGAATGAAATTGTACAAATGCTGTTTTCTGTTAAATCTTTTTTTTTTTTAAATCAATCCCAAAATGCTAAATTATGTCTAATTCTTCTTGCGGATTCATTTACCCCCTGCTTAACTTTCGAAATGATTGTTTTACTTTATTGTGTCGGCGAAGTTGGCTTACATCTTTACATCCTTTCATTCTGACATTCAGTCAAATAAAATAGAAACTACAAATAACTTATACATGTTAATATATGATTGTTTGCTGAATGAGATACATTACCGTATGCATTGCATTATTAGCAAATTAAAAGTGAAATTCAAATATTTGGACACTAATAGGTTACAAAACCACATCCAAGGAGATGATTTTGAACCTCTTGTGGGTAGCTGTTTGTTGTATCTTCCCTCCTTGTATGTTCTCAATAACATTGTAGGGTTAGGATAATATGCAGAACTCAAGATAACATTTCCAAGATACAAGTGGGGTTTAAGAGCTCAAATTATTGGCTTAATGCCATTTTACTATGCCAAGTGCAAATTATCTGATCACCAATTGGTAAGTCTATTATAGAAAAGATCCCAACCGAGGATCCGTTTGGTGGGGAAGACCCGTTCGAGCTCCCAAGGCTCGCCAACCAGCAGTTGCCCGCAGTCAGCAAAGCCATCATAATCAAAACCAAACAATTTATGTTGCATTTGCTGTATCAGGGCAGTTCCAGTATATTGGATAATCAATCAATTGGGTTAAAGCACGTCACTTACCACTTTAGCAGCCAATGGCACCATTTTCTCTAGTGGCTTCTTGTCGCAAATAGCTACAAAACAAAGTACAGATGTTAACTTCATCAATTCAATCAAAAAGCATGTAATTGCAGTTCTCGAGCAAGTTCTAAAAATGATGTTAACTGTGGACATTAAGCAGGTGATTGCAGAGAATATAAACTGTAACCCAAGATATTTGACAGTTCATGAAAATTAAACAACAATGTAATCACTTTCAATATACATCTGAAGCCTTCACAACTGCACCACAATAACTTGAAAATTGTATATACTATTTAACCAAAAATAAATAAATAAATAAATAAATAAATATAGCAAGTCATCAGATGAAAGCATTAAAGTGATTAAAGTTAGCCATCACCGGCACCAGTGGTATCAGCAAGTTCTGATGGCGGTACCTTCTCAGCAGTTCCAACAAAAAACCTATAGCTTAATGTCTCTATGCCATTTGCTTTTGGTTTTGTCTCTAACTGGGAAGATCGAAAGGAGAATGAAAAGCTTAATCGTTGTGTTCCACGCATAGCATTCCTGCATGAGATAGTTCAAAAGCACAACAGAAATTGAATGGTTAGAAGAAAATAACCGATGATGTACATATTGGGACGGTTACACTATCATCCTTTTTCTGTTTCAGCTGTTCCAACAAGCTGCCTAGATCAACTTCTTCTTACTCGGAGCTTTCTACCAGAAGAATTAGCTATAAAAACCTATATAATTTTTTAGCATATAAGTGGACTAAGATTGTGTTGTTTCAAGCTGCACTTTCCATCACTATAAGTGCATGTGTCTTCCTAATTCCTATTCAACAGCAAAAGCTGGGCAATTGTACTCACCATTGATACTTCTCTCAACCATTATGCATCCATCTTCACCCAGTCAATTACAAATCTCAGATTTGGCAATCTCAAAAGCATGGACACAAGTGCGCTTGGAACAGATGATGCCTCTGTCCACATCTGTTGCATGAAAAATTCACAATGCATCTGACATCAAATTAAGCAGCAGCACCACGTATATTATGCATTAAGGTCTAAGGCTTTGAAAATCCAGGTCAATCTTATATGACAAAGGGACAAACAAAGTCAAAACTGAAACAAATAGAAAAGGGCTCAAACATTAGAAAATCATTTTCATCATTCCAATATTATACAAAACAAAATACTAAAAATAAGGGGGATGAATGCCATAAATAAAGATGGTAATGAATCCTCCCGAGAAAATGCAAAAGCACCAACTCAGAAATTTTTTTCTACAAACTGAGTTATTTTCTAAGTTAAGAATGAAAGGAAAAACTGAGGTGAAGACCTTCGGGTGAGGCAAAACAACATTGGAGGAAAGAATGATTCAATGATAAAGAGTGAACAATTTGGACATATTCCCAGTTTCTTAACAAAACAATAATGATTTGGATTGGACCATTAGAGAAACAGAAAGCAAGGATAAATATCCCAAGTCAAAGCAAAATCATCAGTTATGCAGAAAAGCGACCATAGTATGTGCATATCAGTGATTTGGATGAAAATAAAGGTGCGGCTAATTAGCCAACCAAGTCTCTAGGAGTACTAGAGACCTGGAGACTAATCATGCCATATGGGAGGGTTTTCGAGATGACAGAGGACTACTCCACATTTTGCAGGCAACAATCATATTTGGAAAATAAAAGAAGGAATTGGTTGAAACAAATCACGTCTCATAAAAGGGTGAGGAGGAGAGGTGGATAACGAAACAATTGATTTAGAATATATGTAATAATCACGCTGACTTTAAGATTATTGAAATATTGTTACAAAATCCTGCAAACTAACTCTATCATCAATAGTAGTTCATCAAACAGTAAACTTGTCTGGGCAAATTTTGCTGAGCATACTGCATAATTAGCCATTTTCAGAAGATCATCCAATCGTTCCCTTTGCCATCCAGCATCTATCAAAATAGGTATATTCTTGCTAGCAGCCTGTACTGGAAGTACCGGATAGAGGCAGTTTTAATTCCTATAAGTTAGCACTTAGCATAAACATTTTCTGATAAGTAACCTTTAGCTGATAAATGCAGCATACCAATAGGCAAATATAAAATATAGAATATATATGTATTTGAAGGATTGAAACATACATCATTTGTATAAGTTATATATAGCGACATGCTAATGCGAAGAGGATAGTTTTCAATCAAGGGAAGGTTATGTACCCTCTTGATAGATTGGAAGTGACTTTTCTTGATGTTGCTCTACTCTTCGCCTTAGACACTCCAAATTTAGAATATTTTGATATGTCCTGTTAAGATATTCGTTTCTGGTGATGACGATGATGATTTAATTAGGCTAGGAATTGTTACTGTACGATTTTTGTTGAGTCATAATATTTTTCATTAGCCAAATTAGTTGTATATGACAGCAGAAGCCCGCATCAGCACAACATATTCTCCTCATTAGATTGAGACTTTCAGAATGAGAGCGGGTCAAGTCAAATAATTTATCCTCGAACGTATGGCTACTTCAGATCAATGACTTATATTGTCCTCCTGTCAGAAGGATAAAAAGCATCATCAGACCGAGGAAAAATTTACTTTGTCCTCGAGTCATACTTATGAAAAATTTTATTCCATTAAGATATCTTTGCAGGATTTGAAATTTTAGCATGTGAACTTGTTATAAGCCAGATGACAAACCTTACCTAAAAAGGTAAGGAAAGAAAGGTTCAGTAGAACTCTAAGCAAAGTTAAAATCCTATTGAAATACATTTTATTAAGAGTTCAACTCTAACCATGACAATGTAATATCTGGAGCCTATAAATAAATGCCAAAATAAAAGGAAAGATATTTTAAAAAGTCTTTCTAATTCTTGGCTTTTGTTACCACCAAAAAAAAAAAAAATCTTAAAAGGTGTTCAGAAAAGGCATTGAGGCAAAAGCCAAAATTATGGATTTTATTATTGTTAATTTATGAAGGCCTTACACATAACCACCCTAATTTAATATAACTTTGACTAATTTAAGCATCCATAAGATAACCCTTTACTGACTTAGGCCTCAAAGGGTTATCGCTGAAACTATGACACTTTTAAGATGTTTCTATCTTTTAGGAATCGTAGGAATATCAATGCAGCAGTCTGAATCTGTCACATGAAAGGCCGACTTGAGGACATTCCAAAAGCCGAGGATGTAAATTTCAGTAGATTTGTTTTCAAAAATAAAACAAATAACGTGCTGACATCTGACATGCCAAAATGGGTATCAACAATTTTGTACTAACTTTTTGTAATATTGACATATCATAACATGTAGAAGCTTTACTCTTTTGGTTAATGAAACTTCACTTTTGGTCAAGCTTTCAGTATTATTCTTATTAGTATAGCAATCCTTTCAATTCAATATTTTCACTAATAAGAAAGTCATCATTTCAATAGTGGTCTAGTGTAAACACCACATCAGTACAAAATCCAGAAATTATCTTCCTTAATAACCAATTACCATCTTATTGTGTGAACACACGTCGAATGATTTACCTACCGGCCATCGTCTATTCTCCAAGTATGCTTCCATCATGAACCCTAACCAAATCTTTTCTTTATAAGTCTTAGTTTTCTATTTTTGGTAATATTATTTTAATTATAGTAATTTTACATTTTGTTGGATGATGATCAATTTTGTTTTCCTATAATGTGGTCGGTGACTGATAAATATATATTGAAATATGGAGGATTTACATAAAGAGATTTATCTTCACATCATTCTACTATATAATACATTCGAAAATTTTTTGCTTCAATTTTATTTTAAAAACTTAGTTTAAATTGCATAATAAATTTCATTCATTCATAGAGTATGTTACTAACTCTATCATATCATATACTAATTATAAACTAAATATAACAATACCTTAATTCTAAACATACTTTATAATTTTAAAATCTCTTGTATCACAATACCATAATAAATCTTGCCATATACCGATCTACCAATGCTCATATTTAAGTACTTTGTACTCATTATAGCTAATTATTTGAGTTTCCTATTAACAACTTTAACTATCACGGCTCTAGCAATAGAGGTTATCTAAAAATTAATTGAATGAATAATTAATTTAAAAATTTCTTTGATAGTTTACATAAAGGATAATTTAGAGTTGAGGATAAAATTTTATACCATGTTCAGGGAACTTAAACGGGAAGTGTTATAAACTTTGAATGCTTACTTTTAGATTTGAAAGTCTTAGAATAAAACGTGATAAATTGCTTACTAATTTTAATTCTAAATTAATAATATTGCTAACGAATATTATGCTTTAAGTGATGAATATTCACAAAACAAGCTGGTAAGAAAAATATTACGGTATCTTTCAGATAGGTTTTAAGGAAAAGTCGTGACAATCAAGAAAATAGAAACATTAATTCAATGAAAGTTGAAGAACTAATGGGGTCTCTTAGAATATTTGAGATGAATTTGAAGCAAAGAAAGAAAGAAATAGAAGCGTTCAACCTTTCAAGTTCAAAAAAATAACGATGAAGATGAAGAAAAAAAGGACATTGAAGATTTAAAAGTAATTGATCTTCTTATTAATAATTTTAACAAAATTCTAAGGATAGGATAGAAAAACAAGTAAATTTCTAAAATTCCTTTCAAAGGTAAGACTCCTATCAATCCTGTTGAAAATAATGGAAAAAGTGATACTCAATGTAAAGTATGTAATGATTTCGGTCATATTCAAACTGAATTTGTAAACACATTTAAGAAGAAGTCAAAAGCAAGGAACATCTCTTGTTGTTATGCTAAATCAGAGGAGAAAACTTTAAAAAAAATATGAGTAACTATATTGCTTTTAATATTTACTCATTTTTTAGAAAAGATGAAAAAATGTAGGAATCTAATTTTATTACAATAGAATCAATCGATTTTTATTAAAATGAAACAAAAAGAAAATTTTTGACTCAGAACTTGGTCTTGGTGAGATTAATGATGATGACAATGATAAAGAGGATGATCTAGACATGGACACCATAAAAGTTTTTACAAACTGACATTCAATAAAATGGTAGATTATGCAAACATAATAAAACTTTGGAAACATAAATTGGTTGCTTTTTAAACAAACAATTCAAAGCAAAAAAAAAATGATAAACATAATAGAAACCATCATTGTTAAGAAAGATAGAAGAATTAATGAAGTTGAATATGAGCTTGAGTATACTTAGAAGTCTTTGAAGATGTTGAATTGAGGTACATCTAAACTTAATCACATTTTAACCTTGGGAAAACATTGCATCAATCATTAAGCACTTAGATACCTTGGAGAAAATAATCTTCCCCTAAAATTGTATTTGATAAAGAATCACTTACTAATCTCAGCTCTTCTAATATGATTAAAAGTAAAGTTTCAGGGTATTAATCCTATGGTGCATAAAGTAAGACTAAAAGGATTATTTTTCTATTTGTCATTTTTGCAACCAAAAATGTCATATTTAACCTAATTACTTTAGATTTTTGAAACTTTTGAGAAATAGCATGAAATTAAAATTTAGGATTCTTCAAAAACTTAAAAAAATGTAATCAAAGAAATCAAAAATTAAATGTTTTGTTAATTGCACATATTTAAAAGCTTGTGCTACTAACTTTTGGTATTTTCATAATGGATACTCTAAACACATGACAAGAAAATATGAAAACTTAATGGATTATGAGAAGTGTTTAGAAGTCAAATGTGACTAGTATTGGTCAATTTTGTAATCAAGATTTATGTATGAAATTTACGCAAGAAAAATATCAAGTATTTGACAAATTTAAGAATTGTGTTTTGTAATGATCTAAATGATTAAATAATTACTATATTTTGATACATTCACTCATTTTTCACAAATAGATTTTGATAACATAACATCAAAATTTTAAAAATTTAAATTTTAGGAATCTAACTAAGTTTGTGAATATATGTGTTATTCATAGCATTCTAGAAACTCAACAAAAGCAACTTAAATTTGTGTTGTTTATGGTGAATATATGTGTTATTTGTAAAATTTAAATTCTAGGAATCTAACCAATTTTGTGGTTATTGTCAACTTAAAAAGCAGTTCAAGTCTAAATACAAAGTTGTTCAACATACCTTTATACCCAAGTTATTGCTTCACATGGATCCCACGACTCCTATTTGAGTGTAAAGTATAGGAGATTATTTACAAGAAAAAGTCATAAGTATCACTGACTAGAGTCGAGATAAAATTTGGTCAAAAAAGAAAGATGATAAAAATCATAGAAAATTTAGAGCTTAGTTTATTGCAATAAATATTAGAGATGCTATTGCACAAAAACTATAAAAAGAATACAATAGATTCTGAATTCAAACAGATATGCAGTTTAGCAACTCATTCGAATAAAATCACAACATCTTATATAAAACTAAAAGAGAACAATCTTTTAGTTTACGGTATTGCATTGGATATTACTATATAAAATTGCGTTGGATGAAATAATGCTTGAAGATTATGGTATTGAACATGATCTCCTAACTATATTATTATTATGATTTAAGTGCAATAAATATTTTTAAGAATTATATGTAATATTCTAGTATAAAATGTATTAGTATTAAATATCATTTAATTAGAGACTTTGTTGAAAAACAATTGTCAATTAAACTTGGTTGAAAAACAATTGTCCATTTTAGAATTTAGAAACCAAATAATAACTTATTTCTAACTTGTCTTGAAATAGGCGTTATGGCAAAGAACAAGAAGAAAACAAAAGGAGAAATTTGGCCAATAATAACAAAAGGTACCTCTACAGGTTGACATTCGATCCAACCTAATAGTTAGCAATTCACCAAAAGCAACCAAAATATTCCTTGGTCAATCGGGCGAAAACTTGAACTAAACCTCTTGATTCAATTAGAATCGTTCTTTGAGAAAAGCTTTAGGTGTATGTGCTATGTAATTCTCAAAATCCATTGTCTTGAACTTACTTAAAGTGAATTATTATATTCATGGTTTAAATTTTTAATTTAATGTATGAATTCAATATTTGAGCTTGAATACTATGTAATACGACTTAGAATATATATAAAAATTAAGTTGATTTTTTCTTATGCATATATATGATGATTTCTTGATTTAGAATTAAATTTTAAGAGTGATACAATTCTAGAAAAATGTTAGTTTAAGTTATGACTATTTTCCCAAATTCTTATCTTAATTGTCTAATTTTGTACCAGCTTTATAATAAGAAAAAGTTACCTATATTTTTGTGTGAAGCTATTTAGGAATAATCTAAACTTACGTATCATGAATATATAGAAAACAATCTACCATAGCATGAGGGCTACCTCAATGATAATAATAGTTGACTTCTTCTTTCGCTTCGTAAATTTGTTGAGGTATGTTTGTGCAATGTCAATTCACTTATGCCATGACTTAAAAGTCTTATATATTGCTAAAAAGTTCCTTTTATAGTTTTAAAACAAGTGTATGGTATTACGAGAAGTTATTACTCAACAACTAACTTGAACGAGCTTATTTCACTACAAGTTATAGAAAAATTATGTAACATCAAAGAGTCGTTCCTAATAATGTTGTCTAAAGCTTATGAAGTGTTGTAATTATAGCTCAATCAAAGCATTTACTTGTTTTTCCTATCCATCAGTTTAAGGGTTATAACTTGTCAAAAATTGGGGCATTTAGCCTATGTGCTTGAATAACTCAATTTAAAATCTTTTGGTAAAATAAAAGTCACGATCTTTAACAATTGACCTTAATAACCACAAACATTTAACCATATGTTCAAAGGAAAGCCTTGCAATCTCTTTTATGAAGCGATCCTTTAGTGTAGGATGAGTGTTGCATACTTGGAAACTAATCAACCATTATAATGATTATTCCCATCTTGTTAAATTTTAGGAATAAAACTATGAAGTCCATGTTAATTCTTTCCTATGATCTTTCGAAAATAAATAATGGCTCTAACAAGCTCACTGTGCTTTATGTTCACTCTTGTCTTGTTGGTATATTATTCTATGTCATTTTAAATTTAAGGTTAATAATCGGCAACTTCAAGTAATGCCTTGTTTGCTTTGGCCTAAATAACTAGTCCATTTCATTTCATAGCATTCGTTTATAAGTTTACTATAGTTTCCTTTATTTTAACATATAAACCTATTGACCATTAGTATAGAGAAGCTCATCAAACAAATATAATTCTACAGTTGCCACCATATTAGTCTTACCCAGTTTGTACTCCCATTCAAAGACAAACTTTGGCAAAAAATTCTACCACTATGCTTATTTCAAATTGAGTTTCTTCTAATTTTTGAAGTAGCTTATGGCTATATTAGTTGTCTTTATCACAAACTTTGATCCAAAGAAGTCATGGCGTCAAGTGCAAAGCTAATAAATAACCATCCTCATCTTTTTCTCTAGCACCATGTAACTTATTTTGTATCATGATGTTTTCTACTCTAAAATTTTGTTAGATGTCTTTGCTGCATAAGAATATTATTAATGACAAAATTTGATGTATGTTCAAGTAATGCTAGTACTTCGAATGGAAACCTATTTTGTACCTCGAATGGAAATACATAGTCAGGCAATACGAGTACTAATCCCTCAATCACTACATGTTTCAAGTTATTAAAAAAGTTGACACTACTCAAACCATTGAAATGATCTTCTTTTGTAAATTGGTAATGGGTGTGGCTATCCTTGAATAGCCTATAATGAACTTTTGATAATAATTAACAACCTAAGAAAAGTTTAAAGTTCAATGACTTTCGTAGGTGGATTCCAATCCGTTATTATTTGATCTTAGACTTCTCTATAAGAAACTTTCTTTCCTTGATTTTGTGTCAAAGAAATTAACTTCTTACTATGCAAATGAGCTCTTCTCCTATTTCATGTATAACTCATTATTCTGCAGCACTTGAAATTTTTTTCGATATTATGTCATATATTTTTCGAGTATGTTATTTTACACCACTATATCATTCAAGTAAATCACCATAAATCAATCCTGAAATAAGTGAAAATTTTAGTTCAATAATGTGAAAAATATGACTGATACATTGGCAAGATTCAGGCATGACCAAGAATTTGATCTTATCATACTGTGTCAATCACATTGTTTTAAGTTCATTGCTAGTGGTTATGTAAATTTGGCAATAACCAAATTGCAAATCAATCTTAAATAAAAATTTTACTTGATAAAAATGATCAAACAAATTAGCAATAAGAGGAATGATAAATTTATTTTTAATGATTACCTTATTCAATGTTAAATAGTTATGTTACCTTGATGGTTATCGTGTTCCATGTTTTTAACAATCAAATAAATTAGTCAATATTTTTTATGGTCACCCTATTCAATGTTAAATAGTCAATGCATATTTATAATGAACTATTATGATTGCACTGAAATAACAAAAGTGCCACATATGGTGCCTTAAGGCTGGATCTACCCAGTGTTTGACAATATTTTTAATTATTTTTACAATTTTACCTAATTTAGTGGTGTCATTGGGAAATAAAGTATTACTGATGGTTTTGCCTTTGGTTTTAACTCACTAAAATGGTAATTTTTTTAGTAGGATATCTATCATCACGTCTTTGTGCTTCTCAAGCACATCTATAATTACTACTAATAGTATAAACTTTGCATTGTCAAATACGTAATCTACCTCATATTGCTGCTAAATGTTTTTCCTTCACTTGTATAGCTAAAAAATAGTAGTATTAGTAGAGGGATTAACTACTGCTAGTATTGTACAAGGACTTTACTCTAAGATTCAAAAAGAGTTGTATTATAATACTAGTATGGCATTAAACTATCACAGAAAATCCATGCCTAACATTATATCAAGATGTTAATGGTGCTAATGTAAAGCTTAAATTACCACATTAGTTTTCCAAACATAGCTTTATAGCACAAACCACATAATCAAAGAGTTTAACTTTTGTATTCATTGTTTTGAAAAAGCTACTCTATTTTTTCACCCTATGAACCAAACATTTCACCTTTGTATTTTTGATAAAGTTATGTTAGGCTTTAATATTTAGTAACACATAGGTCATTTTATTATTAATGTATCCCTTAACATGCATGAGAACTTTGCTATGTAAAGTGTTAAACACAAGTTTAGCATTACAAGCATTAAGTTATTGCAAACTTTTCATGCTCGTTTGTTTTGTCATTGCCTTTTATGATTTAAATATGGTATTAAATGCCTTTTTCTACAAGCAATCCCTTATCTAATGTTTACATCGCATAAAAATTAATTCGACCTAATCTTATTCTTTTATTTTCAATCACAACGATTCTTCTTACCTTTTTGTGTTTTGTTTTTCTTATCCTTGTTTTATTAAGAATGATAATCTTTTACTTCCCAACCATTGTTGGCTTATAATGCTTTAACTTTCCTCTATCTCCCTTTCAAAAATCAACAAATATCTCAACTATGATTAGAGTGATGGCAATTATACAACACATTCTCTAAATAGAATTTATGCTTGAACTATTGTAGCAATGCACTTTTAGTGTTGATGGTGTACAAATCCTTTTAAAATTTGCATACTTCTTATGCTACCAAAATGTGCATGATTAGAAAGGTGAAGAATTATCATCCAATTCTTTGCATTCTGTTTCTCATTCTATACCTTTGGTTTATAAGCTTCAATTCATTGCGTATAAGTTGCCATAAGAGTGGTGTCATCCTATTGATTACAACTCGTATGCAAAGGATGATGTCACCTATTGCAACCTCTAAGCTACAATGCAACATGTCAATCTGATATTAAATATTACTTGGACCTCTTAAAAGTTTAGCTTTATGTGCTTACAACCGTTGATGTTGTTGTTCTTTGATGGAATTCGTGGAACCATATATGAGCTCTCACAACTCTTGAAACGGGGAGCACTAAATCATTCTCGAGATTATTCATTATTTATTCCAAATTGTTAAGCCTATCCCTTACATCAACTAACCTTTTCATTGCCTTCCTTACAATAAATTTTACCATTATAAAGATAATTTTCTCATTTATCCCATAGTTTCCTTATTATTATAAAGATATATGGCATATTTACAAACTCATTTAATTAAAACAAAGAGCTTGTAGAAATATATAAAAGGATACAATCTTTTTATTGAACAAATCTAGCCCATGGCTTTGGAAAGAAGCCTAAGTTGTGACAAAATGCATGACTCATTTAAGTTGTGTCATAAGCCACACAGATAGTCCAATAATTAAAATAATAATAATAATTACCATTGAATAAAAATAAAAATTATAATATTACCTACTTGTTAATTTTTTATGTCAAATTATGAAAACAACCATATTCCTTTTTTATTATTAAATTAAGAAATAGAATTTGGATGAAAATGCCTTATAATAGCCAAAACTTAACAAATTTATTTGCTTCCATAGCCCAAATCACTGACACACTCATACCCTTGCACACTTGAATGAAAAGGATGGTAATGAATAGAACAAAGTCAACATTTCGAGCAAAAGTAGCAACTAGAAGCTAGTTTATTCAAGTTTCCCATAATTTTTTAATGATTTATGCCCAAAATGGTTAGAAGCAAGGGATTTATGATGAATGTTTTGCTTATTTATGTGTATGAGATTTTTTTGGTTGATTTTGATGTTTAGTTTGTGTTTTTGCCAAAAGAAACTATGTACTCGAAGACAAGATTTTGCACCAAGATTTAGAGCACATTGAAGCTCAAATCTCAGTTTAAGTGCAATGACAATTTTTCTCTTTTCAATGCATTTAATTATTATTACATCATTATTATCATCATCATCATCATCATTATGATTATTATTATTATTATTATTATTATTATTATTATTATTCAAATACCTCATTTGATATTTAATAAAATCACACATAAATATAAATTTTTTAAAAACTAAAAAATAATACTTCTTAATAGTAATTAAAATAGTAAAATAATTAAAATAATCTTATATGTATATATTTTATATATTAGTATTTCATATACCTTACTTAAACTTTAAAAGATTAACAAAAAATACTACTAAAAACAATTTAATTTGATATATATACATATATATATATATATATAATTCAATTGTTAATTTTGACAAGGTAATACCATAAATTGCTTCATTATGTAAAGTTATAAACTATTTAATTTCATACGCATATATAAACCTATATAATATAAATATGTACAAATTGGTATTATAAATTTTCTACTTGTGTATAATTATTTTAACTGTTAATAAATATTTCTATAATTATTAAAAATGTTAAATCAAAAATTTATAAAAGGAATTAATTTAAATGATCATAAAAATATTTTATAACAGATAGAATAATTATATACAAGCAAATAATTTATAATACAAATTTGTATATATTTATTTTATAGAGGTTTATATATATTTATGAAATAAAATAGTTTATAATTTATACAAGTAAGTAATTTATAGTTGTGCTTTATCAAAATTAGTACATAATTTATATATATTTATCAAATTAAATTAAATTAAATATCAAAAACTTAAAAATAATTTTTAAAGATACTTTTTGTTAATCTTTTAAACTTTAGGAGAGGTATGTAAAATACTAATATATAAAACATATACACACAAGGTTTTTTTAATTATTTTACTATTTTATTTACTATCAAGGTGTACTATCAATTAATTTTAAAAAAATTTACATTTATATATAATTTTACCAAATTTTAGAGATAGCATATTAAAATGCTTATTATTATTATTATTATTATTATTATTATTATTATTATTATTATTATAACATAAGTTTGTAGAGATAAAATTTATAGAAGCTTTGTTATTATGGAAACTTTGTTTGTAATAATATTAATTAAAGTAGTCAAATTTCATTGTCTTGTATAAGTAGAAAAGCATATATTATAATTATATCAATACATCTTTATATTAGATATGATTGTTAATGCTGGACACATTACCAAATAGATGTGTAGTATAAAAACCTATGTCATGAAAAATTATCTGTTATAGCTTATAGGCTCATTTTCTTAATTGTGGAACAAATGAAATTAGCTAATAATTTTAGATTCCTTAATATGATATCTCATTTCAAAATTCAAATTAATGCAAATTCAATTTTATTAATAACATGAAACATGAAAAATATAATTAAATGATTTTTAATGAAAATAAATAAATATGATTCATTAAAAAAATCAAATTCAAAAGTAATGCAAATGATTTTTAATGAAAATAATTAAATATGTTTATAGAAAACTTACTATTTTTATTTTACAATATATTAACGTGATTTATTTTTTACTTGAATTATGTTAATCTTGATGAACAATATGTCTAAAATTGAATTAACCTATAATTAAAAATAAAATTATATATATGTGAGTAGCAACAAAATTAATAATAGAGTGTAAAGATTGGTTTCAAAATTAAAACAAAAACTAGAATTAGTTAAGGAATATAATATAAGATCTCACATTACTTAGGTAAGAGTCAAAATTGTTTCTTAAGAGTGCTCTTACTCCTTTAACTAACACGAGGCCTCTTAAGTGGATTGTGATCCTTTTCGTTCTCTTTGTATTGTTGCCATGTATGCAGTCTTTTGTGTGGTGTAAAATGAGTTTAAAGCTGGCAAGTGGGCTCCCCCACCCTGAGCTTGTAGCGTAATCAAAATAGATTGTTGCTGTTTTGATTTCTCTCTTGAATATAGAACTTGACAAAAATGACTCCAATAAAGTGATCTCCACGATACCCAAATAGCACCTCGAGACAAAATGTTTCATTACTCTTGTGTATGCCAACAATTAGCCTATTTGGACATGGAAGGATTTATCGCAAGACAGTTAGGCAACTGTTGTATCTTTTTGGAGATATTAACATGTATATCTTTCTCCTTCGAGAAATTAGAGTTGCGTATCTCGCTTTTTCTTTCAGCGTGAATTTGGTAAACTTTAACTTCTTGCTTTCCATGGTTTCCTCTAAAGTAGGAGAATCAGTAACAATCTTTGCTTGCGATCTGGTCTACTATTCCATTTTGGAATCTCCTATTCTTCTAGATCTCATTCCCTTTTCACCTTTTAAAAACCAAGATATTCCCAGTATCTTTTCATTCTCTTCATTCCCATCTCCAATCTCTCTCATTCATGGCTACTCCTCTTGTCTGCTCTGCGGCAAGCCTTGGTTCCTTTCTGGATGGTGCTGCCAACGCCACTGCTGCCGCAGAATACATCTGCGGCCATTTTGATGCTGTTTCAAACAAGTTAAGTGACACAGGCTATGCCATTGATAACCCTACCTTCTCTTCTCTGCCCATCTTGTATTTGTCATGCAGATCGGATTTGCGCTGGCTCTGTTCGTGCTAAAAACACCATGAACATCATGCTCAGCAACGTCCTTGATGCTGCCACTGGTGGTCTTTTCTATTATCTTTTCGGCTTTGCTTTTGCGTTCGGTAATCCCTCCAATGGTTTCATCGGGAAGCACTTCTTCGACCTTGAAACTTTTCCTTCGCTGTCGTTTGACTACGGTTTCTTCCTTTATCAGTGGGCGTTTGCCATTGCAGCAGCTGGGATTACTAGCGGTTCCATAGCAGAGCGAACCCAGTGTGTTGCATATCTAACATATTCATCATTCTTGACCGGTTTGGTTTACCCAATAGTGTCCCATTGGTTCTGGTCATGCGACGGTTGGGCTAGCCCTGCAAGAGCTGATAATCTGTCGTTTGACAGTGGAGTCGTTGATTTTGCTGGCTCAGGTGTTGTTCACATGGTTGGCGGCACTGCTGGCCTCTGGGCTGTAGTCATTGAAGGCCCTCGCATTGGTAAAGTCGACACAATGATCGCCCGGTAACTCTGCGTGGACACAGAGGAACACTTGTTGTTCTTGGCACATATCTCTTATGGTTTGGATGGTACGGATTCAGCCCAGGCTCATTTCTCAACATTCTGAAAACTTATGGAAAAAGTGGTTCTTACTACGGCCAATGGAGTTCTATAGGAAGAACAGCAATCACAACACTACTAGCAGGATGCTCAGCTGCACTCACTACTCTCTTCGGCAAACGTTTGCTCGTTGGATACTGGAATGTAACTGATGTCTGCAACGGTTTTTTAGGAGGGTTCGCGGCTGTCACAGGAGGCTGCTCGGTTGTAGATCCATGGGCAGAAATCATTTGTGGGTCTTTTGCAGCCTGGATCCTCATTGGATGCAACAAGTTAGCTGAGAAATTCAAGTATGATGATCCTCTGGAAGCTGCACAACTTCATGGAGGATGTGGTGCTAGGGGGATCCTCTTCACCGGCTTGTTTGCGCAAAAGACTTACGTTACTGAGCTATATCCAGGCAGAACAGGAAGGCCTCACGGGCTGCTGCTGCTGGGAGGAGGAGGGAAGCTGTTAGCAGCACATATTGTTCAAACATTGGTGATTACTGGATGGGTGAGTGTAACAATGGGGAGATTGTTTTGGTTGATGCGCAAGCTGAAGTTGTTGAGGACATCAGCAGAGGAGGAAATGGCAGGAATGGATTTGACAAGCCATGGTGGATTGGCATATGCTTATAACGATGAAGATAATTCTACACATAAAGGTAGATTCATGATGGCTTAAATTGGTTGATTGATTGATTCCTCAGTTTGATTTTACTTGTATTTTGAAGTTTGTTTTAGTTACATGGGTTTTTTTTTTTTTATTAAGCCTGCACAGATAGTTTCTAAGGGATTAATATAAAAGAAGTGGATTTCAGCCCTACAATATTCATATCCTTTAAGTTGGAAAGGCAGATTTTTAGGCCATAGTTGATTAGAACGCGGAGTTTGTTATAATATTATAGTAAAGGAAAGGAGCAGCGGGTCACGTTCAGCGGTTAGATAATTTGGCCATTTACCGCTCATTGATGCGTAATTTTGCACGTGCGGAGTGGTTAAAGGGGCATATAAAGCCGTTTAGTTCAGTTGCTCGGCAGGAAATTAATTACAGTGACAGATACCTAAATTAATGGTGTCATTGAATTGAGGATTTCCTATTGCCCTGAAATAATTTGAACTGCCTGTTGTGCTGAACGTAATTCAATCACAGCAACAAGTTTTGGTGGTACCCAAAAGAATCTAGTCGAACATGCTCCACTAGAGAAACTGGGGTATTGAAGATGATGGAGGTTACCATCCTTATAAATGTTAATTGTACCGTGAACTCACAGGTTTATCTATCTGATTCTAGTATCCTTGCTAAGAACATGGCAATTGCACCGCCATAGGTAGAAAGGTGGAAAACAGGTAGTGATGCTGATTCTAAATTAGTTCAAGAATTATTTAATAGAATCAGTAACTATCTCCAAACAGCAACCCTTCAGAGCTGCAGAATATAGACTAGATTAGAGAAACATATTGAAAAAGTAGCACTACCACAGCGCTTTGGATGACATTATTATTATCATAAAGCAAGTCTTTGTCAACAGTGTGCTCAAACATTCGCAATTGCATAAAAACTGTTTTACTGCAACACATGCCAAACTATCTTTCAAAAGATCGTAAGTTAAGTTTTCTTCACAAACTCTACTTCAACTTAACAGAATGCAATTTCCATCTAGACTTTAATAGCAGCAACAAAATATGCCCATTTTGAAAGAACTTATGCAGGCCTTAATAGATCACCTCATTTGTGCACCTTAAGCACACAGCAGAGGCAGCCACATGCCCCTCCCCCCTTCATGCATCAAATGAAATGCCTCATTCATCTCCCCAAGAGTCAAGTTGTGAGTTATGTATTGATCAACCTTAATTTCCTGCAAAGAAAAGGAGAATAATATTATAATCTCTAACTGAAATTATTAAGCACAAAATTGAAAGAAGACTATATCACATTTACCTTCTTCATGTACTTCTCTACAAGCCAAGGCACTTGTGAATGACTCTTGAAGCCACCAAAAACTGTTCCTTTCCAAACACGACCGATCACCAACTGGAAAGGACGAGTGGTTATTTCCTGACCTGATGCAGCAACACCCACAATAACTGATGTTCCCCAGCCCTGAAAGTTTTTGCTCATATGAAAGATGTTCTAACATATACACATCATTCAGTGCTGTAAATACATGCACCACTGACCTTGCGACAGCACTCCAAAGCTGCCCTCGTCACAGAGACATTTCCAATACATTCAAAACTATAGTTAACACCACCATCAGTGAGATCAACAAGGACCAGCTGAATATGCTTGTCATAGTCCTTAGGATTTTACAATTCAGTAACTCCAAAATTTTTTGCTGCAGGTTTCAATTGGCGTAAATAAGTATATGGCCGCAGGAAAAAACGAAAACCATTTCATATATATTATATCCCTGAATTCTCAAATTATAAACAGTAATTTATTATAAGATACAAAAGATGTACCTATATCAAACTTTTTGCTGTCAATATCTACACCAATAACACGAGAAGCTCCAGCAGTTTTTGCACCCTCTGTGACCTATCAAGTTTCAATTAAAATAATATGTTAAAGCTGTGGCAGCAGTACGTGAACATGACACGACGGCCTATTTCCTAAACAAAATAGTTAAGTAAATAAAGTGAAGAAGAACAAGAAGACAGAACTAGAAGGTCATATTGGACGCTCACAGCAAGGCCAACAGTCCCAAGGCCAAAAACAGCAACTGTAGAACCAGGCTCTACTTTTGCAGTGTTCCAAACTGCTCCAAGACCTACAGGACAAATGAAAATTTTGATTACGAGAGAACGTCTTAGGTACTTTTAGTAACTAAAAAACAAAGAAACAAATTTATATCATCCATCATTTATGCATTATAGAAGCACAGAGGAGAGCATTAATGCATTCAACCACCAAGGCACCGACTAATTTTGCAATGAAGAAGAATAGGTGCATTAGTGAGAAGGATGAATCCACATTCTTTTAAAAATTATATTTTGGCACACTTTTTTCCTAGCTAAACAATAATTAAATAGATGCCAAAGCAGACACAAGGGTTGTGCACATGATGTACAAGAAGCCCATTAAAGAAGAGAGACAAATACAAACCTATAAACAATAATTAAATAGATACCAAAGCAGACACAAGGGTTGTGCACATGATGTCCAAGAAGCCCCATTAAAGAAGAGAGACAAAAACAAACCTAGAATCTAAAATCTAAAGACATCCAAGAAGTCATAAACAGAAAAAAATAGATATAGAAAACCAGGTAAATCAGAATAACAAAATGAAACATGTCATCTGCAAGGAAGATTAAGTATGACATTTCTTTATATGGAGAGCTATGACAATAAGACAGATCCATACCAGTTGGAACACCACAGCCAAGAAGGCATACTTTCTCTAAAGGAGCTTGAGGATCAATCTTTGCAACACTAACATCATGCACAACTGTGTACTGGCTGAATGTTGAGGTTCCCATGAAATGGTAGATAGGTTTCCCATTTAATGAGAAGCGGCTCTTGTGATCACTCATCATGACTCCAGCCCCAGTTGCAGCCCGAACCTTACCACAGAGATTTGTCCTTCCTGACTTGCAAAACTTGTACTCCCAACATTCTGCCTGGTAACAAGGGATGACATGATCACCTGGCTGGACCTCAGTCACACCTTCACCAACACTCTCCACAATCCTATGTCACCCAAAAATAAAAAATAAAAATCAACACTTCCCCCTAGCATATAAAGACACCAGAGGAAGAATATCTGATATGAGATATATGGTGTGCATACCCAGCAGCCTCATGACCAAGAATGCTAGGGAAGAGACCCTCAGGATCCTGCAAGAAAAATCAAGTAAACATCATATTAGCAGCAACTAAGACACCTCAGACCATTACCCGCTGTTTTTCGCCCATCCACACCATCCTTCCTTTAAAGTAAAGTTTAAATTTAATTAACATTGGAAAAGAATGCAAAACCAGGATACAACAAAAAAAATTATATACAAAGATACTCTTTTTTCACGTTAATGTGATGAGCAATATATATATATATATATATATATATATATCACACTATACAAAATGCCATCTCATTTTGTGCAACATTTAGGTAAACAAAATCATCAACATCATTAGGCCTCCAAGACAACTGAAGCTATTACTACAAGCGATTGAATAGTTTTTTGCTCACTTACTAACAAACCAAAACCAAAGCCAAAGCTCAATAATATGATTTTTGTTGATTACTGTGACACGGTCATTTCCTACAATAACCCCATAAAAATGCCTATAACCAAAAGTTATACGGAGAAGTAAATAAGTTCATCATCACAAACACATTGGCGGAAAAAAAAAAACCCATAACTCAAAACACGCGGCTCAGATCATCAAAAAAATATGATTAAATACAACAATAACTGCAAGCTACTAAATAAAAATGAGTGAGCAAGTAAATGAAAAATGCACCTTGCCGCTCCACGTTTAAGCATCAGTTTGGCAGAGAGCAGTGTAGAGTATCTTGATTCGCACCTCACCCACCTGGGGTGGGGCCATCCGTACATCCTGAATCACCAATGGCTTGTTGGGTTCCCAGGCCACCGCTTTAAACATCACAAATCATAATCACACACAAAACACACACAATAAGCTCTCTCAACATCCACAACACAACATCGATCGTAAGTGTAGAAGAAGAGAAAATACCTTTGCAAGTGATGACTTGACCTTGAGTAGACATGGCTGAGAGCGAGAACTTAGACCACAAAACGAAATGAAAGAGAAAAGTGAGACATCAAGAGAAGGGAGCAAGACTAGAGCAGGTTCTATCTGAATTCGCTGGACTGGCTTGAGTCCGTGCTATGATCTGGAATTATCTATCTATCCAAGTTTTAGTTTTGTAATTATGAATGTTGGGCTTGAGTAAGACGTTGGGCCCAATTATGTTAAGATTACTGTTTGAATACTAAGTTAATACTATTTTAATCACTTGTATATTATTAAATTATTTGTGTATGAGAATTGGGAGGCAGCCCCAACTTTACCATTTACTCAAAGTTGGTTGCCAACTCTGTCTATGAACTGATATATCATGTATAATTTATTTATTGGTACCCATAAAATCTTATGTACGAACTCAAACTAGTTGACAATGTTAATTCTTATCACATATCTTTTATTTTTAGAAAAATAAAAAAAATTTATTTAATAATAAAAGAAAATATATAACGCGCGCATATGTGAGTAGTGCTAAAATAATTAACTTTATGCTGTTATATTGTGTTAATTATTATGTTTTTATCTCAACAAATAGATCAAAGCAAGAATTTTTTTTTATTTGATATTCAATCTAATTGGAATGTGTAATATCATGATAATAGTATAAATTGAATTTTTTTTTTAATATTCTATACAAAACAGCTTAAGTCTACGTGGAATTTATCAATTCTTTTCCACTTGTATCTATCTCTTAAAAATTTCAATTTAATTAAGTTTAAAATCATCTTCTTTTTCCTTGTGTGTGTCAAAAAATATAGCACAATGACATAGTTTGTATTAAAACTTATATCTGGCCACATCTATACGAATGATAATTAGTTCGAAAAATAATAAGCATATTTATCAATGCGTTTATATAAAAATTCGTAAATATAATAGTTAGATATTATTATTAGTATGTATATAAGTCCATATATATACCTATCATGATCTAACATTTTTATATTATTTTTGTATAACATTTTTTTAACTCTCATAAAAATATAAACATGTTGCAATGTTATAAAGCTTTAAATTCAAAACCCTTGAATTTATAATGATAATTTCTTTTTTTCCCAATTTAAGAAATTTTTATTATACCTTTTTATTTCATAAGAATTTCAAAATTTTCTCTAGTTTTTATATTAATTTAATTAAGATTATTTTTGTTAATACTTTGATATTATTTTATAATTATTCGTGAACATAATTACTTAATATTGCATTAATTTCATAGTTCTTCATCCATCAAGAACCAACCTTCCCAAGTGCAACATTTGTATTTAACATTCAAATTTAAAGTAAAAATTACTTTTTCCTTTTTTTTTTTTTATCCATCCATCCATCAAGAGCCCATCTTTTAAGTTCTATTTCACCTTACTGTTATGATATGCTATCATCTACTTTAAAACTATATGGATACATAACTTTTATATATATATATATATAGATAGATATATATTTTGAGAGAGAGAGAGAGAGAGAGATACATGCACTCATACATTATGTGTATTTAATAAAAGGAAGAATACCCTTTTATAGTTAAAATAGAGTTTTAAAATAAATACATAATATTTCATAACAAATATTCTATGATAAATGCCTAATATCCTATCACAAGTATGTTGTATTTATCATAAATATAATATTCAATATTGTATTTGTCACATATTTAACATCCCTTCAAACTTAAGGTGGCGTGAAAACAACCGATTGAAGCTTGAAATTCAAACCAAATTATGATAATGATTGGAGGCGTCAAACAAGTCGCTTAGCCTGCAAAATATAGGTCCATGCAAGTTCACAGGCCGGCCCAGGTCGGGTTTAGCTTACAAAAAAGTTATTAGGTCTGAGCCCTAATGGGTCGTACTGGATTGGCTTACAGGTATATAATATTTTATTAATATTTAAATAATTAAATTTTATTAAATTTACATATTTATTAAAATAATATTATTTAAATAATAAAATATTATAAAGGCCTATAGGTTTGGTTTGGCCTGTCCCCTCTTGACACCTTTAATAATCGTCGTTGGATATGTTATTATCTGAAAATCAGTCAAAATTGTGATGACAACCCATGGGATATGTTATTGTCCGCTTGAGATGAGTCGTCAACGGCCTTATTGGAGGGGTATTGCTAGAGTCAACAAGAGTCTGCCTTGGGAGAGAAAGTAAGAGACTGTTATGGGTGGGAAGACAAAAGACCATCATAGAAATCGTGGGAGAAAATGCCACTGAAAACCGCCACTACAGAAAATCACAAAAGAAAAACCAACGTAAAAAAAAAAAAAAAAAAAATGAAGAACACAATTGCTGAAAATACGGTGAATAAAAAATTTAAATAATTTTAAATAGAATAATTTTATTATATTAATATTATTAATATGATAAAATTATTAAATTAATAAATTAAAAAATATATTTATTAATAATAAATAAAAAATTTTATAAAAAATCTTAAAAATAAAAAAGCTAAGGAAGGATAGACACTAGACTAGACCAAAAAGGCCAAGGCAGGGACAACGCATGCATCATGCAAAATGCAAGAAGGCAAAATGCTAATAAAGAATCTTCCAACTTGGCTTCGATACCATGTAGAAAATATTCGAGAAAGAATTGATTTTTTTTTTTTTTTGGTATTCAATAAAAGAAAGAATACCTTTTTTATAGTTACAAAAGAGTTCTAAGATAACTATATAATATGTTAGAGCAAATATTCTATAATAAATACATAATATCATCTAACAAATATATTACATTTATCATAAATATATTATATTTAATGTTATATTTATCATAATATATGATATATATATATATATATAATATTTAATAGATTGAACCTTAAATATTAGCATAATGAGTTATATTTTATTTATTGAAATTAAAAATCAAAAGTTAATGCCTAAAAAATTCATTTAAAAATAAATTTAGTATTCAAATGGTGTAGTTTTAATTCACAATTGAGATATATGTTTAGAGTTGAAATGCTATGATTTTAATTATAATTATTATATTACAAAATTACTAATTGTCAAATATTAGTACACGAGTGAGTGATAGTAATATACATTAATTATTAAATAAAAATACTCTTTATAAGGGGTTATATTTTGAAGTTAAATACATCTAATTTTGATATACTCTAAATCTCATATAAATTTAATTTTTAAATTAATTTATCTTGTTAATTAAATATTTTTTGTGGAATATGCACAAATAACAATTTATATATATATATATATATATAAAAGAGTTAATCACAAAAATAACGTAGCATATACTACCAAAAGTTTAGTAAATGAAGTTGTCGTACTTGTACATGGCTGGTAGCAAAATCATAAGTAGAGATTTCCTGTGAACGCTAGCAATTTTCTACTTTCGATCCAAAAAGCTTCAAGTCCACTTTTCCCTTGTTATATCCAACTACACATAACATTTATCAAAATCTGGTAACAAACTAATAAGAGGAGAACAAAGAAACAAGTAATTAACCCCACATGACACGATAGATTTTGGTCTTAACACGAGGGAAGGTAGGTTTAACATTGTATTAAGATGATGACATGGCGTGATGTGATAAGTCAATGAATTCGTAATTACTATATATAATTATAATATTCTTCTTTCTCCGTCATTAAATAACCCTTAATTTGCCCATATCTAATACACCAACTTTCACTGTTATCCTCCGATTGATTTTTTTCCCATGTCAAAATAAAACAACATTGCAAAGCAAAAAAAAAGGAAGCTCCTTCAACTTTCTCTCTTCTGCTTCTGCTTCTGTGATGGCTGCTGACGCTAGTAATAATCTAAGAGTTATCGTTGAAAGAAACCCTCCAGAATCCAAACTCTCTGAATTAAACATCAAGTATTGGCCCAAGTAAGCTTCTGCTTCTGTCTTTTTCATTCAAAACTATTATGGTAATGGTATATTTGTTATATATTTTTGTAACTTGGATTGGTTTTAGATGGGGGTGCTCGCCGGGGAAGTACCATCTGAAGTTTGATGCAGAAGAAACATGTTATTTGCTTAAAGGGAAGGTGAAAGTATACCCAAAAGGATCAGCAGATTTTGTAGAGTTTGGCGCAGGGGATCTTATAATAATCCCCAAAGGACTCAGCTGTACTTGGGATGTTTCCGTCGCCGTTGATAAATACTACAAGTTCGAGTCAACTTCTTCTTCTTCTTCATCTTCGTAGTATAAACTCTTATTACTAAAATCATCACTACCTTCTTCTTTCATGCCCTTTTCTCTCTCTCTAATTTTAGTTAATCTTTCAAATTAGTTTCATTTGGGTTATTGTGGAAATTTATGTGGATTAATGATCTTTCGTCAAAGAAAGGGAAAACAAGAAATCAGGTGCATTTCCCGTTCAAAACCCCCAATCTTCTTTTGCGTCTTTAAGTTGGCTTTTTAATGCTATCCTTTGACCGGTCAACTATTGATATTTTTGTCTCAAAAAAAATAAAAAGTATTTCACATTCTGGCCCTATTTTAGAGTTATATAAATATTTCGTGAAAACTAATAAAAATTAATAATTACCCTTAAATAACACAAGGTGAAGACCATTTTTACATATAAAATACGACAAATTTAACATGATTTTATTTGTGTGTTGTCTCGTGACAAAATTTAAACATTGCACGAAAAAGGGTTACATTTTTCCTTTACTCATGGACGTAAATGCCCAATTGTCCTGTCATTGCCTCATTCACCACGTAATCAAAGTTGAAGCAAAAAAGTTACTTGTAGCGTAACGCCCCCAATTCTGGTGGGTTCTACAGTGTTCAAATTAATCACATGATGCATACAATTATAATAAAATTAAATATTTATTAAAACTTCCATAAATCTAACAACTAATCAATTGTCTCTAATTATTAATAACAATAAATATTTAAAAGAATTCATGTAGTTCAATATCGTAATATATAAAAACTTGCACAAATCCAAAAGCCGAAAGGTCAAATAACAATAGGAGTTCAACTAAATTTATATATTATATGTACAACTTTTAATCATCTAGGAATCATAATAAATAAAACAAATTTGAAGCTCAATGAGTATGCTAAATTTTTAAAGATATAAAATACATAATAAATACTATATATATACATGATATGGTATGAGATAAAAATTATAGTCGATTCTAAAATTTTTTGTGGTATTTAATCATTTTTTTATTTTTTTTTCAAATTTACTAAAAATATCATTATTCAATTACTATTTAGTAAAATTTTACTTATTACTTATTACTAATTAAGTCAATATCATTTGTCGACATATCATATATGAGTAAATACAAGTGAGATATATGATTTTAAAAATAATAAATATTCATGTTCAAAAGTAAATGTCACTCTTTGACCTTAATCAGTGTGAGCTATCTTACATATATAAATATGTTGACATATGACCATAAATACATACTCTGTTTCAGGGTACTTCAAAAATCTTTCTCATATCACACTAAACTTTTAACAATACTTAATAATAATATCAAATTTCAAAAAATGACCATACTTATAAAAGTTTTATATAATTTATAATTGCTTAATAAACAAGTAACAAAGTTAGATATTCTAGAAAAAATAAATATTTGCTTTCATGAAACTTTCTTATATACGAACATTTTTTTTCTTGAAACAACATGCTTATGACCATGCTTCATGTTCATGCACAATGCTTGTAAAAGTATGAATCTACATTAAATCATATTCACATGTTTCTATAATGGAGCATAAATAATCACTTGCGGCATTTAGTACTTGTATAAATATATATATATATATATATATATTTTTTACATATTCACTGTAATAACTCAAGCTCATTTTACTTTATTTTAGACTTAATATAAAAAAAAATTTAAGCCAATTTTTGTTTGTTTTTGGCCTATGTATATATCTAACCCGTGTGCGTGCGTGCGCGCGTGTGTAGACATGTATAGATAAAGTTAAGTTGTCAAAACTAGAAGTTGGGAGAAGGATTTAAAAGCTCTCAAAAGAGAAAAGAAAGAAAAGAAAAACGAGGAGAAAGGGAGAAAGGAAAAAAAAGAAAAGAGTAAGAAGAAGAAAAGCAAAGGGAGAAAAAGGAAAGAAATATGAAAATTAAAAATAAGAGAAGAGATTGGAGATAATACTTTTCTTTTATTTTATTTTAGAAAGAAAAATATTTATATTTAGTGTAAAAATTATTAAAAATTGGATGAAAATAGGTGAATTTTATTTTAGTAATTTAAAAATTAAAATTATTATTATTTTAAGTTGTTGAATTCCAGATCAATAGGTTTTAAATTAAATTTGATGGTTTAATCAGAAAATTTCTTGAAAATTATTGAAAATTAGATGAAAATTTATGAAATTTTAATTAGGGTGAAAATATAAAAATTTTAAGAATTTGATTTTATTTTATAAATTAAGATATTTATTTACAAATAACTAAAAATTTTAGATCGTAATAGAATTTTTTATAATTTAATATAAAATTATAAATTTTAAAAATTTTAAACTTTGAACGTAAATATTTTTGAGGTACTTTTATAATTACTTATATTTTAGGGATCATTTTATAATTTATTATTATTAAAAAATTTTATTATAAAGGTCCAAAATTCTAGAATTTTTTAAACTAAATTTTAATTTAATTTTAAACTAGAGATTTATTTGTATTTTAATATAAATAATATAAGTTATTAATTCATTTTAATAATTTTGCATTAGACTTTATAAAATGATATTAGGTGGTAACTATAAAAAAGAGGAGAAATCAGTAAAAATTTAGAAAGAACACTTTCAATTTAATTCAAGTAGATAATTCACATATAATTGAATATTTTAATTTTTTAAAAAATTAAAAAGTAGATTTTCTACTAATTTGTTATGGAAAAAATAAAAATGAATTTATTTATAGCATGTGAATATTTTATTTTGAAATAAATATTGATACTTTATTTTAAAGATATAACTTAAAAATTAATATTCAAATATTATGATTACTTTTTTTATCATATTTTGTATAAATTTTTCAAGAACTTAACAATGGTATTATCATTAAATTATACTTTCGATATTATGAAATATTATGAAATGATATGAATAAATTATTTTATTATTACTGTGTATATTTGGATAATGAAATAATGTAAGACTTTTTATTAATACTAATGATTATGAATAGATTTGAATCATACGGTAAAAGTCCGTAAATTTAAAATTATGGGCGACAGTCCCTAAGTATAAAACCCTAAAATACGTAATTTACAAATTTCTTGAACAGCAGTCTTTGTGAATAGTACTCCAAAACTATATAATACACATAGTAATAATCAAATTGTTTTGTTATTTATTATCATTATTATTATTTATGTTTATTTATGAAATGAATAATTAGAAATATAAAAATTATTAATTTTCTTTAGAAATCCTCTTTTATTTGTGAATATTTATTAGACTTTGGCTCACTGTCTACTTTTTTTTGTTCTTTTTGGGGCAATTAAAAAATAGAAGAATATACAGAAAACCTTATCTTTTTACTGGATATATTTTAGCAGAATATGTTACTATATATATTATATTTATCGAAAAGTTATAAGCAAATTAGGGATTATACATATTTGTTAAAATAACTAATTAGGTTTTAATATAATGAGTTTATTGTGGTGATAGTTTACAATTCTATAAAGAATATTGAAAGTATTACAAGAGTTTAAAATTTACAGGTATATTTATTAACGCTCATCTTATAGGAAAAACTCTGTTAAAACATCCAAAACGACGTGCCTTTAATTTTAAACCATTCCACAAAATGTTCAATCACATATCCTAATTTTAGGGATGTGACATTCACATAATTTAAAATCACATAATCATTTATGAATAAATACTTACATAATACCAATATTTGTATAACTATACACAAATTAAATTACGATTCAAATATTGTTAAACATATACATATGTTTTATAACACAAATATTTATGAATATTATTTGATAATATTATTAATTTATTGTTAATGGAAGAAAATAAAATTTTGAAAGAGGATAAGTGGTTTTGCATGTAAAAATGTGGCATAAATATGCACAAACATGAAATTATGTGTTGGTAGCTTATAGCATGAAGAATGCATGAAATGACACATGGCTGGAAAAATATTTCATTTGTCTTTAACTTCTTCGAATGCAAAACAAAATAAAGGTCCACCGGCTTCCATTTCATTTTTGTGAACACGAAAACACAAGTAGATGAGAAACTTAACAATTGTATGCAAAGCTAATTTTTTTGTAAGTTTTGGTTTTTCTTTACCCTATTTCGCTTTATGCATTAAGGTTCTTGTAATTTTTATAAATGATTATAATTATTTGTTAATAATGTTCTAAATAACTTATTAAAATTCATGTTTTTCTTTTTATTTAATATTATTTTCATTTGAGTAATTGAAAAAAATATAGAATATAGATTTTGTTATGATTTATGATAAGTTAACCACCATATTATATATATATATATATATATATATATTCATAAAGTACATATGTGTTTTGATTTTAATTATTAAAATGGGAATAATTTTTGTGTTAAATATTAGGTGGAAGTTTATTTGTTATATTAGTCTTATGATTATAAAAATATGTAATTAGTTAGGAGTTGTTTGCTATATTGTTCAAAAATAAGTCAAGATAGTTATTTAGAAATGAATTAGACTATATTTCAAATTTATTAAGAATTTGAGCAATCATATAAATTAAAAATGATTTTAGGTCTCATTAATATTATTCGTTCGTGAAATATATATATATATATGTATGAACTTCTTGTTATTATTATTTTATAATAATATTACTATATTTATTGATTAATATTTTTATATAAATAATTTTTGGAGAATCTTTTATATAAATAATTTTTGGAGAATCTTTCTTCTTTACATAGATTTCTTTTTTATTATGCTTAAGTTCTTAGTTGTAGGTTATTTGGAGGATCAAATTGTATCAATTGGATTAGTAAATATTTTTGATAGTTTTATTTAGGAGGTGATTCTAAAGATGAAAATAAGTCACCAAAGGTATAATGCAGCACAGTTGTTTAAATTGTGAGATTGATAGCTTATATACAATTGGGATAATTTTAATTTTGAAAACTAAAAAATAAAGTGTTTATTTTCATTAAAATTTAACCATGTGTACTTAAATTTATATTATAATTTTTTGTTCAACTAAATTTAAATATGTTTTCATGAGAGTTTGAATTCTATAAATTCACCAATAAAATTTCAATAATATGTATTGTATTTTTAGCAGGAAGTGCTTAGAGTGCTTATTAGAAAATATCATTAATTGAGCTATAATCGTGATTAATTAAGCATCAATGACTTTGAATCTTACGGTAAAAGTTCGTAAATATGAAACTCTAATTGCAATCCTTAGTAATAATACCTTGAAAATATGTTGGTAATTGATGGGAGATTTTTAAAAATAGTGCTCTAGAAAATAATGCACCTAAAATACGTATGAAAATAATTAAGTAAAATACATTTATAAAGAAAAAATTATAATAATTTTGTCTTATCCTATTTGAAAGTTAATTTTTAAGTTCTCTCATATGTTATTTATCGAGATGTTATTGAAATTTAAAAAATTAATCATATTTTACTTATCTTTACATATGTCTATTACATATAAATATCTACGGGGTATTAACTCAATTTTACTTTTTAAGTTTTAGATAAGGCTAGAGACAAGATAGTAGAAGTATATTAGAGATTTTCTAACTAGATAATTTTTATTGTATTTTGTATTTTTGTGAATATAAGGAAATAAATTGTATATATATAATTTTCAAGTTAGTAGATAGAAATTTTAATATTAAACAGTCGTTATATTTTGGTGTTAAGAGGAATTAAATGCAATTGGAGATTCTTTTGAAAATGTTTAAAATCTTATTTGTAGATTTTAATTGTTGAGACATATTCATTTTGTAAGAGAAAATTGCATTAAGTTTTAGAGAATTAGAGGTGTTACAAAACTTAATATCAAAGCAAAGATTATAGATTATGTAGATATTTTTTATGTTAGTAAGTATTAGCTTATCTTATGTCTTGATTGTTATTTTTTTACTATTCTATGATCTCATGATGTTACTTTTTTATTTGATTTTATAGTATGGTGAGGACTAATTATGGTAGATAGACAACTATTAATCAAAGTGAATAATATGCATTATATGGGTTCTTGAGAAGAACTAAGAAAATTACATGCAAATAAGAGGAGAGAAATATTGATAGGATCTATTATTCTTCATCTTGATAGTCTTCGAGATCCAAGTGCAATTGAAAAGTAAGAAGAACAAGTATTATTAGAATTACAAGTATATGGTGAATGATTTAATTAGAATAATTTAGTAATGTTACATTTGTTCTAGACCAGGAAATTCCTTAATACCTATTAAACGAGAATAAGTTGGTTAAGAAAATTAATAAAAAGTTTAAACTGATGAGACTCTCAAGGAAAAATCAGCTACACTCGATCTCTTTGCCATTAGAATGGAAGAATCTTTTGAATTTGTTATTATTGAGAAAAATTATACTACAAGGTAAAGAGTTGAATCAAGAGAGGCATAGTTATTTATTTATAATTTTATGTGTATTGTTATATTAATTAGTTATATATATATGACTCTAATAACTTATGTTTGTTGCTTTCAATGTGATTTATTTAGATATCTTTGGAGAACTATAAATTTATGCAAATAACATAAGAATAACTTTTGTAGTGACATGTATTTTTTTAATGTAGCAATATTTTAATTGTTATAATATATGATTTCATGGATTTTTATATGTATAATAATAGAAAAATAAAGCCATCTTCTACTCAACGAAGAGAAATGATTGGCAAATTTCGCTAGACTATAAAAAAATTTATTAATGCACTTCGTAGTTTTGCATATAATAAGCCATAGAATTGTGAATATAGTGAAGAAAGTAAGAATATGTTAACTTTGAGTGCATTTAAGAAACTCAATCCCTTGAAGTTTAATGAAAAGAGTGACCCATTAGCCATTTAAGAAGGTTAAATAAATTGGGTGAATACTAAATGCACCTGAAAAAGTTGGGTGAAGCTTATTTATTTTTAGCTGATTGAAAATCATAATCAATGGTGAAATACCATCAAGATCACCTAGTAAGATGAGGAATGGGCATGGGACCTATCAAGTAATTTTTAATTGGAAAATAATTTCTTAAAGTACTTTATGATGCAATATAGGATGAGTTTATTCATCTAACTTATGATAGCATGTCAATGATACTATATGAAACAAAGTTTGAGATGTTGAATCGATTTGCGACCTTTACAATATTTAAGAAGAATAATAAAGTTAAAAGATTTGTGAAGGGACTAAAGTCAACACATTATCATAAAATAATAATGTTGAATCTTTAAAAATATTCAAAAATGATGGAACGAGCTTTAATAATAGAACAAGATAAACATAAGATTAAACAAATAATGTATCCAAGAAAAGGAGTTCAAATAAAAAAACTTTCTAGAGAAAAAGAAAAAGGACAAATGAGAGTTACTTTTTTGATTGAGATAATCAAAATTCTTGGAATACATCATATATTTGTTTTTGAATATAGGAAACCCAATTACTGTCAAAATATGTGTCTGCATATAAAGCAATCAAAAAACCAAGTAACTTGCTTATAAAAACACACTCAATATAGTCAAAATTTTCATGTACATTTAAATACTTATTTTGAGTGTGGAGAACAAAGTCATTATTGAATCATACATCAAAGTTTGGGGCAAGCATCGAGTCAAAATTCTAATTATACTTGAATATTGTAACAAACTTAACAAAGTAAACACAACAAAAGCAATATTCTCAAAAACCTCAATTATCATAAGGAAATAGTAAGCTTAAGACTCAAGGTGGAGCATTATGCAATTATTTATAATGTAAATCTACATGATTATACCATTGCAGAAGTTATATTTATTTTATTTAGTGCTTTGGTCAAACTATTATTTAGTTTTAGTGTCATGTATTTTTTTATTTTTTCAAAACTTATATTTTCTTAAGTTTAAGTTCTGAAACTTTTATAACCTAAGTTGTCAATCGAAATGCCTATTGAATATAGTATAAATTATGATAAGATGTGTCAGAATTTTTTTATTAACATGGATGATTATAAAATATTGTTTGTGTTAGTTGGGATGCAAATTAGAATAGGTTGGCTGTCATGTTTTAATGTTATTATATATTGTTCCTTTGAGTTGGTTGGGATGCAAATTAGAATAGGTTGGCTACAATATTTTAATGCTATTATAAATTGTTAAAGAAAAAAGAACCATTAACCTTCCTAATCATGAAAAGTTTTATATTTTTGAAATATGATGGAATAATAATTACTATACTTAGCAAGGATTATAAAGATTACTTGGAATGAATGACTCGTTTAGTTAATCCTAACCCTAGTAATTCAAAAACCTAAACCACTCCAATAATTGATGAATTCTTAGATATATTTCTTGAGGATTTACTGAGGTTAACACTTAAAAGAGATTTAGATTTCATGATTGAGATATATCTTAGTACAACACTTATTTTTATAACTTTTTATCAAATGACTATGGTAGAATGACAAGAGTTGAAGGATAAAAGATTTATCGTACCTAACACTTCCCCTTAGGGTGTACTTATTTTATTTATGAAAGAAAAAGATTGTTGTTTAAGATTGTGTGCACATTATAAACAACTAATTTGAGTGACGATGAAAAATAAATATATGTTATTTAGAATAAATGATTTGTTTGATCATTTACAACAATTCTAGATATTTTTCTAAGATTAACTTTTGATGTAGTTACTACCATTTATGGGTCAGAGATGAAAATATTTCAAAGGTTGCTTTTTGTATTAGATATAAGTCTTTTTAGTTTGTATTAATGACATTTGAATTAACAAATGATCTTACAACATTTATAGATTTGATGCATTAAAATTTTTCATTCATAGCTTGATCAATTTGTGGTGATATCCGTAAATGATATTTTAATATACTTCAAGTCAAAATAAGAGCATGAGCAATATTTGTGCATTATCTTGTAAGTACTGAGAGAGCATTGGTTATATGCAAAACAAAGTAAATTTGAGCTATGATTGACTAAAGTCAAGTTGCTTAGGCATGTTGTGTCCCAAGAAAGTATTTTTGTTAATTTTGCTAAAGTTAAAGTAATGTTAAATTGGAATAAGCCAAATAATGTAATTGAGATTAAACAATTTTTAAGCTCACTGGGATATTATCACAAATTTTAAAAAGATTTATGTCAAATAATAGCACCTTTAACTCATTTGACTAGAAATGGCGTGAATTTGAGTGGAATAATGAGTGTGAGCAACCAGTCATAAATTGAGGAAACATTTAACATTGTCTCTAATTTTAATTATTGCTAAATGTTGTAATGAAGATACAGTTTAATATGATACTTCAAATGTAATTTTAGATTGTGTTTTAATGTTATTAAGGAGAGTGGTGACGTATAGTTAATGTTGACTCAAAACCCAATATCATAATTATCCTATACAAGCTTAGAGGTTGTTACTATTTTATTTGCATTAAAATTTTATAGGGGCATTACTTACATGGTAAAAGATTGGAAGTATTTATAAATTAGAAAAACTTTTAACATTTATTTTACTCAAAAAGAACCTATCTTGAGACAAATTAGGTGGATAGCATATTTAAAAAATTATAAATTTACCTTGCAATACCATCCTAGTAAGGTTAATGTAATAGCAAATGTCTTAAGTAGGAAATCTCAAAGAAAGTTAGTAAACTTTTCTTGTCATAGGTTAAAAATTTATAATTATTTAAAAGAATTTGATTTGAGAATTTGTGAAGTAGTAACTAATTAACTTTTTTTGTTTAATTTAATAGCACAACCATCCATCAAAAGGTGCTTATGGCTTAACATATTGTTCTTTAAACTAAATCAATGCCTGCCAATTTAGGGAAAGACAATGTAACGAAAGGATAGTCAATTGATTCTTATGATAGTTAAGGTTTATTGGTAGACTTTTTAAATAATCTATCCAATTTCTTAAAAATTATATTCTTAATGAAGCTCATAAATTAAAATTTATTACAAATACTGTGGCACAAATTCTTTGGTGAAAGAGGATGAAGAAAGATACGGAAGAATTTTTTGTTACATATTTAGCATATCAATAGTTAAAAGCAAAACATCATAAATCTTTATCTATCTAAGAATGGTACACCATACTAAATTTTAACTGAATGTCCATAATTTTCTATAAGTTTATCCAAAATTAAGATGTAAATTTCAAATAGATCTCAAATATTGGATATGGTAAAATTCCATATCCAAAAAAGTTCAATTTGCTTGGTTTTTTGGCTTTCAAAATAATAAATATAAATCGAATTCTATAATTTCTAAACGCATTGCTCCCGCATATTTTACAACATTTTGCCTAGGAATCAAACGAAAGCGAGGAAAGCAACATCGGTTTGCCATGCCAAAGAAACTTAAGTGTCACATTGCACCGAGAGCTTCCCAACAATTTGCTACCACCAAAGAGCAATTTTATTTAGAGGAAAAATGAACGAAGAAATCAAAGAAATGCAAACATAAACATTGTGTTACTAAATACTAGTAAGACAATTTTGTACATTTTGGCACATCATATTGGACCCATAGTTCTACAAATTTACCGGTGATAGGAAAAAAAAAACTTGAAAAGGAATTCTGTCAGCAAATTACATCCCATCCCACATCAAGCATGTCAAAAATTCCTGTTAAGCATCAACAAAATACAAGATCAGTCATAAATTCATGCAAAATCTACAACTACAAAAGCAAGGCAAGCTAACAAATGATGCCATGTGTTGAACAGAGAAAAACATAGCAAAAAAAAATTTGTACTGTTTCATATTTTTAATTTAAGTTTAGATTATATTAAGCACAAGAGGGTAATGTATACCATGCAAGCTTAGTTATACAGCTTCTGTGAAGTAGAAACACCCATATCTAGCATTCTAGAGCATATGTCTGCACCTGCAATCAGCAAGATCATTTGCGATTCCATTCTAGACAATTAATAGGAAAAATCGTTCGACTAGATTATCAAAGACGTCAATAGTTCAATAACATATTATCACAACACATTTCATTTTTAATTTAATAATATAACTAGCATAAGGCCTAAAACACTGAACCTAACTAAAATTCAGCAAAAGGTTAACTCAAATACAGCAGAAGGTTAACGACCAACAAGGAAAGTTATCATCTACTCCATGTAAGGAAGCAAATAAAATGTAATTATATACTAACATCATATCATGTTTGTTCATAAACTTGACAGCAAAGTTCATATCCTTGGGACCAAAAACCATATCAGCTGTCACAGTAAACCCCCACATTTTATACATGACAAACAACTTCAATCCTCATAAAAGAATAACCGTTTGTTTATCATGAGGAGAACATTTGCACATGTTATTTAAGGGAAATACCAGAATATATTGGTATCAACAGAAATCTCCAAAAACTTCTCTGAAGATAGCACTTTGACATATCTTCTATTTTCAGGAGCTTCTTCCAGTGAGCTCTAACACCACCCTAATAACCAACACCCCATTCCGAGGCCCTCCCTCAGACATTTCAGGTTTCTACACAGTATTCTAAAAACAAACTTGACGGTCCGCTGTCAAACTCTAGTAGATGAGTCTGAAGGCAATTTTTAGTTACTCAACAAAATTCTAGTCAGAAGGTCATCAGAATAGAGAAGACTGGACATCAGAAGGCAAATAAGGTGAATCTCACCCAAGTGATGCTCTTCTAGTCAGAAAGTAATCAGAATACAGAAGATTAGACATGAAACGGCAAATGGTGAATATCACCAAGTGCTGCCTAGCAAGAACAGGTGGTAGATCTAACAGTATATCAAGCTATAATATCAAAACAAACTCTTATTGATAAATAATGTACACAACCATCTAAATGTATAATAACATTACTACAGAAATAAAATTAGGCAAAAAGAAAAAAGAAAAATTATTAAAACATTTCCAGTCAAGACAACAGATACATCAGTGTCAAAATCTCCACATGTCAAAATGCACTTTCAAAATGAAATTAAAAACACTAAATGTGAAGTCTAGTTGCTATCAGATGCATAAGTATATTAAGTTTTGCCATCTGAGAAAAGGAGAAGAAAACAAAACAATAACAAAACAAGAATACAATGAAGAAGCAAACGTATCATTAAGTTTATAGAAAAACACTAATTCAAACACCAAAAGAATGAATATGCTATAACCTTGCTCACTAATTCTACCTCTGCCATGTTTTCTGCAGTAAAATAATTTGATCCACAGCAGTTTGCACCATGAGAACCATCATACTGAAGGACCCTAAGTTTCCCTTCCTGCATTTTACAGCATAACAGTTTTACCAGTTAAAAGAATATAAAATTATAAAAGGCAACACCAACTCTTGAGCACATTTGACCACTAACCTTTGTGCCATAAACAAGACCTCCTCCTGCAAAAGGATGAAAGCAAGCTACATTGACTTCATCCTCTGCACTAGGAAGCACTCTCACAAGTTCCATATCTGAAACTCTGTAAACCTGAATGACAATGACAGAGAATTAGGCTTAAAGTCCAGTACAGCTAATTCTAAACAAGCAAAGTAGAGCTTGAACAAGCAAAATTTGAAATACTAATGGAGTAAATACCAATTCAACATACAAACAATGAATTGCTACTTTTTTTGTCCCAAAATTTGGTCAAGTTTGTGTTGGTGAGACAAGCATCAAGAAAGAAAGATCTTTGCAGCCTAAAAAAGCCAAACAACCAAGTAACATGCAAACACATCTACTTGGGTGCCAGTACAAAGTTGTGCTGTCGGTAAGAGCCAGCACATTTGCACTTTCTAGTGCAGGCTAATACTTTATGATTGCAACTATCATATTTTATACAAGTTTTTTTTTCTCTCTCTTGCTCAATAAAGTCAAGTTTTAAGCCTCATGAGAAAAAAAGGGGCAAGTAGAAATTCAAAATAACGAGCTACAAGGTGATAAGACCATTTACCTCTAGAACAGTATAAATAGGTGATGTTGTTTCCCCATCAATGACAATGCTTTTAAGAAGAGAACCATGACGTCGACCATAAGCAAGTAATATATGCTCAGAAGTGGGTGAAAACTGCATGTGCAGTATAAGATATGTAAATATAACTGGACATATTTGCATGATTTCAGGCATTTATGCAAACAGAATACTTTGTGGTAGAGAACTTAAAAGAATAATCTTATTTTTCAATAGTTAAGCAAGAACAAGTTCAGGTTTCAAATTAACCACCACCATTGATTCACATTACACCATCTCTCTAAATCAGTTTCCAAATTTTCAGATTACCGTCTTTAATTATGGGGTCCCACGCAAATTTAAGCATTCCCTATACAAAATCCAAGAGGCATGAGTAACTCTTCCACTCAGGCCAAAATTCTCGGTAGGTAAATTATACAAGACAAGAGCAGTGTCATAACCTGGACATTTTGCAACTCCCCAAAGAATCTATCAAGTCTGTTCTTTGATTCAAAATTGGCAAGACATCCTAGCATTAGCACAACCAAGTAACATGTTTCAGACATTGCTTCCTACAGCACTGCATGTCTTCTCTCAAATCAACAGTAATAACATGTTGAAAGTTCAAGATTAAGAAACTAGAAAGAAAACTCCCACTTCAAGACAAACCAGCATAATGAGTATAAGAGAAAAGATCTGAAAATATATACACTGATAAATAAGTATTAAAGACGAGAATAATTAAGCATTATCTATGCAACATAAAGCCATTCTATACAATGCCTTTTAATCAAGTAAAAACAGCCCTTATCTTTCCCTCAGGTTCCAACATCTCCCATACATGATCAATTACATATATGAATATGATTAGTTCTAAAATAATCTTGTGACTAGAGTGCCATCACAAATCACACACTATCATATATTGTTTGACATACATTCATCACACAAGTTCCCAGTACATATGAGGTCAGTTATGATTCAAAGTCACAGAAAATTCCAGAAAATAAACATATAAGTGATAACATGCTCATCTATTAAAACCAACCTGGATTGAAGTCAAACAATGAGCAGCTCTTATCGCCCGTGATACGAGCACTGAACCAAAACTGTATCAATAAAATGAAAATCATATTTGGTAGATCATCAGTCAGATCAGAGAATAAAATTGAGGCAATTTCAAAACAAGCATTGATGAAGAGATTGAGCTTTACGTTGACTCCTCAAGAGAGTATATACGAAGCTCATACATAACTTGGTGTGCTGAAATTGGGTGGCGAGTTGGGGATGTTGCAGCCCCAGGTTCCTGTTGAACCAATGTTTGTAATCCTGGATCAGCTTCTGTGTAAGGAAGCAGGCAAGCAACACAAGCAGCAAAAAATCTCCCGCAAGGAGAAAAGTGTGCACCCATTTCACTGCAAATACACATGGCTTAGGAATGCTACCATGCGAACATACAGAAAAACGATAAAAGTATATTTATGTAGGCAAAACCCAAAAGTTTCACCAACACAAGCCTTGTAGCTATTAGAGAAAAATTCAAGACTATCCTTGTAGCTTCAGAGCATTAACAAAGAAAATTATAATCGGAACAAAAATACAGTTTCTAGCATGATGCCAATAGATAAACCAATGACAATCAAACCACATAAACAAGACACCAAAACTTTTACCTGCAAAGGACCGCATGTGGTATTGTCAAGCAACATCTTTCTGAGTTAAGCGTGGCACAAGGATTTTCTATATCATGTGACCATATTCTGAGCTTCACAGTGCAAGGCAACTCTGCGGCTGCTGCAGTAGCCAGTGATGTGGCAAGTTCGGACTGAACCCGATTAATGACAGCTTGAGTTTCAGCGCCATCATGTAGGGTGTTACTGGAAGCAGCACCCTCTCCAGATTCAGATGCAGAGAAACGGGACTCTGGAATATGATGCTGGCCAGATCTCCCTGGAACCCCAGGTAGGTTGATGCTACCAGGCGCTGCTAAAGAAGTAAATGCCGCATCCACACTAAAAGGTGGTCGTAGAGAAATAGAGGAAGTACCCATATACTGAGCTGAATGATCACGACTACTTCCTCTAATGGGAAGCATTGAAGGAGCACCAGCTTGGCTTTGACCCATTAACCATCCTTGCAAGAACGGTAACTCCCTAAATGTTTGGTCTCTTATGGGTAAGAAGTGTTTTAGTTGCCCAAATTCAGTGACAGCCATTTGACTGGAAATGTGTGACGGTATTCCACTTGTTGCACTACCAAGAGGATCTAGGTTTATAGAGTTAACTTGTTGGCTTTCCCCTTGCTGCATTTCGTCAGTATCCATAGCATTCATTGGATCGGCAGAAACACCAGTTTCTAAACCATTAGGGAAAGAATTGTTTAAAGAATTTTCTGTAGCAGGATGTGAACCAGGAGGAACAGCAGGGAATGTCTCCATAGGAGACACTGTGCCATCTTGATGCTCTGCTACATTTGCATCTGATTGGAAGGGTGTTGGAGCAGAAGACTCCACTTGCATGTCACTTGAACTGACATGCCTATTGGCATGCTGCAAATCTATTCTTGAATTATTTATAGAAATTGAAGGCACAAACAAGAAAGGCAAGGACATGAGGGAGAGTTCAGCACTCGAGTTAGCACGTTCACTGGATTGAGCATTCACCACAAAGACAGCAGGGGGAGGATATCGCAAGTAACCCGGAGATGTTGCATGTGTCATCGATGAATCTGAAGAGTCAAGATCATTGACCTGCATATCAGTACAATATTGTAATCTATGAGATGGAATGATAAAATAATCAATTAAGCACCCATTCATTAATTCACCTCAGCAGTCAAGAGAAATGGAGCAGCATGAGGGTGAAAATGTACAGCTCGAAGTGAGCGCCTTGTCTTCAGCACAATTAATGGTGAGGAAGCTTCCCCTTTGTTATTGTAGGGCCATATGTACAACTGAACACAAATTGAAGTGCCAATGCTATCATATCTAAGGGAAGGACAGAACATTCAAGCAAAATAGAACTACATGAGAAGTTTGAATATAAGATTGACCACCTTGTGACCAGATGCAACAGCAAGGAGTTCTCCTTCAGCATGGAAAGCAATGGAAGCAATGGGGCGATCTGTTAAGAGAAAAAAAGATTAAAAAGAAAAATCAGATTCACCACATGATGGCAATCACATAAGCTTTTAGACAATGAGTATAACCAGAGCAAAAATCATAGTAACATTACAGAAATCACGTGATCCTACACACTCTGATGTGTTTGCATCCCATAAGCGAACTTCATGATCCAAACTCCCACTTGCAAGTATTTCTGGACGTAATGGGTGGAACCTAACCTGTAAATGCTCCATTAGCACTATAAAAATAAAGACATAACTATCTTACTAATCAGTCTATCAATCGTGTTATCACATGCTGACTTGCTTGAAACCTGTTTTATGGAAAAGCATAAGAAAACGTCAACATATGCACCCTCTTTTAGCCTCCTAGTCTAAGGACCTTGGTCCACTATTTTCTCGTTACAGAATATCCAAACGATTAGGATGCAATATCACCCAGTTTTTCCATATATATAAGCCTACGTACTGCATCACCTAGACAAAAAGATGATTTCCTTGAGCCCCAGCAAAATCAATATAAAAGGGTTTAAGGCCTATTTGTTTCTTTGACTAAATATTTAATGTGGCTTAATTTAGCTAAGTTAGATAATTAAGTATGTCTATTTATTGATGTAATAAGGATTTTCATACATTTTAGCTAAAAACAAAGAGTCAAATTGTTAAACCTTTTTGCTGGATGTAAAAAAGTCTTGACAACACCATGAATTTCTCTTCTCAAAATTATTCCTACCTAATTAACTTATTTATATCCCTATCTATATAAAACCTATTACTTTTCCTACTTTTCAAATATGTATGTATTTCTTCTGTTGTACTGTCTCTTCCTCTTCACTCATCAAGATTCAATTTGTTTTTTCATTTGCACCATTTAAAGGTAGTGCTCTATCAAGATTTTCTTACAAATTAAAGGGGGAAAAAAAGTTGCTTTTCAGAATCAAAGACTTCACATTAACATGGTTTTGGTTAATATTTATGAGTAGATATTGTTTTATTTATATTTTTAAGATGTTTATTGTTTATTTTACATTTAAATTATGTATACAAACAAATTCAAAAAAATTAAAAAACTTTTCAGTTTTTATTTTTTATTTCAAAAGCAAACAACTTAACATTTACATGAAAATATTAGAGGGAAAAAGTACATGTCATTCAGATTCATATTTCAAACATAAAAACACACACTACCTTATTCTTGCTCTATTTGTCTTTCATAATAAGTTTTTTTTTAAAAAAAAGCATCAATTTCAGAGGAAATATTTCATCAAACATGCCACACACAGGACAGATCAAAAATGTTATTGTCTGGGTACGAAAAAGCACCACAAAATGATGATTACATGGTGCATTCTTGTAGACCACATAACTTACCACCCACGGTGTCCTCCGATGACCACTCAACACCTTCAAGCAGTTTCCAGTTTGACAATCAATTATCTTTACAGTGTGATCACCACTGAAAGTATCAAAACCGAGTCAGCTTAAAATGCAAAAAGTAGAAATAAATTAGAATCAGTAATAACAAACGAAACTGGAAGCTTACTGTGTAGACGCAAGCGTTCTTCCATCAGAACTAAATGCTGCTGCAATAGTTGATCTTGGAGGAGGCACTAAAGGACAATACTTTGCCGATAAATGCAACAATGATTCAGCCTCAACCCTACAAAAGAGAAAAGAATGACATTATATACAACTCCCATCCACAGCAGAATAAAAATCCCTATTTCAGATAGCATTATTCCATTAAGAACTTGACCATATTTCAGATAGCTTTATTCCCTTAAGAACTTGCTTACCATGAAACAAGACCCCGTTTTGCATCTCTTGCTGATTCGTTTCTGGAGCCACTACCATTCGATCTGGAAGCTTGCCCCCAATGCCTTTTTGGCGTGTATTTCGCTCTGGGCGAAATCTCTCTCTGTGCTAACAAACGGGAAACATTTCTAACACTAAAAAGATTTATGCCAACGCCACATAGTGAGAAGGACTAGAAATCACACCAAATTAACCAACCAAAAGAAGACCAAAAACATAAAGTTTGATAACAGATTTAAAATTGTAGTCCTGATGCGTCATAACACCATTGAAAACAAATATAGCTTGACCAAGTTTACCAATTTTGATAAATACTGCAAATACTGACATGAAACTAATTAAAAAACTCCACAGTAACAACAGATTTAGTTTCAATCTATCAGAGATTTTATTAAATAACATATCGGCTGCTTAAACGATTTTTATTTTTTCCAAATGAAAAAAATCAAAGAATTTGAAATTCGCACCTATGGCGGAGATGATTCGACGGTTCTGATCTGGCAGAATTTCGATCGTGCGGCCAGGGATGTCCCATCATGTCTCTTAGAGAAACGTCATAAGAAAATTTACCAACAATAATGATAATTATCCTTATAGATATGCGAGAAATGAAAGGTGAGCCATATCCTGGGACACTAATTTCAGAAATTCTACCGATTTCGGATGAGCAGTTGGAAATTTTGTGTTAATTTGGGGATTTCAGATGGCGACAAAACCTAAGGCCGAGGGCTTAACCGGGACGGAGGCGAGTATATTTATGATTTGCTAATGGATCATGTACCTTTCGCAACCCATTTTTCCCTCTTGACTAAAACGACTACCTCCGTGGGATACGGGTTAAAGCTGAACTGAAAACCCGACCCAATATCCATTTCTATTTATGCTTAGCTGTTCCACAAGTTAATTTATAAATGAATTTGTAATAGCAATTTCATAAAAATTCAAACCTATAACATTAGGACAAAAAAAAAAAATTTGAATTCACAACTAATCTTGAAATTTTTTCCTTAAAATTTATTTTAAATTTTAACTGTAATGATTTTAATTGTTGAAAAAAAATTTATTCATCAGACCCATGGAGGACCTGCAATGAAGTATTTGAGTTTCAATTTAGCTCACTTATGTTGAATCAGATTCCTCCTCCTGAAATTGAATTAAAAACTCTTAAATTTCATTTATTTTTTTTATTGGGCAGAAAAATATTTACAGTAGTTTTTTAAAAATAAATTCGTTTGAAAAAAGTTGTTTTTTTTTTCAATTAAATGCTTTTTAGGGTCTGTAATTTCTGCTCTCTCTCAACTGACGTCAAAGCATCATCGCATCTGGCAGCACTGGACTTTGACTGTGGGAAAAAAGACCGACCTAGAAGCCAGTGCCGCAAAATAAAATACCAAAGAACGCCTGTAGTTGAGGTAAAACAAGTCATTCTGAAACGAATCAGCTTGAGGATGGCCCATAGCTTGCCTCAAGTTACAGGGAAAACAATTCATTTACGATAGAAACGCACACAATCCTACAATGCTTTATTATCTGTCCGTGTCTGAACAAAGCAAAAAGATTTTTTATAAGAAAAAATTTTAAAAATAATTTTATTTTAATCTATTTTATCTTAACGTACGTAATTAATTCAAAAAAAAATTTTACTAAAATAATTAATTTTAATAATTTTATCTTTATAAATAAATTATATTGATAATTTTACTTCTAAATTAATCTTTACGATTTCATTTCACTTCACCTCTCTTTTGCATTTTTGAGTATAAGCACGTATGAATTGAAAAATAAATTTCAATAATAATAAAAGAAATTAGTATTATTTTATATTGTTAAATTTTATTTTATTAATAAATTTAAAAATAATTGTGTGTATGATATTTTAAATATTATTTTTAAATCATTGTTAATTTATAATTAGTTATATGATAATTACAAAAAATAATACTTAAAGTATATAAATATTGAAAAATGTATGTGTAAATTGTTAAAAAAATTGATAAATTAGAAGATTTTGAATGATTTGGGTGAAAAATATTGAGTGAAAAATGCTGAAAAACGCAGGGAGGAGGAGGAAGACGAAAACGTTCTTGCGTGTGTAATGCATGCGCTAGAGTGCATGGACTCAGGGTTGGATCTGCCCTAAGGTCACGCGCCCTACGCGTGACCCCAGGGCCACGTCAGCTCTGAATTCATGCACAGAACTTTATTTTTATAATTTATTTATTTTTGTAATTATTATTAATTAATTATATTATTTAATAATTTAAATATATGATTTTCTATATTATATTTAACTAAAAATTAAGTTAAATAATTAAAATAAAAAAATAATACATAAAAAATTAATGTAATATTTTAGGTGATTTTTAAAAAATTAATGCCAATTTTTTAGGACATTAACTTATTAATTTAATTATTTATATTTAATAGGATATTATTTGAAAATATAAATAGTAAATAATTAAAATTTATAATTAATATTAATTACATTAAAATTAGTATTAATTTTTTGTGATTTTTTATTTTTAATTTAGTTAAATAAATAAATTAAATATTAATTTAAAATAATATTTAAATTACTCAATCTTATTTATTTTTTTAGGACATTAATTTTTTAATTTAATTATTTATATTTAATTAGATATTATTTGAAAACATAAATAGTAAATAATTAAAATTTATAATTAATAATATATTATTTGAAAATGATAATAAATAATTAAAATTTAATATTTATTAAGCTATGGTTATCATTTAATTAAATATTAATTATATTTAAATTATTATTATTTTTTGTGACTTTTTTTAAAATTTACTTAAATAATTGAATTAAAAATTAACTAAAATAATATTTAAATTACTCAATCTTATATATTCTTTTAGGACATTAATTTTTTGATTTAATTATTTATATTTAATTAGATATTATTTGAGAATACAAATAGTAAATAATCAAAATTTATGTTTAATGATATATTATTAGAAAATGATGATAAATAGTTAAAATTTTATATTTTTTAAGTTATAGTAATTATCTAGTTAAATATTAATTATATTTAAATAATTATATAATTATTTTTGTGAATTTATTTTTAAATTTAGTTAAATAATTGAATTAAAAATTAGTTAAAAATAATATTTAAATTACTCAGTTTTATATATTCTTTTAGGACATTGTTTTTTAATTTAATTATTTATATTTAATTAGATATTATTTGAGAATGCAAATAGTAAATAATCAAAATTTATACTTAATGACATATTATTAAAAAATGATGATAAATAGCTAAAATTTTATATTTTTTTAAGTTATAGTAATTATGTAATTAAATATTAATTACATTTAAATTATTATTAAATTTTTTTATAATTTTTTTAATTTAGTTAAGTAATTAAATTAGATGGAGGATTATATGTCTTAATATTTTTTTATTGTTTATCTTGTTTTGATATTTTATTTTTAATTTAATTAAATTATGAATAAATTTATTTAATTATAAATTCTTATTTAGTTGAGTTATATTTATTTCTCATAGTAATTAGTAATAATTAATTATTATTATAATTTTACAGGTGGAAATGAAAAATTAATCTCAATTAAAAATTGTTACAAATTATCACTTTCACGCAGAGACATGCTGTTTGACATAATTTATAATAATATACCAAATAAGAAGAAAATCAAGTATAGTACAAACTAATATATTTAAGTAAACATGTTTTGGACATTAGAAATTTACATCATTTACCCATTTTAATTCATTATACGTAGCTATATGAAGTACATGCGATTGGTGATCCTAATAAGATGTGGTTTCTTATTGGCAACCAAGTTATTCGTTTTTCACATATAAAGTTTGGATTGATTATTAGTCGTCATTGTGGACATTTTTCTAATTTAGACCTACTAAAGGGTACACGATTGAGAAATGTAGTTTTTAGAGATCGAGCCATCATCACTTTAGATAATATAGATATAGTTTTTGATGAACTAGATTTCTCTACTATAGCAGATATTGATATGGTTCGATTAGCACTTTTTTTCCTATTAGAGAGGTACTTATTTGGTAGATATGGAAGAGCTCATACAAATTTATGGTTGATTGATATATTAGAGGATTTTGATCAATTTAACAAATATCCATGGGGATATGTTGTCTATCTTTACATGATTCAATCCTTACGACGATCGATCCCTTTGCAGTACAATAAGTAAATGAAGAATGTTACACATTTAGAGGTTTCGGGTAAGAGTTTCAAGAAAAAGTACAATATTACTGGAATGGCTATTGTATTTCAAGTATTTATCACGAATATTAGTATTCAATTTTTAATTCTTGTTAATTATATAACACATTGACATATTTATAATTTATGTTATATAGGTATAAATTTACGAGTCTATACTTAGTTTGCAGAATAAATTTGCAGTTATAGTGAGCAACAATATTTCACGAATGCTATGGTAAAGAAATCTTAAGTGAACTTTAAGTTAGACGACAGTATATAGGCATCTATTTAGCCAGTCTATAGTAAATATTTGGCATTAAATTAACACATTATATGGTTCATTATTGTATAATCGCAATTATGAAAATTTATTATTATATAATTTTTTTTACAGATGTTGCAGGTAATTCTCATATTACAATCCGAGCCTATTGAGAGAAATGTATTATATGTAGTTAAACTATTTCAAATAATTTAACCAGGAGGTGCATACGGGGTAGTTTACAAATGACTAAGATTTACATAGAACGTACTAAAATTCAAGGCTCTCGTATAAGTGAAGACGACATTATACTGTATTCTACCCAAGTAGGAGTTATAAATTGGTGTAATTTAATTTAAAATTTTAATTAAGCATTATTGATTGGTATATAAGTAACATATATATGTTCGTTTGTCATAGGACACTTCTCCCATTCATCCACTGCAGCAGTATTCTCCTGCACTATCACAGCATCATTCTCCAGTACCGCCACAACATTATTCCCTAGTGCCGCCACAACATTATTCTCCAATGCTGCTACAACATCATTCTTCTATGTCGCGACAACATCATTTTTCTATGCCGTGACAGCATCATTCTCCTACACCACCACAGCATCAGTCTCTTGCATCATCACCATATTATTCACCCACACCGCCATTACATTACGACGATGAATTTAAGAGGGTTGTGATGGACTGATTCAAGACATTGAGTGCAGATGTTCATGATATATGAGAGGACGTTCGTGATATACGAGATGATATGCACCAAATCGAACATAATGTTATAAACCGAATTAAGGCATTATCAGCAGACTTGCGTGGATAGATGTAGATATCTAGTCATTTGCATTTATCACTTCATATCTCACCTGTTCAAATTATTATTGTTAAATATTAAACTATGGAGATATTTGGTGGGTGTTATGACTTTTTCGGTAATTTCGGTGTTCAAATTAAAACCGTTAAAATGTTTGATTGATGTTGTGAGTTGTTTGTTAGTTTTGGTGTTAAATTTGAAACCATTGAGATATTTTATTAATGTTATGAGTTGTTTGTTGGTTTTGGTATTAGATTTAAAACTGTTGAGATATTTTATTGATGTTGTGAGTTGTTTGTTGATTTTGGTGTTAGATTTGAAACTGTGGAGATGTTGTGAGTTGTTTGTTGGTTTTGTTGTTACATTTGAAATCGTTGAGATGTTTTATTGATGTTTTGAATTGTTTGTTAATTTTGGTGTTAGATTTGAAACTGTGGAGATGTTGTATTGATGTTGTAAGTTGCTTGTTAATTTTGTTATTAGATTTGAAACCGTTGAGATATTTTATTGATGTTGTGAGCTGTTTGTTGGTTTTAGTATTAATAAACTTATCATATTTAATTATTTCAGAAGCAGAAGAACCACCGACCTATTTAGATGATCCACCAGTCGATAGACAGAATAGGTTTATATCAATCGCTCATGAAAGTCGATTTGGAAGAATATACAAGAAAGGTCTAAATGACAGAAGTCCTTACACTAATCCTTTGAAGAGAACTCGTGGGATCCCTTCCACCAGGCCATTACCACATTATCCTCCAGACTTGATTGTAGATCTTATCGCTCCTTATTCGGATGATTTGTATGCTGAGTATCTTCAATGGTCAGAAGACCCCGCATCTTCTATAGAGACACGTTCGATCATATTAACGCCTTAATGGCTTTGTGGTATTTTTAATCCGGACATATAATTAGAAGATACTATAAATATTTTACTTATTATTATCTTATTTATGATATTAGATGACTCAAACTAACATTTATATTATAATTTTTTTAGTACATTGACGAGTATTTTTATTTGATTGTTCATCGACAAAAAGCGTATCCTGACATAATATCACAAAATTTCATTATTGTCTCTTCACATCTATATGTACGTATTTGATTAAAATTTTTTTATGATTATCTTGTATTATTATACATTTCAAATATTTTGTTTGGTTGATGCTAATAAATTTTTTCAATTATATAGTCGATGTTACTTTATAGTTAGAGGCACGTGGGAACAAAGTTAATAGATTTGTTGGACATTGAGCTATATGTGAGAGACGATTCTGATGGAGTGTTAAAATCTTAGAGCAATATTGATATTGTTCTGCTGCCTGTATTGATTTGTAGTGAACATTGGATTGCATGTACTATTAATCTACATGGACACAAAATATATTTGTGTGATTCAGCACTATTAGGACATTCTGACCGAGAGATACATGAGGTTATGAAACCCTTTTGTGAGTTATTACCTTTTGTGATGCACATATTTGAACTCTATGGTGTGAGGTCAGATTTGTATGAAATAAACACACCATTTATATATTTTCGATTGACTAATATACCTCGACATACCATGGGTAGTATAGATTGTGGCATATTTACATGCAAGTATATTAAATATATTATATTAGGTCAATGTTGAGATTTTCCTTCCCAACATGAATCATTTTTTAGGATTAACATAACACTTGATTTGTATGTGGGTCGATTACATTGACGATACTCATATTATTTTATTTTTGCTGTATACATGTGTAATTAGATATTATATAAATTGGTATAATTAACATGTATATTTGTAGATAAATTATTAAATTAAATAAAGTACAATATTATTGAATAAAATAAAAAGTTAAATACAACGTTATTAAACAAAATAAAAAGTTAAATATAATATTATTAAACAAAATAAAAGTTAAATATAACGTTATTACATTAAATAAAAAGTTAAATATAATATTATTAAATAAAATAAAAGTTAAATATAATATTATTAAATAAAATAAAAAGTTAAAAAGTTTAATCATTAATTTTTATTTGAATTCAACGGGTTTCTGCATGTTGCAATATTTTTTTCGTATTGCTTGTAACAAGAACACCTCCGGACTGCAACTTCCTCTCTTGAAGATGGGATGCGTATATTTCTTAGTTGACCTGATGAAACACGGCCTATCGGCGGTTTTACAACAATGGCCCAAATTTCATTTAGAACTTCCCAAAATCTTGGGTCTCTAACAGATTGAATTTCTAGTGCATATGCTGCAAGAAGTGTGTCATTCTCATAATATTTTAAGCAGAAATCTTCATACCGGCCTCAAACATATCTAATTGCTGCCGTTACATGAGTACATAGTAGTTGTTGTAAATTAAAGCGTCTACATTGACATGTCTTTGAATTTAAATCAACCACAATAATTTCTCCTCTGCCTCTAACTTCAAACTCAAATTGAGAAACTAGATAGACTAACAGTGTAAGAGAGGTGTAATCTTCCACTTTAATTTTATCAGTTGCTGCTCCAGTTAAAGTATTTTCATCATATTTAACAGTTTCCTCTCTTCCTCATAAAACCAACGCTGCAACACTGATCGTATTCAATTTGCTAACGCCATAATTGGAAGAGTATGTGCATTTTTTAACAATGCATTAATACTTTCTGTAATGTTTGTGGTCATTATATCATATCACCAGACTGAAAAATGACAACTAGCCCATCTATGAAATCCCACCTTATTTTTTAAATAATTTATAGCATTAAGATGTATCGACTTTAACTTATCTATATATTTTTCAAATTTGCTAAATACAAATGCTTTGGCAGCAATGTAAAATCTCATTAACAAAGCATTTTTTTTATGGTCTTTAAACTTGTATTTTGATTTGAAATTTTTTTCAATATGGTACGCACAAAAATTGTTATATGAATTGAGAAATACTGTTTTTATTCCTTTAACCATGCTATCATGCCGATTTGGCATAAATACCATATTTAAAATAGATCTAAGTGCATCTTATAGTTTCTCTAAAAATCACTCCTATGATGCATCATTTTCAAAGTCCCCTATGCCAAATGCCACGGGATAAATTTGATCATTCCCATTAAGAGCAGTAATAATAAACATAGTCTTTCGATATGCACCCTTTAAAAATATCCTATCAATAGTAATTACAGAATGAATTGTTGTACGAAAACCACTTAAAGATGCTTCAAGTGCCAGGAAGAAATACAAAAAATTACCTTTCTCGTTTGTTTCTATTTACGTTATTATGCCCGAATTCTTTTCCTTCAAAATATAACTAAATTATGATTGTAAATTAAATGATTTGGCTGGATCCCTACACGCTAATTTTAATGCTTCTTCTCTGGTTAGCCACGTTTTATGGGAAGAAAAATGTACTCCAAGCTCTCGGTATATGTTATCTCGCATGTTGTTTGGAGTATAAATTCTATTAGGATCCTGAAATTTATCCATCACAAATTCACCAATAAACTGGCTACTTGCTTGCCGATATTCTAGTTGTAATTGGTCGTTTCGACAAGTATGATCTATTTCAAATCATTTATTAGACCAATATCAACCGTCTTCATCTGTATTGGTTGCTCGAATCTGCCATTTATACCCATTAACCACACATTTTGCCTCAAATTGATCTATCGTTGATCTTGAAACTCGAAACTGAAAATGGTTCTTTAACACCAATAAACCCAGTGCATCTCGTACTTCATTTTTTGAATTGAAAAGTTGTTCTACATAATACTACTCTATGTAGAGTTAAACAGTGCATCTTGTTGTTGAGAAAATAATGGTGGAATAAGTGGCATACGACGAGAACTTGATGATCTAACTGTGTCCTCTCTAATCCTCGTAGATATGTTAATTTGACCTATTTTATAACCCAAGTTTGTCATTGTGTCAGTATCTTCATCGCAATAATTTCTACATGGGGTCCTCAGTATATCGTTACGAATGTCAGCACCTTCACCTTTCACACATTGTTAACTCCGTAAAAAATCATCTACATGATTGTCATTGATTTGACACGGTATATATCCTCTGTGATTTGCAGAACTTTCATGATGTATTGGTATAGGATCTATAGGATTTATATCATCTTGTAAATAATGTTGACCATAGTTAAACTGATTACTGTCTCAAGAAGAAATAAATGGTTGTAAAGGAACTTTTACATCGACAGTAAGTAAAGCAATGCAAGTCACTCTAATATTATTCATAACTATTTGCTCCGTGATGACGTAAAGCGACTAAGATATCTAGACTCTATCGACACAATACTGCACATAAAATCAGAGATACTGTAATTATCATCAATATCTAGAAATATAACAGATCATGTTTCACTGTCTGGAAAACTGTTTTCAATTGAATGCTGAATTATGTTGGATTAATTTAAATGCAGTCATATATTATGGTCAATAATTCATAATATTTAGTATCTCTTAGAACAGATATGAGTCAGACCCTTCCACCACGATATTTTTCTGAACCATCAGGTAACGTAACTTATGATTCTCCATGACAAATACCAACAGGTAAGTTCTTAGCCATGTGTCTGAAATGTATCAAGATATCCATGTTTAAATATTCATATATTTGAACATTGACTATTTTTATAATATAATATAATAAAAATATATTAAATAAATACATAAAATATATTAAATAAATTCTTAATTCTATAAAAAATAAATTACAAAACGAAAATTTCATAATGTGTGTGTGTTTGTGTGTATAAAATTTCATCAAGCACATTTAAAATAATTATTTTTAAAATATAAAAATAAAATAATAATTTTTTAAAAAAAATTAATCAATAATAATAATAGATTAAAATTCAAAGGAAAATATATTAAATATTAAATAAATATAAACAAAAATCATAAAATTAAAATTTTATAAATTATATTTAACATAATTTTAATATATATATATATATGTATATAATTTTATTAGTTTATATATTGTTATAAAAATAAAGAAAACAATTGCCCTGGATTGGACAGCCCAAGGTATAAAGAGTACTTTGGGTTGGCTAACTCAAGACAACTGTTTTCTTCTCTTTTATTATATCAAATATATTTTATTTTCTGATCAAATTTTTTGGCAAATCACAATGATAATAGATTAACAAATAAAATATTATATTTATAATTCAAATTAAATTTTATAAGATCAATAAATTGTGTAGCAATATTTATATATTTTAAAATTAATTAATAGTTGACATAAAAAATTAAAGTATAAGAAAATTAAAGTATAAAAACTTACTTTATTTTAATTTATAGATAAAATGTCATAATATGTAATTTACACCGTAAGTAACATGTTAAAAGCCTTAATATTGCAAATTGATTGAAATTTGATAAGTGAAAAAAGTCTTAGTATGTAAAAATGAAGTGTACGATTGACTTATATTTATAAGTGCAAAAAGTAGAGTTTGAGAGTAAAATTGTCAAAATTAATATTTTAGTAAGAATTTTTTAAAGTTGATTACGTACGTAAAGATGGATTAAAATAAAGTTATCTTTAAAATTTTTTTATTTTATAAGATGTTGATGAACTATCATCCATACCAAAATAAAGGTAATTTTTTAAAATTAAATACTTTTTAAAATTAATTTATTAAAATAAACTCTTTTATATTTCATTAATTAAATAAACTAAACATGATAATTGTGAACAAAAATACTTTTATAATTAAATTATAATTTTTTTTATTTTTTTATCTCTCTCGTTTGATATAGTTTTATTATGTTTAGAAGAATATTGTTAAAACTTTTCGAAAATGTATTGAGATTTAGTGAAAATTGAACAACAATAATTTGATAAAGTTAATAGGCTGAAAATTTGAAGACCAAAAAAAGAGCCTGAAATTTTTTGAAATTATTATGTTTAGTGCAATTGGTGACCAAAATTAGAAATGCCAAATTGGTCATTTTTTCGAGAAGAAGGCTTTTCTCATTTGTAACCCTTATGATCTTATTAATTATAAAAATTAGAAAAAAGTTTTTTTAAAATATAACAAATAGATCTCTAAATATTTTTATAAATACCAAAATTTTTTAAAATATTACAAGCATTTTCCTGCACCAATTTCTTATGGTGATGGAAATTGGCTTTTCTCATTTGCAGTCTCTAAAATTTTGTTAATTACAAAAATTAGCAAAAAAAAAATATAACAAATAAGTTCTTAAGTAATTTTATAAATTATAAAATTTTTTTAAAATATTATAAACACACCCCCCATATATGGTGGCTGAAACCTGCAACTTTCCCCTAAAATTCAAAATTTTATCTTTCTCCTACAAATTTTCAGCAATATATATATATATATATATCAAACAAAAATTTTGACAAATCAAATCCAAACAAATAAAATGTTCAAACAAAAATAATATCTCAAAATTTATAGAAAAATAGAAGAAGAGAATGAATATGAAAGAAAAAAAAAAGAAATGTTAAGTTTTTGGGTGCAAGGATAATTTTGTTCATTTTTTTTGGCTTCTTTGTTCTAAAAATCATGAAAAAAGCTAGTTTGATAAATTAAAAATAAAAATGGTTATTTTAAATAATTTTTTAAAACTAAATTTGTAAAAATTGATAAACAAACGAAGAAAATAAAAAACAAGAAATGATAATTTACAAAGAAAATATTTATCAAAATTGAGCAGGGCGAACAACGAAAAGCCATTGATATACAAATTTATAGGTGAGGTGAATAACTATTGCAAAAGAATAGATATTGTATAAAGCATCTGAAGATAGATTTTGGTTATTATTCAATTAGATTTCAAGTTATATCATGTTGGATTGCCTTGGTTCTTAGATATGGATTGCATGATCATTACTAACTGATGCCAACATCTAAGTCTTTTAAGATTCTAGCTCACACAGTTTACAATTATTAAAGAGAAAATTTTAAATAAAATAATTTTATTACATCAACATTATTGATATGATAGGATCATTTAATTAGTGAATTAAAAAAATATATTTATTAGTAGTAATAAAAAATCAAAAATGAATTGTATCATTTAATAATATGGTAAAAAATTTTATAGGATCTTTTATTAATTTTTTCATTTATCACTAATAAATATATTTCTCTTATTTCTTTAATTGAATGGTCTTATCACATCAATAATATTGACATGATAAAACTGTTCTATCTAAATCTTTTTCATTATTAAATGGACAAATAAAATTTCAATTAGCTTAGAATTTTGATAATTCCATATGTACACTTGATAAGACATAAAGATAAAAATCAAAAACTTTCATTTACTTCAACAAATAATGGAAAGTGAATGAATAGGGTGAATATTTACGCACATAAAATCAACCTATCTTACTTTGTGCACGTGATCACAGGTATGTTTATAGATGCATGCATGAGATAGAAAAAACTGAACAAAATGGAAAAGACGAGCACCATTCCATAGTTATCCTTTGGCTAGCTAATATATTAATGATATCGTTGTTATTCACATGATACATGCTATCTGATGATAAAGGTGTGCATAAAGACATTATTATTTTCAATTCAAAAATTGACACAACTTGCTTTGCTTTGAAGGAAAAAAACAAATTCTTGCTCAAATCAGATGTTAAGTTACACTAATATCAAATTGGAGTGTGAAAATATAAAAAGTATAAAGTAATATCAAGATAAATTGAAAGTATAGAAAATCAACAAAAGTAAACATGTAAGCTTCTAGATTTTATGCAAAAAATGTAAATGTTTGTGGAGAGGGAAAAAATACAAAAAAAAAGGCATTCTTAACAATTCTCAATGCCACTAGCAATAAATATACTAACCCACATGTTTTACTAATGGCCCATATGTGTAAATGACTTATGCCATTTTCTAGTGACACCCTGCGTGTGGATCTTTTGGCTGTTTTAATTGACAATAAAGAACTTACTATTTACAAAAATAAAAAAGGATGTGATAAGGTGCTCTTCATAGATGGCCTTTTTAGGCCTTAAATTTAGTATTCGAATATGTTTATCTGATAAGACATTGATAAGATTTTTCTCATCTGGTGTCATAGCAAGATTCAAAACCTTGGGCATTCTCATCCTTTTCCATGCTTTTGTCTCATTCCTATCATAGTCCTACAAAAAGATGCCTTTCTTAAGGTTAAAATTGTCACATACAAGTTGCTTTGAGTCAGGAAACTAAGCACGTGAATTGACAATGAAGTCTCGATCCCCAAATGTATGCTGGCATATCTTTGTTTCCATATCCCACAACTTAATAATTTTCATATTTTTACTTGAGAGTAACTTTGTGTCATTAGGACTTCATGCCATAAAGGAAAATAGGTTTTGGTGGTTGTGGAATGTGTGTTTCAATATCAGTTTACCATATTCAAGCAACTAGCAGAAGAATTACAAATGAATGAATAACTTTCAAAGTTTATATAGTAATAAAGATATCAACTGAATATTAGATGCATATGAAAACTTAAGCCATTATCATACATGAATGTGTGAGCACACCATGAGTGCATGTGTGCATGTAATTCATTTTTTTTAAGTCATAAACAATAAGATACATCCTAATGGTTTTTCAAATTTGTCTCCAAACAGCAACCTAATTCTTAACCATTTCATTTTCATTTACTCTTTTACTATGTTAAATATCATCAATAAAAGCATTATTTAGAATCTTATCATATTACTTTATGAGCTCAATATTCACAAAAATTTTTATATGGAGAGTGTATGCATAAATAGGTGTATGTAGATTAGTTTTGAAGTAACAACTTTACCATCAAAGTGTCATAAAGAAACTTGATCTATTATTTATAAATAAGCAATGATGCAAATTAACATATAAACTATACCTTCCATATCATGGTCATGCAGTCACTTGGTGAAAAGGTTAAGCACTTCCTATTATTAGAAAATTGCACAAATCAGACTTTATTTTTATGCTTTATCAATATCTACAATAATAAGAATGTGATCATATGTATATCATATATGTAGTATGGTATACCCGCTTGAAGGAATCAAAACAAAAAATTTACTGAGCATAAATCAGATTTGTACAAATTACTTCCTAAGGTTAAGCTTAGTATTCATGAGCATTAATACTTTTATTGAATAACTATATGTTTGCATATATCATATTCAAGTCCTGTAATGCTGAATAGAGAATATTTAATAAAGGGTGGAGAAACCTTTGTCATTTTGAAATAAGACTTGCTCAACTTTGCACCCCGCCAAACTTTAGAAAGATAGAATTGTGAAAATATATTATGTTGTGTTCTTTTAAGCTAGGTTGCATATCAATTTACATTGTTTAGAATGCAAAAGCAAAATGGTTCGAGGATGGGTGTATATTAAGGTTGCACCAACCAACAAAAGGTTATAGGGTCTTTTGGTATATTCTTTTATATACATATATATATTATATTATATTATATGCATTTTTGTGGCTTATCTCAAAATGCCAACAAAAGAATATGGACAAACTTTTGAAGCAATTATAAGTAGCAGATGGATTCTCAAATAAAATGCACCATTCTTTAAGGAAATTTACATCTCACCACCAAATCGTAAGTGCTCTAATCAAAAGAATCAATATCCTTATCTTTTTTCTATAAAGAATTTCAACATATATGATTTAGAAAAATGTCATATACTACATCATCTTTTTAAATGGTCTCGCCTTAAAATGGATTGTAGGTTATATAGAAAATTCAGTAGAGAAAATATCAAAATGTACTCTACAAACATAAAAGTCTCAATCCATAACCCCTTTTAAATATGTATGCCTAGCAATGAGTATTTTAGTAGTTTAGGATACAATTTTTACATATCCTAATAAGCATTTAAACACCCTATTAATGTAGGCAACCAACACATTAATTAGAAATACTCATCACTTAAAAACTAAAATAATTATAGAAAATTAAAAAGAAATTGTCCAATTTTTTATTTTTTATAATTTGGATAGCACTAGACTTATAAGATATACAACAATTTCAATTTGAGCACGACTAGGAGCAAGAAACACAACTATCTTCATGGGATTTTGATCTCTACTATAGCAATGATCCTTATAAAAAGAAAATTAAAATAGTAAATTGTGATATAAAATGAATCAAATCGTGAGGTAATGTAATTTCAAAGAGATCCTTATCACCAATTCTTTTCGCAAGTCAAAAGTAACATCCTCGTCTATTTCACCCAATTCTATCTCTTTCAAGCAAAGGATACTAAAAACAAGTTTGTAAACCTTTTCCTAGCTAATTTGCATTGAAAGATCCCATTTTCTTAACACATTCAAAGCCAAAGAGTCATTCCTACTATTCAAATACTCCAGAAAAACATTACTTGAATGCTAAAAACAACATTGAGGCTCTTATCTTATGATTCAAATTCATAATTTTATTAATTATATCAACACAACCATCCCAATCTTCATTAAGTATTTACAATTCCAACTTTTTAAATTTTACAGATTTGTATGATATGCTAGACTCTGTCTTCAAACAGGAGCAAACTTGTGGTACCCCAATGAATATAAACATTGAATTATTACTCTCCAAAATTCATACCTCTTTATCAAACCTCTAAGGCTTATCATAGTGGATGAATTCTCCATAAATTTTAGAAAATTTTACAATTTCTTTTGTAAACTTTCTAGTATACCACGCATAAAGACTACCATTTATTCTTTTAGCCACTAGTTTTACAGTTTAGAAATAACTTAAACAATAACAAAATTCTCTCAAATAATAATCAAATTCTCTCATATATATTTCAAAAGTAACAACATCACTTGTAATATTTAAAGAAATACAAAAAATGCTCTTTGTTGTAAATTAAGTTATATGATTTTAAGACTTGTGTTTTATAGTAGTATAATGAGGTTAAGTGATTGAAAGCAAATCACTTAAAAGGTTGAAAGGAGTAACAAAAATCATCTTTATTGTAAATTGAGTTTTGGGATTTCAAAGGTTATTCACAGTAAAAACTTAAAGTAAAGTTTAAGGGACGTAGGCAAAAGTTGTGCCAAACCACTGTAAATCTAGGTGTTTAATTACTTTTTCTCACTCACATTTGCATTATTTGTTATTAACTATTATTTAGTTATTTCACATTATGCACATTGTATGGTTGGGTTAAGAATATAAACTTCTTGTATTAGTTTTTAAAAACCTAACTCACCCCCCTCTTAAGTTGCATACCGATATTTTATCTAAAATATTTTATATTAGTCTTACGGATGCAAAGATAATTTATTTATATTGGTCACTTAACGTTAATATTTATATAACAAAATTTGAAAAATTTAAAATAACTAATCTTTTTAAATTAAAGGATTAAATCAAACTGTAATGATCTTAGCATTTATTAACTTGTCAAGGCACATGTGGTACAATAGCTTAAGCCAATACTTAATAAAAGAAATATATACTAATAATTCAATATGTCTATGCATATTTATAAAGAAATAAGAATTTAGATTCACTATTATATCAGAATATAAAACTCTAAAAGATATTTTAAATATTGCTAAATACTTGAAAAAAAGCTTGTAATAAAACATTTAGAAAAAATAAATATTGTTTTGACCTGTAGATCAATCACAAATATTTATCAATTAATATATTTATATTGAAAAATTTTTAAAATATTTCAATAAATAACGCTTTTCTGTTAAGTACTATCAATCTTATTGTTCAATCACTTCATTTTAAAAAAAATAAATTTTATTCTGAAGAAGATGATGAAGAGATATTTTGTCCTAAAGTGCTATGTCTCAATATAATTATGGTTTTATTATATCTAGTACAAAGTATTAAATTAGACATAGCTTATTTTTTGAATTTATTAGCCAAATTTAATTCTGCATCTATTTATTAATATTGAAATAATATTAATATATTTTTTTATTATTTTCATGAAATGATGGATTTGTGATTGTTTCATTCTAATAAATTAATGAAAAATTCAAGACTAGTTAGTTATGTAGATGTTACTTATCTTTTTGATTCTTATAAAACTTGTTGATAAACAAAATATGTTTTTACTTACAATGATATAATAATTTTATGGCAATCCGTAAAACAAACTTTCTTTACTATCTCTTATAATCATTTTGAGATGTTGACACCGCATGAAGCAAGTAGAGAATGAATATAGTTGTGATCCATTATCTATTATATTTTTACGAATATTTTAACAATAATATAGAAAATAATATTATTTGTACTGCCCAAGTTAGAGAAAGATGCATTAAAGAAGATTAAATCAAACATATATCATTTAAATTCTTATACACTCTAAGTTTTAATAGAGTTAATAAATTGATGTGAACATATATGCTTTTTTGATAATTTTATTGATTTATTCATTAAAGTTTTACTTGCATCAAATTTTAAAAAGTTGGTACACAATATTACCATGTGTTAATTCAATAAATTCACAAATTGATATATGCTATCTTAAAGGGTAGAATTGCATCAGGCAAATCATATTTTGCACTTGGATAAAAATATAGTTTATTAAGTAACATGTACATTTTGACTATTTATGTTGCAATATTTTAACCATCATTTGAATTTAATAATTAATTTATACTGTTCAAACTAGATGTTGAAATTTTGCTAAAATCCTAATAATAATTTTAGTGGACTAGATTCGATTGACCTGGATTATATGTAATTGATTGACTATCACAATTTGATTGATTAGAATATATGTAAATGATGTCTAAATTTGAATAAGATTCATCATACATACTTAGTAATTATTGTATGTATGTATTTGCCATATTATTACTTATGATGAATGATCACATCAAGTAAATTATTTATTTAATCTTATTAATTGTATTTTTTGATACATTTATATGTCTCCCGTTAAATTGTACCTTTCCTAATATTATTTATGTATACATAATTATTTTCTTCTTTTCCCTTTCCCTCCTTATTTTATGTTTCCATTATTCTCTCTATTAATTCTCTTATATTAATTTTTTTAAGAGAGAGAGAGAGAGAAGAAAATAGAGTAAACATTAAAATGGGAGGGAAAGATGATAATAAAATACAATCAAAGAAATAATTTAAATTGAGCACTCAATAAAATAATCATATATCATTATATTAATAAAATACGTCTTCTTTTAAAATAAAAATATTAACAATTCTTTAAAAGAAATGTTAACTTTGTTGTTAAAAAAATATATTAATATATGATCAACTAAATTATTATTAATATAAAAATATATACTTCAATCTTGGTTTCATGTGATGGAGTTTGACTAATAACTAAGATTTAGTATTTTATATGAAAAATTATCACATACTTCTTACGACGATTGTAAAAAATTTATTTTTTGAAAAATTTTGTGAAAAAAAACTTACTTTTCTTGAACAATTTGATAATTAACACTATTTTTTACAATTACATAATAACCTTATTAGTTAAATATAAAAATAATGTCATTTATATTAATGCCAATCATTAACATCAAAATATTGTTTCTTATTTTTTATTTATCAATATATATTTTTACTATTACATAAATTTTATCAAACTCTCTCTTATTTTTTTATGTGAGTAAAATTTTATTTTGAAAATAAATCATATCATCTATAGAAGATGTTTAATAAAAAAATATAAAATTTTATCAAAAATCTCTTTTAAAATTTGTGATAATTTTATATTGTGACAAATTTTTTAGAAAGACATATTTATCTTCTCTTTAACCCTAAATTAATTAAGTTAAAAATAAATATATCCTTAATTTATTCATTCTTTATAAGTAAAATCATAAATTTAGTATTATTTAATTTTTAGAGTTTGTTATATATATTTTATAAAACAAACAAAATAATATTTATCTAAAAAATTTTAATTACATATACATATACATATATTAATTTTTTAAGAAATTAATTTAGAGTTATTTACTACTTTATAATAATTATAAAATATTCTAATTTTTATTATACAAAATATTTTATACTATAATAATCTTATTGTAAAATCTTAAGAGGTTAACATAAATTATTTTTAAATAATATGATAATATATTAATGATATTTATTTTTAAATTAATTAAAATTTTATAGTATTAAAAGTTTAAAATATAAATTAGTACTTAATACAAATAAATTTAAAAGTAAAAAATTAAATAAGAATAAATAAATTAAAATTTTAATTATAAATAATAAATAAATTATGGATATATTTATTTTTTAATTAGTCAATTTAAAAATAGAATATAGTTAAACGTACATTTTCATAAAATTTAATACGAAATAAAATTATTATAAATTATAAAATTTAATAAGACTATGACAAATATATATATTAATAGATTTTAAATATTATTAGTCAAATATATTTATCTATATATATATATATATATATATTTGAGATGTTTATAAATCTCAATTTAAGTTATGATTGTAAATTTCCAGTAACATTAGTAAACTTACAAATGCGTGCATAAGTAGGTCTTCAATTAAAAAGTTAAAATTTATTTTTAGTAATACTGACATTAGTACTAATAATAAAGAATTTATTTATTAATAAAATTTTAAATTAAATTAATAAGATAGAATTTAACAACTGGGGACTGATGTTATTGATACAGTTATAAAATTAGTGTCAGTCAACTATTAGGATTTTTTTACACACCTGACATGGGAGGGTACGTCGTGATTCTTGTAGTTCGAAATAATAAGTCAAAAGCGCTCTTCCGTTTCTTTGACTTCCTTCTATTCCATTCTTTTCTTTTTCTTTTACAGGAAAAAGAAAAATTAAATTAACAACGCTTTTGGCTTCTTTGTGACGGCAGTAAACGCTTGCCCGGTTTGTCGTTTCATATAAGCGTCCCTACCACGCGCCTAAACGAAGCGTGGGACCAGACAGCCACCATTAATTTTTCAAAGGGCAGTCGCTCGAAAATTTTGCTATTAACACAACACACGAGCGATAATGGCTCCCTCACCATCTTCCGCACTCTCTCTCACTATTTCTATTTCAGCTGCGCTTCACCAAACCCTCCCACTCCCTTCAATCGAAATCCATATTCCTTTCTCAGTTTTTATACGAGATCCCTTCCTCTCTCTAAAACCTCGCTGTCATTCTACAAGAGTATTTAAAATACTTTCTCGTCTTTGTATTGCTAGATCTTTACCGCGTTTCACAGATCTGTGAATCTTTTATCCACCTGCATTATCTGTTTTCTCTCTCATAGGGTTTCTCGGTCTTGAAGCTGAGCTCATGCTTTGGTACTGTCGCTTCTTGTGGTCCTAGCGATGGAGGAGTTTTTGGTGGCGACGGAGTGCGATGGAGAGGTTTGGTGCTTACGAGTGCTCAACCGACGAGGTGGTTGAGCTGCGAAGTCTCTGTTGGTGAAAATGTTTTGTGCGGAGTTTGGCTTGCATAGAGAAGATGCCTGCTTTGATTTTGCTTCTTCTTCACTTCCTTCTGAGCTTTGTTCCCTCTTGTTTAGGTATCAATTTTTTTTTTCCGGCTAAGTTTGTGTAGGAGAAGAAATGAAAGTAAAGGTTGGTTTTTATTTTAATATTGTTTTGTTTAAACAAAAAGAAAAAAAAGAACAAGCTAAGTAGCCAGTGGTTGTGTTAAACTCAATTTAGTTGAATTCAGGTATTTTTTCAAATTTGTTTTCAATGTTGGCATGAATATTGTAGGTTTTAAGACTAATGGAATGGTCAACCAGTGGTGTGCAGATAACGCGGAATGAACTGTAAACCAGACATCTTGGGTTTGAACTGCACAGGGCGCCAGAATACCCTGGCTTACCTGATATGTGTAGATGCTTATATCTTGGGTTTACCTTGGGGCCTTGTATCCGATGAGGAGATTTTTGCCAGTTACCCAGAAAAGTTAAATGTAGAGTTTAGCCTAGAGAGCAGTGTGGTTTGCTTATGGTCAGACTTTTGGATGTTTATAGAAGTTTAGGGTTTTGTTTCTCCTATGCAAGCACTTTGTCTAGGAGATGAAAATGCAAAATTTCAGATGGGATGCGAATTTTTAGAATATAAATTAAGCCTGGATTTGAAACACTTGGTCAACAGTTTGAATTAAATCCCTCATTTCTGTGGAATGAAACCTTTTGTGCAGTGTTCAGTCCATAAATATTACAATATACTCATCCACCAATATTTATTTTATCTTCTTTTTGAACATGTGAACTGTACAGCAAAGAGTCTTTGAAACTCTCTTAAAGTGTCTTCACTATAATTGTCTTTGATTTTCATGCTATCATTGTAAAGTGCAGCTGTGATCGATACATATTAATAATGAGAGTTGTCTTCTTTTTTCTTGTAAAAGTTATTATCTTGTCTTTTATAAGGTTACGTAAAAATGATATGTCGAAGAAAACTAAAAGATGCGTTATCTTTAATTTTTAGGGCATTCGTTATTCCACACGTACTTGTCTACTGTGCAATCAAATCGGACGCAATCAAATTGGCCGTTATCAACAACAAAAGTCTTAGTAGAGCATGGTAAGGTTGCAAATTATTTCAAATTAACAATGAGTGGGAGTTTATTTTAGTTTATTTTTATTGTATGTTTCCCTGATAGATTCCAATTCTGATATGGAAAGTTTTGATTCCTTACCTAATATTTTGACATATAAAATACATGTATGGAAGAAAACTTTTCGAAGTGACAAGCTTGAAATGGTCACATTTTCTAAAGTTTAATCAAATTCTTCACAAAAATAGTAGGTGGCTGCTATTAATATCAACTGTCTTAAACTTGAAGTGGAACAGACCTACACAGGAAATCAGATGATATAAAGTTTATGATTATGGAATTCGTTGTTTATAGAAGAAGAAAGATCAGTGAATTGAAATTGTTTGTCTTCACTGTATGCCTTTATGTGACTTTTTGAACTTCTCTAGGTAACTTGGTTTAAAACCTTCAGCTATGAATATCTAATGAGATTGTTGTAATGGTGGCAGCAAGGATGATCTCTATGAGGTTGTCAATCACACAACCTAGACCACATCAAGGGCGTGTAGTTAAACCTTCACTGGTACCACATATAGCACCTGCACCTTCTCCAATCCATCAAGGTAGTTTCTGTGATCTTAATTTCAACATGTTGCTATCACATTCTAACATTTCACTGATTTAGCTACTCTATTTAAGTCTCTATTGCTAGTCCTAGCGTTAATCCATTACCAAGACATCGCCCTGGTGGTCATCATCATCTTCATGAAAAGCCTCATGTGGCCAATCCTGCCCCTTCCGAACAAGGTAATATTGGAGAGTTGTTCTTATTTGTAGTACGGAGGCATCTCTCTCTCTCTCCCCTAATATTTTATGACTGAAAGATAGTGGAAAAGTTACGCAAAAATCAAGATAACTTAATTAATGAAAACATCACATATTCAATGGTAAAAAAGGAGAAGATTGAATTGGGTGATATTCTTCACCATGTATACATGGGATACTGCCAGTTTGTTTGAAAAGCACGGACCCACTGGCTATAAAGGAGATATAACTAAGGAACCTGGCAGCCAATCTCAAATGATGCACCATCTTGGGGAGAAAAATGGAATACCTGACTCCATTCTGGCGTACTGAGAATATGTGTAGCCATCCTCCAAGTTTTTCATTTTCTCCAATCTTTCTAGATGTTGGGACATCACTTATTAGGTTTTTTTTTTTTGGGTCATAAAAGGCTAGAGAATGGAAGAGTAAATTCATCATGGTGGGCCATTTCTTGTTGGCTGCGCAAATGAAGCCTTTTCTATTTTGTTAGCTTCATGGTGAATTTTTTGCTCTCTGTTATTCTTAGCAGTTTTACTATTTTGTGTTTCTTAGGAAAGGTTGGGCTATTTTACTATACTCTGACTAAGTTTGAATAGTACTACTCTGGCAAATTTTAAAGCTTTCATTTGGAACTTGAACTGCATCTTGAAGCAACTCAATACATGTGAATAGGATTAGGAAGTTTAAATAATAGGTACATGCATCTTTAGAATTCATCAGCTTGAATCATCTTTGAGTAAATTACTCATTCATGTTGTGTTTGGTTGAAATGATTCCATTGCTATATCATTGTAGTTATTTTCTATTGTGTTTATTATTGCATCTTTTATTTTGTTTGGCTTATACAAGGTTGGCTATGTTATTGATGTGATTTTCCTTCTGATATGGAATTTTGGGTTTTACGAGGTATATAAACTTTTTTGCACTAATAAACTCAATACCTACTTGTATCATGTACCTTGATATCTTGAATTTTGTGAAGACTATTCACACTAGAAAAAATATTTTCTCTTTTGAATTTTGTAGGCATCACTTTTTTCCTTAATACTGGCATTATAAATTAGTATTGGACTTTGTTTTCTCATATTTAGTGAAGGCATTTATGTTGATTATTATTCTTTGTCTTATGTTGAATTTTTCATCTTATGATCTCTCTCTTTAGTGTTTGGTATTGATAATAGAAAATTTGGCAGGTTGTGATCAAATTTGTGCGGAGCCACTTACAGCAACTCCCTTCGGGTCGCCTTGCGGTTGTGTTTTCCCTATGAAAGTGAGACTTCTTCTGGATGTAGCACCGTTTTCTGTTTTTCCTGTAATGAATGAACTGGAAATTGAAATTGCGGCAGGGACATATTTCCAACAAAGTCAAGTGAAAATTATGGGTGCCAGTGCTGATAGTCAAAATCAGGGAAAGACAGTGGTGGATATTAATTTGGTTCCTCTGGGTGAGAAATTTGATAATACCACTGCAATTCTGACATACGAGAGACTGTGGCATAAAAAAGTTCCTTTAAATTTGACTATTTTTGGTACTTATGAAGCTATATACATCAGTTATCCAGGTAGGACTTTCAACTCCCTAAAATTAATTGTTATACCATTTTATTTGTTAAGTAAGGTTATTGCTTATGAGTCTTTATCAGGGATTCCTTCTTCTCCACCATATGCGGGTTTTGTGGGGAGTGGTCCAAGTGGAAGTGTAGGAGGTCTCCCTATAACTGCAAATTTTGTCAATAAAAATCAGAAGATGAATCTCAGAACCATTGCTATCATTGCTTTGTCTGCATTTGTACTCCTACTGGTTTTTGTTGGAGCAATATCCATCCTTATAAAATGGAGGAAGGCTAGAAAACCCTCGAGTGCTGTTGGTCCTGCATTTACATCATCTATAAACAAAAGATCTGGTAAGTCTGTGATTGATTAGTGTTCAGATACCTTTTACTCTGAAATCAAATGTTAGGCACTTCTTTGAACTCTTATGGTGGCATAATGGAGTGAATAATCTCGTTTATGTCACTAGTTCTATGTCATTCTGCTTAGTTCTATAGTTGCTCTTACTGTTGTGTTATCTTACTTAATATCTTCTTTTTGACTGTTGGAAAATATTCAGGAATTTATATAAGTTCTAATGCATTATGTATTATGCTGCTATGTGAAATTTATTAATTTAAGACCAATGACATTATAAAAGCAGGAACAACCCTGAAGTTTGGATGGTGGCTGATATCATTATTTTTTATATTAAATTGCCTTCCTAGTTTCTGTTGGTTAATAATATCATGTAAAGAGTCAATTTTCTTTTAGTTATTGATTCCCTAACTATAATAGAAGGCTGAGCCATATTATTTTTTTTTCCCCTTGCGGTTGCATTCTTAGTATCTTTGTTTGATGGTGCAAGGCTTTGGAAGGACCCAGGATTTTGCATGTTATAAAACCTGTTTGGGATTCAAGGCTCTGCTATATTTTATTAATCCAATCCTAATGTCATCTACATTTTCACATACAGAGTGAAGATTACTAGATCTTATTTGTATTGCAGGCATTGCGTCTATCTTATCAGGTAGTGTCACGACCTCAACCTCAGTGTCCCTAATGTCCACCTTGGCTACTTGTATCCTCTCTGTAAGAACGTTTGCACTTTCTGAGCTTGAGAAGGCGACAGAGAAATTCAGTTCTAAGAGAATTTTGGGGGAAGGAGGTTTTGGACGTGTTTACTGTGGTTCAATGGAAGATGGAACTGAAGTTGCTGTCAAGTTGCTTACGAAAAATAATCAGAATGGGGACTGTGAATTTATTGCAGAAGTAGAGACGCTAAGCAGATTACATCACCGTAATCTTGTGAAATTGATTGGTATATGCATTGAAGGATGCACACGCTGCTTGGTATATGAACTTGTTCACAATGGCAGTGTTGAGTCCCACTTGCATGGTATGGTATCCCTTTTACCCTATCACTTTATTGTTTCTTTTTATTTTTTTAGTAGTAGTTAGTTAATCTTGTCTTGTTATTCTGTATTCATGGTTAGGTATTGACAAGAAAAGAGGCCCTCTTGGCTGGGATGCACGCATGAAAATTGCCCTTGGAGCAGCAAGAGGACTGGCATACCTTCATGAAGATTCTAATCCTCGTGTAATACACAGAGATTTTAAGGCTAGCAACGTTTTGCTGGAAGATGACTTCACCCCCAAGGTCTCAGATTTTGGGCTGGCAAGAGAAGCAACTGAAGGAAGTCACCATATTTCTACTCGAGTCATGGGAACTTTCGGGTACTTAAATTACACTTGAGTAGGTAGAATGTAGTAGTCTTACATTCACAACCACTGCTCTTCTTTCCTGAAACTGAACATGATCTTTTCTTGAGGCTTATTGGACCTTATAAATCGTTCATCTTTCCCCAATTTTAATTTTACTAACATAATTAACATGCTAATCTTTCCCTGTTAATATCCTAAGCTCATGTTGGGATTTGATTATATCCACATTCTATTAAATACTAACTGAAACCCAGAGCAATATCTTAGTCTAGTAACTCCTGAATCCACTTTGTCACTGATACCAAAAGCAATAACTTCTTGCCATTGGTTCTTGTAACAGATTTTGATGGAATGTCAATTTTATGGATTTGCAGGTACGTTGCCCCAGAATATGCAATGACCGGACATTTACTTGTCAAGAGTGATGTTTATAGCTATGGGGTTGTGCTACTAGAGCTTCTTTCTGGAAGAAAGCCCGTGGATATGTCCCAACCTCTGGGACAAGAAAATCTTGTAACTTGGGCACGAGTGCTACTGACAACTAGAGAAGGTTTGGAACAGTTGGTAGATCCTTCCATGGCTGGAAGCTATGACTTTGATGACATGGCAAAGGTGGCAGCCATTGCTTCTATGTGCGTTCACCCTGAGGTAACTCACCGGCCATTTATGGGTGAAGTAGTGCAGGCCCTGAAGTTGATATATAATGACACAGATGAAACCTGTGGAGATTGCTGCAGCCAAAGAGAGTCTTCTGTTCTAGATTCTGACTTTAAAGGTGAGCTTGCTCCTTCTGATAGCAGTTGGTGGAATGCTGGTGCACTTACCCCTCGATTAACTTATGGACAAGCATCGTCTTTCATAACAATGGAGTACAGTACTGATCCACTTGAAGAGACAGAAAACAGACTGTTTTCAGCTTCAAGTTTGGCTGGGGATGGAATATCTTTACCATTTAGGCATGGGAACAGGTCAGGTCCATTGAGAACAGTCCGAAGTAAGGCAAGCTTTTACAGGTTAAGAGGTAGTATGAGTGAACATGGGGGACTCCTTTCAAGGCCTTTTTGGAATGACAGATATTGGGCATGAAGGTTTGAAGGTTCGATTCTTGAGTGTTTTTTCCTGTGAATAGTACTGTTCTGAGGGGCAAGGCCTTTCAGTAAGCAGGCAATTGGTGTAGTTTAGGTGTTTTAAATGTCTGCGGCCTTTCATGTTTGGAAAAAGAGATGACCTTGGCTTCTAATTTTGAAAAGTATTTGATTCATTAGTATACAAAGTTGGAGGTGTAAGCTGCATACTCCGAGTATTATATATCTGCTAAAATCTGTTCTTGGTTCAATATTGTATCAATTAACAGTCTCATCTTGAGCTGGAAATCATTTCAACCTTTCAAAAAGAAAAAATGCAAATCATTTTCCATTATGTGCTATATATTAGTCTCCATGAATTGTTTTTTACCCCCAGTTTACTATTGTTATTGCTTTATTGGTAACAATTTCCAAATCCTAGGCAGATAATGGGCTCATTGTTTTCCACTGAATCTGATGACTAATCTGATTTTCACTTTTTGACAATTGTTGTGCATTCTAATAAAGCATTGGCATGCAATAAATATTTATATTGAGAGTCTTGGGTAGAGTGGCCAATTCATCACAATAGTATAATAATACGGTGGGATGATCCTCCGCGACACTCTCTTATAGACTTCCAATGTATCAATTTAGAGTATGTTTTGGGGATCGATATAGACTTTAGACATAAACAATGGCCATCACTACGTACAACATGGTAGCTAGCCATTATTCCAGCTTATTGGTTGTATGTTGGACCAGCAACGTGAATGTATGTCCCCTTGCAAATGGGGACAATGTGTCCCTGAGGTATCGATTTAGCAGACACCGTGTTGAGTACGAGGAAAATGTCATGACCATTGATAGGAATGATGACACAGGAAGAGTTGCTTTTTTTTGGGTAATTTTTATCCATGGGTTTGTATCAATTGACATACAAGCAAGCTCCATGCTGAGTGTGGGATCAGTATATGAGCGGCTTCGTGACGTTGTTACTAGCAGCCCGGCAAGGTTTGCCTTTTTAAGATAATTTCTCCTCATGGTTATATCAATTGGCATCAAAATAGACACCATGCTAAGTATGGTACCAGAATCGGTGGAACTTCGCGATCATTATTTCAAATGGAGCAACAGGAGAAGGGTTGCCCCCGCACCCCCCCCCCCCCCTCTCTCTCTCTCTCTCTCTCTCTGTTAAAAAAAAAAAAACAAGGTGATTTCTAGCGTTGGTTTCATATTATTTATATCAAAGTAGATGCCGTACTAGGTACAAGATCGATATCCATGTAGCTTCATGATTGTTATTACAAACTCAGGGATCTATGAAGGGTGCTACTTGTAGAAGACGACATGTGCAAATTCATGACCTTTGATATGGGTTTAGGATGGACTGCCTAGCAGCATGTAAAATACAGGACTTGCGAATTTATGACCATTAGATAATTCACTCATGAATTCGTGTTAATTGGTTTGTAGGCAAACACCATGGTACGAGATCAGTTTTAATACAAATTTATGACCGATGTTATGTACAGAGAGAGAGACAGAGAGAGAGAGAGAGAGAGAGAAAGAGAGAGAGAGAGAGCTTTAAAACTTTATATAATTTTTTATGCATATATTTCAATCCTTAAATAATATATTTTTAATAGTTGATACTAAATATAGCAGATATATTAATTATGATAAACATACATATATATAAAAATAATCGACAATTCTTTGACATTATATAATTTTTTATACTTATTACCAACCATTAGATCAATGGCTTATCAATAATAAAAATTGTAGGAAAAAGAGAAGATTAAATAAGAAAAAAGAAAAATTAAGAAGAGAGATAATAAAATTTAATATGTTACAAAACATGACTAGAAAAATATATAAAATACAATTACAATTAAGTACACAGCATCTCTACATTTATTGCAATCAATCTCACCCCTATAAACTCTTGATTTAATAATTGATAATAAATATAAAAATTTATATAATGTTAAAAGAGCTATAAATTTTTAATTTTTTGTTTATCTTAAATATTTTTTTAACTTCTTATAGTGATTAAATTATTTTTATCATATTTTATTTTAACTACCACAATATATGTAAAAGTAACTTGACATTATAGAATACTTCAGTAATTTTGGTAGGGATAATTCTTTAAAGATCTATTTGATACAAATGAATGAATTATGTATTTATATAAGCTATTAAAAATTAAGGGATCTAGATGTGATTATTCCAAAAAACAATCTATTCAATTTCATGAAGTCAAGATGTACAAGAATTGTAGGAATTACAGACATTGGGTACATAGATCTTACTCAAACTTTTAAACTTCAAGAACTTCACTCAAGTTTGATCATCAGCTCTCTTGAATTACAAGATACAAGAAGATTGTTCTATTTTAGTCACCCTTCAATAACTTGAGTAATTCATTCTTGATTAATTACTCAAGAATTAACTTCACTCTATTTATGCTTAACAATTCTTGATTAAAAGAAATAACTAATTCTGTTTTATTGAGTAAGAAGATAATTACACCAGCTGTGATTCTAACTGTCATCCTAGCTGTCAAACTAATCTTTTAAATAACGACTTAACCATCCTTCACAATTCTCCACATTGGTTTTGAATCAGTTTGCTGAACTTGCTTCCTCCTTCATGACTTACATCACCTCTTCAATAGGAATTAAGTGCAGGCAGTGCCTAAACTTAAAGACTGTTAAGGTCTTAGTCAGTATGTCCACAGCATTATCAAGAGCATCTATTGTTGTCTCTTTTGAGACTTCTCTCAACACCCCATCTCCTAAACTCAATAGCAAGGCAATATGTGATTTGTTCAAGATCTCCTTCTTTTCTTTTTCTGTCAATGTTGATGGCATTTTATCTTCCCCTAACAATGCATCTTCTAACCATCCTTGATGCACTAAGATTGCTTTCATCTTGATCCTCCACAAGTTAAAGTCATTATCGCCATTAAATTTTTCAAGTTCAAATTCAGGTTGAGCCATTTTCTTTAACAATAACCTGCTAAGCTCTGATACCACTTTGTTGGATCGTCAATGCACTCAACTAACTAATCTATATTGCATTAATTAAGATTGAAATAATGCTGACTTCAACTATCAAGATCAGTAAGCAATTTAACATTTAAATTGCCAGATCAAGAGTTAAACAAGCGATCAATCAAGAACATTTTAAACAACACAGAACAATCATCAATTGAATGCAGAAACAAGAAGAATTACGTGGTTTGACAATCAACCTACATCCATGGCAAGAAACAACAACAAAACTCGTTCAATTTTATAAAGCCAAGATGCACAAAAATTGCAGGAATTACAAACTTTGGGTACATAGATCTTACTCAAGCTTTTAAACCTCAAGAACCTCACTCAAGCTTGATCACTAGCTTTCTTGAATTACAAGATACAAAAAGACTATTCTATTTTAGTTACCCCTAAATGAATTCATCAACTGTATTTATACTCGGCAATTTTTGATTAACAGAAATAACTAATTCTATTTTATTGAGTAAGAAGATAATTGCACCAGCTGTGATTCTAATTGTCATCTTAGCTATCAAACTAATCTTCTAACTAATGACTTAACCATCCTTCACAATTTTCCATTCCTTTTAGGGTTTCTTTTCCTTGTTGGTTAAGAACTTCGTAGCTTGTTGTCACAATTTGGAGAATATAAAATATGCAATGCAACGCAACGCAATCCCACAAAGCTTATTGTAATTACAAAAGAAGTATGATTGAACATCTAAAAAATAGTATATGAACTCCCTTGACAAACAACTAAGGATAACAAAACACTTAATCCTAAATTCTTCATCCTTATAATTAAACCTAAACGTTATACGTCTCAAATATCTATGCCAAGTATCCGTGCCGTAGTCTACAACAAGGTATCAGCTTTTGAAGGCAACCTCCGGAAGAAACTCAAAGCTGGAGAAGGCAACTTGCTTCTAAACCGTGGTGGCCTCAGCACATACAGCCCCCAGAATGCCAACACCAACCTAAATGGCACAGCATAGAACCTAATTGCAGCAAACAAGCGGAAAATCACAAACAAGAATGTAGCCCGCGGGTCTCTCCAGCTTATTAATGCTAGAAATCGTTCTCCTTGGGTGGTTGCAAAATGCTTCTTTTTGCACTAGGCGCTGTGATTCTAGTCCTCAAAACCTGATTCCGTACCCGTTCTTTTGCATGAAGCTTTGGAAACCTCATCATTGCAACTCCTTCATCCCCCGGAACAATATCTTGTGCTTCCATAACTGAGACTCTCAAATACCAAAGTTTTGGCGACAAGAAAACCTTGGATTTTGATAGAGCAGAGCCCATCAAAATGAACATTCGTTGCCTCTGAGTGCCATGCCTCTCCATATGCCTCATCAGCCTGAGTTCCAAATCATGGTGATATCATAACTTCGCCTCCTTCGGTCTTATCACCCTTTTTGTCTTCCATGCTATACCATTGTGGCGCTAATTGACTATCCGGGGGTACCCTTCTTGGAACTTCGTTTAAATCATCTTTGTTGCTTTCTTTGACAAAAATCTCAGCCATTGAAGACTGTATACAATCTTTTGAAAATGCAAATAACTTGGTCCCATTCTAAATGGTTTGAACTCACCCTTTTTGTTATTCCCCTATAATTCCCTAGTTTCACTTCAGTTACAAATTCACCACCTCCGAACAACGAATTATCTTTAGTTTTCACTACTTAACATAAAGATGGGCATTAAGTTGGGCATTAAGTTGAGCTCTATAATAATAGATGGGCATGAATAATAATATTAAGTGGTATATGTTTTCAACGATTAATTTATTGGTAAGCTCGGAATGCAAACTTAAAATTACATTAAAAAATAATTAAAATATCATTTTTGTATAATTGTTTGCAATGGTAAGTAAGGACAAACGCGGTCCAAGACTCCAAATGTATGCATCAGGACCGAAGTCTGACCTTGACTCGACTAACTAGTTCAAAATGAATCACTTTGTCATATTGTCAGATAGTTGCAGTCTGCAACGACAAGAAGAAAAAAAATAAAAAAGAGAATAATAACATCCACGTCTTTATGTTTAGACGTTTTCACAAATGAATGTATAACTTTTCATTTTATATCAAATAGATCCTTAACTTTTACTGGCATTTGCAGCCAAATTAGTAAATCTTAGTAATATGGAGGTAAATTTAATTTACATTGAAATAACTTGGTATAAGCAAAAACGAAGCTAAATTAATAAATCTTCGTAATATGGGGGTAAATTTAATGTTATATTAAAATTACTTCATATAAGTAAGAACGATAAATACAGAGACCTGAATGTTATTATGCGAAAAGAAAAACACAAGCGCTTGCTGCTGTCCAAGTGTAAAAGGAAGAAAGTGAGCCTTTGAAATAACAGGTCAAACCATCGTGCCCCAATGCCCAGAGAATCCGGTAACTTTTTTTTTTTTTCCGTTAGCAATTCTTGCAGCGGAGAGAGAGAGAGAGAGAGCAGAAATGAAACAACAATCTCCAAGTCCGAGGTTGTAAGCAAGCAAGTAATGTTGTGATTATCATTCCAAAAATCTTTTTCTTCGTGCTCTTTCTGTGTTTCCAGGATGTTTTGTCTTCGCAGTTTGGACGCGCGTATAACACCGTCTGCCTATAGTTTGTGTGCAACTGTAACCAACGTGGCTGTCACGTGGGCCCTTACTTCCCTACATTTGGAATTTGAAAACTCCAACTTGTCAAAAAAAATGTGGAAAGATACTGTTTATAGTCTCAATTCGCCTTCTTGTTCAACAAAAGTGCTTAAATTGGACGGCTGAGATTCATTGATAATGACATTGACAATGATTAAAACAAAGCAAGGAGTGTTTCTTTAATGTTCTAGATTAAGTTATTTAAAGAAAATCAGGGAAGGGAGGGGGAGGATTTGTTCGTCCCTTAATTAGCTTTAACTAGCAGGCTGGTTGATGGTTTTCTATTGACTTCGTTGTTGAGATGTCTAGTTTGGAATTGAGTTTGGCAGATATTAGCATAAGTGACAGAATTTAAATAGCGATGAATACTTACTTTGAATAGATCGACAACATTGAATTTAATTATATACTTGAAAAAAATTTTAGTTCACAATGCTCTCTCTCTCTCCCTATTTTCTCTTTTCTTTTTTTCTCTCTAATGTTTTTTTTTTTAATTTTTTCATTAAAAGAATGAAAAATAAGCAATATTTTTATATTAAGTAAACGGAGACAATTATTTCCAATGTTTGTATTTCTTAGTTTAGCTTAGGTTAAGACAACCTATCATAGATGCCAAGTCCAATATCTCCTACTTGCATATAATGAGATATTGTGCAATAACAAACAATAGAGAAAAAATTGACATTAGATTATAATAGATTTTTCGTACGAGCAAATACATCATGTAGCTCATGAATACAATAATGTACAATAATATATGTATAAGAGCTCATTTTTTCAATTAAAAGTATATAAAAGGGATCTTCAAATTTTATTCTTTATATTCCAAACTTATTTTGTTGCATAAGTTTTAAAATATTCAATCCCTTTATTAAGAACTATGCTTTACTCGTAATACTCCATGTATTCATAATTGTATCAACCCTTTAGTATTGATTATGCAACTGGTTGACAAGTGAACACGTGTTTAATATAAAAACAAAAATAAATCTTCTTATCACACTTATGTCTTTTAATTTCAAATTAACTACTTTTTTAGATATGTTTTATAGACCGTATTGTGTCATAGTCATAGATAATATGCTAAAATAACAATTATTAATTCAATATTTCAAAACACAGTATATAGAAATATAGTGTATCTATATATTAATCTTTTTTTTAATCTTAATGAAACTTATACAATGAAGAGACAAGGATTTACTCACTTATTTTTTATATTGCTACATAAAAAAGCATATATAGTATGAATTATGCACTATAGTAGTTTAACTTTTTACATAAAAAGTATATAATTAATTAAGTTTTTCATGATAGCAGATATTATCATGATCAGTTTAAATATCAAATAAATATAAATTTCATATTGATTTTGTCCAAGTAATACTTTAAAAAAAATTTATTAACTCTATGACAACATATTACCAATATTGTCTTTTATTTCTTATATCTCTTGTTAGCTCCCTTGTGTAGAGACAAAGGTGACCACTTATGTAAGAAAGTTGGTTTAAACCTAATGACATATATTTTAATAGATATGTGTAAATATGGTAATATCAAATAATAACATACAAATATTGAATATATTATGATTAAAATTAATTTAAAAAATAATATAACAATATTATAATAATCTACGTAGTTTCAATAACTTAACATGTAATGAGTAAACATCTTTAGTCACAGGATTAGTAAATGGGAGCACTATCATTTGATGTGTAGATGTATATTGTATCAATACTTTCTTTATTGCTATAATATCTCTAACAAAGTTATATTTTATTACTTCAACTTAAGGTTGTACACCTAAGTATAGGATGTTTTTATGTAATAAAAACTTGGAAGTTTGAGTGTTGATCCACAAGAAATTAGTTATATAAGTTTAGTTGTCTAATTATCCAAGAATTATGGTACTTATATTAGTATGTTAGATTTTAGAATAAAAATTCAATATTAGTAAATATTAGGGTTTTAAAATCCACTTTGAGAAAATTTGTAAAAATTATTATTGACCCTTTTTAAGAATAATTAAAGAATGATCTTAGTTAAAAAGTAAAACATTCAAGCACATAAAAAATACTTTTTTTAAGAAAAGGTAAGAAAACAAAGAATTAACTTTTAAATCGATTTATAAACACTATAACTTGCCTAGCACTTGAGATGTAAAAAATATACAACGTTTAATATAATTTTCATTAACAATGAATCAAACTTTCTAATAACTTAAAATATTTTTAAGAAATAAAATTCATTTAATTGAAAAATTTTACATTAAAACACAAATCAAAAGATCAAAGAATGAAAACTACAAACTCAACAAAGTTTCACCCTTGGCACTAATTATGAATTTAGAAATATATTATGAGAGAATGAGTGGTATAAATAAAATATGTGAAATACTAAAAGTTAAGTGTGTCCTTTTGTTTAATGTAAGCATTTATATATAGGAAATGCAAAGAATAACAAGGTAAATAAATTGGCTAAGAGTAGGTAAGTGTTAACAAAGTTTTTCACATGCATTGAATTGTTGGCCGAAAAAGTTCTTGATGCCATATGATAAAAGTTGTAAATATTTCTTTTAGCTTTCTACAACATCTTTAATCACTATATTTGGGTATATACTTTGTGAGTTATGGCATAAATACTGAAACTTATTGGACTAAACCATGGCTGAATTTTGGTTCTATTGAAACCCAATTTTGTTTATTTAAACACTTGAACTAGTCTCACCTTTTGTGACAATATTGTGAATAAATGTCTCCATGATTTATAGGCCCAAGAATTGTATCAATTGGATATTTGGATTAAAATATATGTTCATTATACATAACTTGTACAAAATCAATTATTTTTCATGAATTAAACTAATTATTATTTTAAAATTCAAAGATAAAATAAAATATTTATTTTAGAGAATTTAATGATGCTCTTAAGTATAAAATGATAACATAAACTCTTAATAAATGTATGCTTTTAAGTATTCATCATTTATTTCTATATGTTTTGATTTGCTGCGATTTTTTATATCATCAGTATAAGTTATTGTAGCTTGATGGTCATAATATAATATTATTAGTTTTCAAGCATGCGTGACAATCTTGAGATCCTTAAGAAATCTCTTAAATTAAACTATTTCTTATACTATTATAGAACATGTTACAAAATTCAGCTTTCATCTTGGATAGAGCAATGCATGTTTATTTTTTGCTATTTCATAAAATAGCATTGTAACTAAGTAAAAATGCATACCTTGACATTAATTTTCGCTCATCTAAATCACCTTCTCAATTAGCATCAGTGTACACACTCAAGCATAAATCTCCTCCTTGATAACATAAAGAATAATCTATAATACCTTTCAAATATGCTAGAATTCTTTTAATAGCATTCAATGTTTTCATCCAGGATTTGATTAGTATATGCTCACCAATCCCACAACATAACAAATATTCGGTATTGTACATATCATAGTGTATATAAAACTTTCTATGGCACTTATATAAGGAACTTTTACCATTTTTTTTCTTTTTCTTGTGGAGTTTTAAGGTACATATTAAGGTTAAGAAATTGTTCTTTTGAAACTGGAGTATCTATAGGTTTAGTAGTAAACATATTGAACCATTTAACAATTTTTCTAATGTATGTCTCTTGTCATAGAGCCAAAAGTTTTTTCGAATAATCCCTTTGAATTTTGACTCATAAAATATAGGTTGCTTCACTCATATCTTTCATATTAAAATTTAAAGATAATTATTTTTTTTTATAGTTAAGAAATTCTTTATAATTTTCAGTTAATAAAATATTATCCATTTATAAAGATAATATTACAAAATTATTTTTAAACTATTTGACATACACATAATAATCTTCTTTAGTCATCACAAGACTATGTATTATTATAGGTTGTTAAGACTTTGTGCTCTTAGTCTTTGGTAATATAAGCTTTTAGTTTATCATATATATCTTCTACCTTAGTTCTCTATTAAGAAATGCAGTCTTTACAACTATTTAATGTAATTTAAGGTTTAAGTGTGTAATGATAGTTAGAATTAATCGAATTGAAAAAAATATTACCACACGCGAAATAGTTTCTTCACAATCTCTAGCTTATTCTTGGATATAACTTTTAGTGACTAATCATGTCTTATGTCTCTCAATTGTGATATTAGAATTACATTTAATCTTTAAAACATATTTATTCTCAATGGCTCGATGATTAGAAGGTAAATTACTTAAGTTTTAAATGTGGTTGGTTTTCATTAATTCTATTTCTTCATCCATTACTTTTATCCAAAATTCCTTAGCATTTGAAGTGAGAGCTTTATTCAATGTTTTAGGCTCGTCACTATAATAAGAAGCAACCATAAATGCTTTTTCTTTAATCTCAAATTGGCGACATGGAATTGATGCTCGATTGCTTTGACATATTGCTTTATTCATTTGAATTGATTAATAGGTGTATTACTCTCATTAGAGACTACATGTTCGAGTAAATCATCATTTACTTTGTTTTTGGACTAAAAGTTATACCATCATTAGAATTATTTAATTCATAAAATTAAGTATCTTTATCAACATCACCTATACTAAAGAATTCATTTTTCAAAAAATTGACATCTCTAGATTCTAATTTAGTAACTTAACCATTCTTATGTCTATCAATAATTACATATCTTTTAGAATGTTCAGAGTATTTTATAAAGATATATTTTTTCTCTTATACCCAATTTTTTATATTTATGAGATAAATGATGAATATATATTACAGACCCCTATGGTCACATGGGATTTACTTTTAGCTTTCTACCCCTTCATAATTCATATGGAGTTAAGCAAATAATTTGGAAGGAACTCAATTTAGTATATAAATGGCAGTTAATAAAGCATCTCCCTAATATGATGGCTGTAAATCGGCTTATGCCATTATTGACCTAACCATTTAGAGCAATGTCTTATTCCTCTTTTCTGCTACATTATTTTGTTGCAAAGTTTTAGGAATAGCCAATTATTGTTTTATACTTTTTTCGTTACACAATTTCTTAAATTAGTCAGAAAGATATTCACATGCATGGCCAGTTCATAAAGATTTAAGGCCAATTCTTTTGTCTAATTGATTCTTATACAAATAAAAATATAATTTGAAGCAATTTAAGGCCTCTAATTTATGTAAGATCAAATTAACGTGACTATAACGTGTAAAGTCATCAATAAATATAATAAAATATGATACTCCATGTCTAGCCTAGACTACATATATCATAATGAATTAATTGCAATGGATTTTTTGTTTTAGTCCCTTTACCAAATAGTTTCCTAATTATTTTTCTAACTAGACAATTCTCACATTTAGATATTTTAATTTTAGATAATAAGCCCGATAAATTTAATGTGGCTAATCTATTTATTCTTTGTTGTCCTATATGACTTAATCTAGTACGCCAAATATTAACATTTACATCATTAGATTTAATAAAAGTTATCAAAAAAAAAAATAACTATTATCATAATTAAAACCTTCATAACGGTATCTAATATCACAAAACCATCATACAAATATCAATGCAAATTAAAATAGAGTTAGATATAACATTCATACAAACACTATGAAAATTTAATGGGTAGCCTAGTTTTAGAAAGACAGATACAAAAACTAAGTTTTGTCGAATACTCGATGTATAGAGGACATCATGAAAGAGAAAGGTTCGACCACCATGCAAAGTTAATCTACAAGTGTCTGTTCTTTTTACTTTAACTCTAGAGTTGTCTTCTACATATATCCATTTTCTTCTTTGACATATTTGACGATACTCTACATATGCTTTTGATTCCTAATTATATGGTTAGTTGCTCCTAAGTTTACAGTTCAGAATGGATGAGATTTTGTAAGAAAAATTGAGCTAGAGATATAAGCATAATTTAAATATATGGGGAAAGGATTTGAAGATAGGTCACAAGTGAAATGACCCATCTTTCCACAATTATAATATTTCAACTTAGTTTTTGTCCCTTTTTTTATTAGCATGCTTACCTCTTAAGTGCTTTTATATTAAGGTATTTAATTTCTTTCCCTTTTGAAAGAACTTTTCTCCTCGCTTCCTTTTAAAGCCTGATGTTTTGTAACAGTTCGATTAAGTTGTATAAGCTTGGCTGAAAGGCTTAGTTGCTTTAAAGCATTCATGTTCTAACTCAACATGTCTTTAAGCATAATCAAAAGTTTTCATATTGTCATTGTGTGTCATGTTGGCTTTAATATGCTCCTAACTATTAGAAAGAGAACAAATCACAACTTGAACTTGTTACTAATCAGTTAGAACATGTCGTGCATTTTTCAGTTCACGTATCATATTCGACATTTCTTTTAAATGGTGCCTCATTGTATAATTTGAGTGCTTCTTGCATGTGTCAAACTTGATAGTGAGTTACTTAAGTTTAATAGTTGAAGTACCATTAAACTTTTTTTTCAAGACAAACCATAATTCTTAATTTGATTGGTACACCTCAAACTCGCACATTAGATCATTACTCATACTACTCAATAACATAATGCGAATAGTTTTGTTTTTCTTAACATATGCTTGATAAGCCTTTTGATCTCTCCTATATTAAACAATGTTACCCTGTGATAGCTTAGCTATAATGTTAGTTAAAACCTCAAGAGCTTATTGATCTTCCAAGACATATTGAATCTTTCAGTGCTAAATATCATAATTATCTTTACCATTCAATTTTTTTGCCTTTGTTTAACTTTTCCATAATATTTTTTTCCGCAAAAGGCATTTCTTTTAGAAACAAAAGAAAACAAAATAAAGACATTATTATATATTTCATATACATACATTTAATTTTGCAACAACAAACTCAAACATATAATAAAAAATAGAAGGAATAGATTCAAAAGGTCATCGAGGCTTTTAATCAGCGTCCATTTTCAAATATTTATTTATTATATAATTGGTTGTTTGTGTAAAATAAACCTTTTAGCTCTAATTATGAACTTATCATGAAAAAAATTCTAATAAATTAGAAATCCCACTAATTTAGAATAACACAAAATATGCATAATTAATGTAACAACATTATATATATAAACAAGAAAGATAATGATTATTCCATTCATAAAATTAAAATAACAAAAGACACAATACAATATTACATATTTAAATCTATTTTAAAATAAAGAATAATATTTATGGTTCTTTCATAAGTCTATCGACTACTCCTTTGCCAAACCAAGGACATTTCTTAAATGCATGACCCATATGTCGTGCACTATGTGGATTTGGATACAAGTTTGGTGTGACAAATTGTCTTATGTTTGACAGATAATGACATTCACATGATAACTCCATCTCATAAGTAAGAGTTGCATATGATCTTATGATCCTTATTCTAATATTATTTTTCAAATTAGATTTTGCATGATTAAATTATGGAGGGATCTTTTAAACTAAAATAGATCCCATTTCAAACCAAAAACAATTGCGAATACTAATTCTTGGGTATATAATCTTAAAATAATTTTTAAAAATTTCAAAGATTTTCTTTACAGTTTTGTTTATGTCATAAAAAGAACACACTTTTAAAGTTATGATAAAGTATAATATTTCTTCCTTGCATATTGTTCAAATCATTTGCACCATCTACACAAAATATAATAATATGTAATCATTATATTATTTTGTCAAAAATACAAAGAAAATAATAATAATAAAAATACTGGCATTAGAGATTTAAAAAAAAATCTCTTACGAAGACCAAACATTCATAAGTATGCTCATATATAGTTTTAATTTTAACTTTTGGTAGTGTGAATGAATTTCATTTCCCTCGTATACACAAAAAATTATTTCATTGAACAAGAATTTTAATTTATTATTTATCTTATTGTATTTAAACATATGTCACAAATAATATTGTAATTTGAAGTTTAAAACTAGAGCTTTCCAACAAATCATCATTTGTCTCATTGGACAACCTAGAACATAGACTACCGTATACTTTTTCAAGTAATACTTAAATCATAAAAAATAATTAAGGTTAGATTCATTTTATATATTGGTAAAAAGTCAGTGTGAATCCATTATTACTTGGATAATTATATTTGTTGTTTGCTATCTAACGAACTAAAGCTTTGGTGCCTAACGGATAAGGTATGTAAGTCCTAAACTCTCACATGAGTTTGACTCTCTGCGCTTATGTCTTAATTAATCTATAAATACTTAAACAAAATATATTAAGTATTTCTTTCTTTAACAAACATAACAAAACACCATTGAATTGTTAGCTCTCTTTAACTTAAAGGTCATGAGTTTGAGTCCTTTGGTTTTCTTTTTTTTATTAGTTCTTTTTTTTTTTCATTAGGAATTTCTTTTTTTTGCAAACTTCTTCTTCCTATAGGAATTTGTTTTTCATCTTCATGGTTTCTTCCTATGAAAATTTCTTAATGTACATTTATTCTTATTCTTCAAATATAATTTTAGCTAAAGTATAAATTCTATTTCTATTATGACGCATGTTTCTAACATTAAGTCATATTATCTAATAATTATAGAACAAATTATCTAATTTCAAAAATAGTATTTAATATCAAGTATAATAGACAAAAAAACTATTCAATAATGGCTTTGATATCAATAACAAAATTTAAATAAAGATCGAACATTTACCTTGAATAGATTCATAGTCTTGAATTCAATTACGCACTTGAATCCTTTGGTTTCCTTTTTTTTTTTTTTATTAATTCTTCTTTTTTTATTAGAATTTTTTTTTCTTGCAAACTTTTTCTTCCTGTAGGAATTTCTTTTTCTTCTTCATAGTGTCTTCCTATGAAAATTTCTTAATGTACATTTATTCTTATTTTTCAAATACAGTTTTAGTTAAAGTAGAAATTTGATTTCTATTACCACACATGTTTCTAACATTAAGTCATATTATCTAGTAATTATAGAACAAATTATTTAATTTCAAAAATGGTATTTAATATCAAATATAATAGACAGAAAGCTATTCAATAATGGCTTTGATATTAATAACGGAATTTAAATAAAGATCGAAACTTATTTTGAATAAATTCATAGTCTTGAATTCAATTACGTATTTGAAAAAAATTTTAATTCATAATAAATGCCTGCTCTCTCTGTCTTTCTCTTTTCCCTGTTTATCTCTATAATATTTTTCTATTTTTTTGGTTAAAAGAATGAAAAACAAATGTTATTTTTATATTAAGTGAATAGAAATAGCTATTTCTAATAGTGTGCCTTTTAGTTTGGGTTAGGTTAGAATAGCCCATTGTGGGCGTCAAGTCCAACAACAAATCTTAAACAATATATAAAGAATTTAAATCATTGTTGGGTCAATTATATAAGAGTATGTGATTACAATGCATTCATATATCAACCCATACACTTAATTTTTTATATCTTAAAATTATCCTTATAAAAATTTAAATAAAAATATATAAAATACAAAATATAAAATTTAATTTAATTTAATTTTAGAGTTTTATTTTAAATTTTTATAAGAGATGTTAGTTTTAAGTTATAAGTAATATATTTTTTTAATTGTTGGAACCAATAAATAGATATGACATTAGACCCACTGTATAATAGTTATGTCCTTGTTAGTCAATATAATTGTAACAACCTTTTGAAGATGATATCCATTCATTGCATTCTTTTTCAATCCAAGAAAGCATAACGTAAATTCTTCTTAAATTTTTTGACCTAATATAGATGATGATGGTGTCGTTTTTCATAAGAAGAGTGGTTGGTAAGATGCGTACTAGAAAAAATATGATGACCTTCACAAGTAATAATAAATAATATATAATTATATAGGTGCCTTTGCAATTTTGATCATTATCCATGTTTTTAATTAATTTATTATTCATATGTTAAGCACCATTTCATAGTCTAGATTTGCTAAGTGTCTTATTAAATTATTTTTAAAATTAATTATCTTAAAATTTAAGTTAAACTTAATTATTTGGTAATCTAATATAATTTTAAAGGCACTCTTAATTATAGAAGCTCATGTTCTCATTATTTAAAATGGATTTATTATGCTTAATATTACCATAATAGTCAACCATTCTAAAATATTGACATTGATAATCTAAAAATATTATATTAAAAAATAAAACTCACATGCAAAATATTCGCAATCATTTACATCCTATTGGAAAATATTGCTTTTATACACTTAATCTTTTTATAGTTAAACTATATAGTACATTTCACACTATTTACATTTGTTTAGTAATACTATTTTAAGTTGTATAATATTGAAAAAAAAATGAAAACCATGTATGCACTTGCCTTATTTCATTGAGATGGGCAATATTAGGCCAATAATAATTATCATTACTATTATTCATATGTTGTAAATAAATTATTAACTCAAAAATATAAAATAAAAGAGATAAAAAAGATAGAGAACAATGAGAAAAATTTCATAAGTTTTTTAAACTTTTCATATTCTATTTTTAAATGAATACACAACCCTATTTATAAGAACAAATAAATAATGTAATAGATATTTTACATGTGACTTAAATGATATTTATCAAATAATTTAGGTGACAACTGCCATACATAAGCTAATGGTGACTATATTACTTTATAACACCCTAGCTTCAAATTTATATTAAATGTGTTTAATATTACCTCGTCAAAAAGCTTACTAATAAAATCAAGTGGAATTAAATATGATTGAAGAAAAAAAGAGTGTAGTACACAATTATGCAGAAAAATTCCTATAATTCGTCTCTTGTAATAGAATATACTTCTTTAATGAAATTCTCCACCTCAACATAATAAATTTTAATTTATCAATTTATGGAGTCAACGCATACCTATGTTATCTACTAACTTTTTAAATGTTGATATAGGTAAAGTTTTGGTAAAAAGATAATCAATGTTATCAAAGGAGCATATTTGTTTAATAGTAATTTACTAGTTTTATTGAAGATCATGAATATAGAAGAACTTAGGTAATATATATTTAGTTCAATCTCTCTTACTATATCCTCCTCGCTTATGAATGTAGAAGAACTTAGGTAATATATATTTGATTCAATCTCCTTTTATATATCTTCCTTTAACTTAAGTAATACAAGCAACATTGTCTTAATATATTATTGTTGGAATATATGTAATAGATGGTAAGTTGTATACACTCTGGATATGATGGATAATAGATCACAATGATATGCATTCTTTGCTTTCTTTATGCAGTGCAAAAATTTCAAAGTGATTAAAAGATATAACAACAAAAGCCTACTTTATGATTATTACTACTAAATACATATTTCGTATATAAATAAGTTTTATAGGAATTAAAAAGATAGCCAGCATCTACATAACCAACTAATCTTCAAATTTTGCATTGATTCCCTAGAATAAAACAATTTCAAATTCATCATTTCACAAAGATAACAAAAAATATTTGTAACGCTATTCTAATGTCAGCGAGTAGGTGCAAAACTAAATCTAACTAATAAATTCATAGATAAATCTATATTTGGTTTGGTATACTGTGTTAGATATAATATGGCTCTAATTGCATTTGAGATATGGTACTTTTGAATCATGTGATGTAAACCCATAAATTAGAAATGTTCCACGATTAAATTGATATATGTTCAAGAAAGCTAAAAATCAAATCGTAAACTAATCTAGACCAATTGAAACTTATTTCAAGAACCTAAATTATAAGCAAGAATATTACAAAGGGTTATTCCTTTAATAAGTTTAGAGTTTCATTCAAGAAGAAAAAACTAAATTCTTCTAATATGAATATTATTAATGCTAAAGCTCCTTATTACAATGTGTTAAATCCCTTTTATATGGATTAGGTTAAGAAATAACCACTAGTAAATAAAAAAAGGAAAGAAAAAAATTAAACCAAACCCTAATATATCTAAAACAAAAACCTATTTGTATGGATTTTACATAATGTTTAGCCTATAAAAATATAAACATAAATAAAAATAGATTAAAGCTCAATTTGTATGATCCATCAATGTTTAGCCCTTTGATATGCTGCATGCCATTCACTTGCTAGACTATCTCTTCCTGAGCTTAAATCACATGAACTAAGGTTTAATCCTCATCTTTTAGGCTTATCTTGGATATTAGTGTTTTGATAAATAAATTTGCAAGTTTGATCCAAGTAGATTGCCCAAGTCCTTGCATTGTTTTCGTGATTTTCTTTGCTCTTGATCTTGTTATTAACCCATCTGGAACATGTAAGGGATTTTTAATAACTAGTTCATATATACCTCTTATTAAATATCTTTTTATCACGGGTGAAATGGATCTTTTTTAAAGTCAAAAAATCAAACAACTAGGGAGTATTTAACGAACGAGCTTATTAATATTGAAATATTTTAAAATCTTGTTAACATAGGTGGAATAATATATAAACATTCCATTAAATTTATGCTTGATTTGTAAGTTAGGACAGTAATTAATTTTTCTTAAATTTTTTATTTTAAACTATTCTTTCAAGTATTCCATAGTTTTTATAACTTCTTCAAGAATGTCAATTTTATTTATATCATCAACTTATATGGCTATAATAGTAAATTCAGACTTTAATTTCTTTATTAATACACATGGGCATATTGGATTATTAATGTATCATTTTTTTATTACATATCACTCAAGCAATTGTACCACATGGATCCATACTATTTTAGTCCATACAAAGATCATTGTAATTTGATTGAGAATAAATTATAATTTTTTAATTTATATACTTCAAACATTTTAAACCTATTATGGATTTTCATATAGATGTCAGCATTAAGTGTACCATATAAGTAAGTAGTTGCTATATTCATAAGATGCATATCAAATCATTCTAAGACTGTCAAATTTATCAGATATCAAAATGTAATTGTATTTATGACAAAAAAAATATGTTTTATCAAAGTTAGTTCTAGGTTATTGTGAGAAATATTGAACGAGTTGTATCTTGTAATTCTATGGTTTTCATTACATTTTTTTGCAAATACCCATTTGAAATGGTTTAACATCTTCACTTATATGGATTATAAGTCTAAATACTTCACATTTGGTAAAAGAAGTTAATTCTACTTGAATTTCTTCTTTCTATTAAGGTTAATCATGTCTTTGTCTACATTCATTAGAAATTTGTGAATTACCTTTCATAATTTCAATAGTGATTATAAATAAGAATACATTATCAATGATTATTTCATTATGATTATACATTTCTTTTGTATATACATATTATAGACTTTTTTTAATTTTTAAATTTAAATGCCACTATAGAGACAATTGTCTCTTTAGGAACATATGTTGCTTCAAGAGCATATGTCACTTTAGGGACTTGTATCGCTTCTAAAATAGTTAACTTTTATAAAATTACTCAGAAAATGTAGGTATATTTATTGTTCAAGCATTATTTTTAATAAGGTCTTGATATTTTAATTTTTTTCTTCATAAAATAATATCTTTTGATCTAACTAGTTTATCACACTTTTAGCATGCAATAGACAATTTATTTACAATTTTACAATTAGATTGCTTTTCAAAAATAATAACCCAAGCGAGTGTATTAACAATTGAAATATATGGTTTAATCACTTTTATAATATCAATATATGCATTTGCTAATTAATTTGTAATTTGCTAAAATTACATTCCTTTTGTCCTTCATTTTTAGATTAATTAGTGTGAGAATCAAGATGAGACATAATAATTGTTTTCCAAAAAAGTTCAAGCCTTACTTCAAGAAGTATTTTCTTCTTTTTAATGATGGACAAACTATCTTTTATTAAAATGATAATCCACAAAGTATACGATAAATAAATCACTATTTAGAAGTTCCAGAAAATAGAAGGTGAGTTAAAACCAATATAATTCCTTAAATGTTGTTGGAGTACTATCTTAATATATTATGGAAGAGTTATAAGAATTTATACAACATAACCAAAAGTGAGCATATAAGAAATATCAAGTTGATGACTAATTAAAAGTTGTAATAGAGAGTATTAACGATAAATAGTAACTCTGAGATGAATTAACATTGCAGCATACAAAATAACATGTTCTTGTGTAGAGACTGAAAATATAATATGTAATAGTAAAGTTTGAATAATTACTTAAAATCTTTTAATGAACAATTTAACTAATCTATTTTGTGGATGGATATGCAGAATTTGATGCTCTATATCGATCCTCACTTATGTACAATAGTCTTCAAACGTTTTAAAACTAAATTGACCAACATTATCTATATATATAGTTTTGATTGGATAATCAGAGAATTGCGCCCTTAATATAATAATATATGCAAACAATTTAACAAATGAAATATTACAAATAAATAATAAACAAACATATGATTAATAAATATATGCATTAATTAAGACTATAAAACAGGAAATGGTTCAGTAAGTGAGAGAATAGGCTTATAAATGTCTCTTTATATTTTTTAAAAATGATTGGCATTTAAAACTAATTTAGAAAGGAATGGTTTAATCAACAATTTTTCTTATAAGTAAGCGATACAAATATTCTTATTTAATGACAAAATTTTCTTATTCTTTAACGGATATCCATGAAAATTTTCAATATTTCTACGTATCATTATAGATCTTAAATGATCAAGATGGTCATGTCATAACATAAATAGTTTTGGATCAATAAACTTCTAGTTCATAACTACAAAGCTTTCAATTATATTTATGATTGTATAATTCAATCTATATGATAAAATTGGAAGTTTTCTAATAAGCATTTTTTGCCTAAGATATTAGAAGTAATCCAGATATACTTTATATTATTTTCATTTAAAGTCTTTATATAATATTCATTTAAGGGAATATTTTTAAAACTAAGCATGTTTCTTTTGGATTTGGCTGAATATAAGAAATTATGAATGTATACTATAATTCTACTTGTTAATAATATTATGATTCTTTTGGAGCCTTTAATCAAGTCTACAGGATCTGATGGTATTTACCTTAACTTCAATATTTATAAGTTTTGAGAAATATTTATTTTAAAGAATAATATATGTACTTACTCTACTAACTAAGCCTATATCCTTAATTTTTCTTTCCTATGGAGACAATCCATTCATTTCCATATTCTTTCATTGAAAAATAACTTTACATTAACGATTAGTAAAATATAAAATATAAAGTATATTTGACATAATAATAAAATAGAGTTAAAATAAACAATATATAGAGAGAAGAAAACAACTATAATTGTGATTAACTATCTTTTTTAAAAAAATATTCAAATTCATTAGATCTTTTATCAATAAAATTTATCTCAAAGTTCTATGTTTTTGCTTTCATGGGTATTAAATAAAACTATATTAAATGTTTGACATACAATAGGTACGCAATCTGTCACGCCTCTAAAATTAGGGTTCGTGAATTAGGGTTTAATAGGAACATTTCGGCAGAGTTCTCACTATACATAAGTAATACTAACTAAACCTGCAAGTACAAAATTCTACAACACTTCCAATAGTCTACATAGAGTCCCAACCACTGCCACGCAATATCCATTACAACAAAACTCAATACATTCATTCATTGATAACAACTATTTTCTTACAAAATTTTGACAATATAGCACATACATATACTCATTAATCCAAAATATTTCAAGTTAAAGGACAACATCTGTTCCACGTTATCTACTTTCATTTGCTCTCCATAAACCTGAAAAGTAAGGGGGTGAGCTAAAGCCTAGTAGGTATTTACACATATAACTGAGATTTTTAAATGAAAATAATAATATGCTTTCATTTTATCACATCACAAATGACAGTAATTAAATATAAAAACTGATCATTTAGCAATCATATATTTTGGTCATTACTATGTGTCATGCAGAATTTTAGGGCATGATTTCCAGGGACTGCCGTCTAGGAACGTGTGGTCTGCATACTTTAGGGGCTCTATGCCCAGAGACTGTCGTCCATAATTTCAAGTTTACGAGCTTTCACCGTGGGACTGAAATCAAGTCCATAGTCACCGGTGCTAACAAAAAGGCCATACACTATTTCACAATTTAACAACACACAGTAATAACAAAATAATTTATGCATACTGCTCACAACAGCATCAACATTGAAAGTATGATTCAAAATACTGAAATGCTCAATTATACGTGAAATACCCACCTAGTCAAATCAAAGTTTGCACTGGTTAAAATTCTAATGATCTTCCTTCCGTTCGTTGTCACCACCTAGTAATATTTCACAAGAATCGACGAAATTTACTAAAATAACTACTAAGTTGCACTGCTTATAATAAAATATAAATAATACTACAGTCCCAAGTTCAGCTAAAATCTGACTCAGAAATTCTAAAATTTTAAATTTTTAAAATAAAAATATTATAGATAAAAAATTACGAAAAAATCCATATAATATAAATAATTACAAAAATATCCCAAAAATATTTACACTTACGACCTAAAATTATTAAAAATTGCTATTTTACTATAAAATTTTTAAAAATTCTATTTTGACCTAAAACTAATAAAATTTTCAATCTTACCCCCAACTTATGAAAAATTCTATCTTTACCTCTACTCAAAATTCTACAAATTTTCACCTAATTTTCAACAAATTTTGAAAAATCTACTGATTAAACTATATTATTAAACTCAAAATGAGTAGATCTAATGCCCAAAAAGCCAAAATAGTAATAATATCAACTATAATCTTATCATAATAAATCTATTTATTACACTCAATTTCTAACAATTCTGCACTAAATATACAAAATTTTTTCAAAATAAGGAAAGTAAAAATATCCTAACTCTTTACCCTTTTTTTTTTCTTTTTCTTCTTCTTCTTCTTCTTCTCTTCCTCTCTGCCTCGTGATTTCCTCTTCTTTCTTTCTTTTTCTTCTTTCTCTTTCCACTTCTCTTTTCTCTTCTTTTCTTTTCTCTCTTTTCCTTCTCGGGTGTTCCACTGTCTTCTTTTTATTTAATAAAGAATTGAGCCTAAAAATATATATATATATATATATATAACACAACTGGGCCTAAGGAGGAAAATTTTGGGCCCAGATGTTACAACTTTCCCTCCTTAAAGAAATTTCATCCTCAAAATTTAATAAATTTACCCTTAGTCTTGAAAGAAATAAGGGTATTTTCTTAACAACTCCGACTCGAGCTCCCAAGTGGCTTCTTCTTTACCATGATGTTGCCACACGACCTTTACTAACGGAATAATTCTTCTGCGAAGCACTTGTTCTTTATGGTCGATAATCTAGATCGGACCCTCTTCATAAGAAGCATCTTCAGCTAGAGTAAGAGTTTTTCAGTCTAAAACATGGGAAGGATCTAGTTGGTAGTTTTTAAGCATAGAAATATGAAAGACATTATGAATATTTGATAATTGGGGTGGCAATGTCAATCTATATGCCACTTCACCAACTCGCTCCAATATTTCGAATGGGCCAATAAACCTGGGAGCTAGTTTTCCACCTTTTCTAAATCTAGTAATATCAACTCGAGGTTTAACTTTTAAAAATACATGATCCCCCACCTCGAACTCTAAATGTCGTCTTCTGTGATCCACATAACTCTTTTGACGACTTTTAGCCATAAGAAACCGTTGTCTGATTAATCTTACATTCTCAGTGGTCTCCCTTACTAACTCAGGACCAATTAATGAGATTTCACTAACTTCTGCTTAACATACTGGGGATCTACAGGGTCTCCCATATAATGCCTCAAACGGTGCCATCCCAATACTAGATTTATAACTGTTGTTGTAATCAAATTTCACCAAAGGCAAATGTTCAGCCCATGAGCCTTGGAAATCTAAAATACAAGATCTGAGCATGTCTTTAATTATCTGTATCACTCTTTCAGACTGTCCATCCGTTTGGGGATGATATGTCGTACTAAAGTTTAACTTAGTACCCATGGCTTTTTATAAGCTTCCCCAAAATCTGGACGTAAATCATGGGTCCCTGTCAGAAATAATAGACAGAAGTACCCCATGCAATCTAACTATCTCCTTAATATATAATCTATTCAAAACATCAAGAGAATCTGTATTCTTAACAGGTAAAAAGTGAGCAGATTTTGTTAATCTGTCCACAATCACCCATATACTATCATAGCCCTTTCGAGTTTTTGGAAGTCCCACCACAAAATCTATGGTGACATGCTCCCATTTCCATTCTGACACTGGTAAAGGTTGGTGTAGTCCCGCTGGCTTCTGGTATTCCGCTTTTACTTGTTGACACACTAAATATTTAGCTACAAATTCACCCACACTCTTCTTCATTCTTTTCCACCAAAACTGCTTGCGTAATATCTGATACATTTTTGTGCCCCTTGGATGAATAGTAAATTTGGACTTATAGACCTCACTCAGAATATCATTTCTAAGTGATTCCACTGCCGGCACAAAAAGTCTGCTTGCAAATCTTAAACCTCCGGACGAATCAATTGACCATCCATCAACGGCTTCACCACTTTCTAACTTAGCCCATACTGCTTGCATCTCAGGGTCACTTTGTTGGGCTCCAATCACTTTTTGAATAATAGTAGGTTGTGCTACTAAGTTGAATAAATAAGGCTGACCTCTTGTTTCATCAATTCTTAAATCAAATTCCTCCAACTGTCTACAGATTTTCCACTTATGACAGAACAGATTAGCCAACATGCCTTGAAACTTTCCACTTAATGCATTTGCCACAACATTAACTTTACCAAGATGATAATGTAAGGTAAAGTCATAATCCTGCAAGAACTCCATCCATCTAATCTGTCTCAGATTCAGTTCTTTTTGAGTGAATAAATGTCGAAGACTTTTATGATCAGAAAACACTTCAAACGTTTCTCCGTACAAATAATACTTCTATATTTTTAATACAAACACTACGGCAGCGAGTTCTAAATCATGAGTAGGATAATTTTGTTCATGTGTTTTCAACTAACGTGAGCCATAAGCCACGACCCTGGCTCTCTGCATTAATACACAGCCAATACCCATTCTAGATGCATCGCAATAAACAGTATACTCCATACTATGCTCAGGAATGATTAGAATTGGTGCAGAAGTTAACCGCTCTTTCAATTCCAAGAAAGCTTGCTCATATTTTTCACACCATTTATATTTTACTCCTTTTCTTGTTAACTGTGTTAGTGGTGCAGCAATTCGAGAAAAATCTTTTACAAATCTACGATAATATTTCATCAACCCAAGAAAACTTCTTATCTCTGTTACACTTTTTGGCCTATTCCAGTTTTGCACAGCTTCTACTTTCGCAGGATCAACTGAAATACCTTTTTCGGAAACCACGTGCCCCAAAAATTTTACTTCTGTCATCCAAAACTCACATTTGCTCCGTTTAGCATATAGTCGATGCTCTCTCAACACTTGTAAAGAAATTCTCAAGTGTTGTTCATGCTCTTCTAGTGTCTTCGAATAAATCAAAATATCATCCACAAATACTATTACAAACTTATCAAGATATGGGTGGAAGACTCGATGCATCAAGTCTATAAATGCTGCCAGTGCATTTGTTAATCCAAATGGCATTACCACAAATTCAAAATGCCCATACCTTGTACGAAAAGCAGTTTTTTGAATATCTTCATCTCTAATCCTTAACTGATGGTAGCCTGACCGTAGATCAATCTTGGAGAAGTATGTGGAACCACGTAGTTGATCAAACAAGTTATCAATTCTGGGTAACGAGTATTTATTCTTTACCGTCACCCGATTCAGTTGTCTGTAGTCCACACACAGTCTTAGACTGCCATCCTTTTTTTTGGTAAATAGAACCGGTGCACCCCAAGGAGATGTACTAGGTCTTATAAATCCTTTATCCAACATTTCCTGCAATTGCTCTTTCAACTCTCATAATTCTGCCGGAGCCATTCTATAAGGAGCTATTGAAATAGGAGAAGTTCCAGGGTAAGTATCAATAGCAAAGTTTATCTCTCTTTTTGGTGGCAAACCAGGTAAATCATCAGGAAAAACATCAGAAAATTCATCAACTACAGGAGTGAGTCGTGTTTCTAATTCTTTATCCTCTTGGCAACATAAACTAGCCATCCACTCCAAATAATCCTTATGCTCTTTATATTCACTAGAAGCAGAAGGTCGACTACTACTTATATTCCCAAAGACATATAACTTATTACTATAGGGAAGAGTAATAGCTATCCTCTTTCTATGACAATCTATGGTTGCACAAAAGGATGATAACCAATCTATCCCTAGGATTACATCATAATTCACCATTTCCATCACTACTAATCCAAAGGATATTTTGTAACCCCCTATATTAATTTCACACTTCTGACATATTCTATCAAGATTCATACTACGCCCAATAGGTGTTTCAACTAATAGCTCAGAATCTAAGGGTTCAGTCTCTAAGCCCAAAGAACATGCCAGATTTGAGAAAATGAAAGAATGAGTAGCACCAGAATCAAACAAGACTTTAATCCTGGTATTAAACAAAAGAAAGGTACCTTCTACTACCATATGATCTGACCCGTCGACTTCCTGTGTAAGTGCAAAAGCCCTGCCTTGAATCTTTAGTTTACCGCGGCTTTGCGATTGCTGAGTTCCTTGAGATGATTGCTCATTCTGTCTCTATGGCAGTTGTCTATTTTGTTGAGGTTGTTGCAATATATTCTGGGTGCTCCTCCCACCAGAACTAGCTATTTGACTTTGAGCTCGCCCCCAACGTGGACATGAGTTCCTGTAGTGCCCCGATTGCCCACACTCAAAACAAACTCTAGTAGCTAAACGAATATCCTATTATTCTGAGATATAGGTTGACCCCTCATCTGTCTTTTCTCACCCCACCCTGTTGATTTTTGCTCAAAACTTCTCTTTTTGGACTCCCTTGCACTTTGCTTCACTTCTTCTTCATCTTGTTCGATCATTAGGGCACGATTCACCACTTTAGGATACTCTTCAAGGTTTAGCATTATTAATGCATGCCTAAGTGATGGCTTCAATCCTTTCACAAATCTTTTAATCTTATCTCTTTCCTTTGAAATCAAAGGAGTAGCAAAGCGGCTTAGAGCTTCAAACTTAGCCTCATACTGTGATACTGACATGTTGCCCTGAGTCAGATGTATAAACTCATCTAACATGGCATCATGGAATACCTCAGGAAAGTATTTACTCAAGAAAACTTCTTTGAAAGCATCCTAAGTCTATTCTTCATCTCGCCTGGAGATCTTCATAGCATTCCACCAATGATTGGCATCCTCAACAAATTGAAAAGTTGCAAGTTTAACCCAAATTTCTTTAGGCAACTGCAACCCATCAAGGATATGCTCTATTTGTCCAATTCATTCTTCAGCGACTAAAGGGTTGGTCTTTCCATTAAAAGTTGATGGGTTTAATTTTCTAAACTCACCTAGCGCTGATGTGTTTCTAACCTCAGTACTCTCACTACGATCAGATGACCCATTATTTGCAAAACCACAAATTGCACTAACAAATTCTTGCACAGTTTAGTGAAATTCTCCAAATTCATCTCTTCCTTGTGAAGAAGATGACACAACTTCTCTATTATCATCAGTCATACTGAAATATATAGCACAACTCACAATAGTTAGAAATATAATAACAGAATAGCTATAATATCGTATTACAACAAAATAAGTTACTACAAAGTTATTACAAATATCCATACACATATTTCTACATAAACTACAAACGTTTATGATACCAACAAGACCAAATAAGATACACCAAAAATATAAGTTTCAACAGCCAGACATATATATAACTAGTCACTAGAAGATATAAAAAAAAGTCTTTGGCGACACTATTCTCTCTTCTTACTCAGCCTCTCACCATTTTGCATAGGTCTGCTTAATAATAACAGGTTCGAAAGGCTCCTCCATCCTAGCCGGGAAGGGGTCTAGTTTCACCGACCTAACCTCACTCGTTTCACCTTGCGAACCTTTCTTCAGTTTCCTCTGCCATCTTTTTGTCATATTAAAAGTGTTCAGACAATTTCTGATGTAAAATAAACGTCGAGTCACAAGTTTATTACTATTCACTCCTTTACCATACACTTTCATTCCCTTGAGTGCATTAATTCTAACTTCGGCGGGACCAGGACCTGGATCTTTGTCAGAAAATTCTACGTTAGCACCTTTTTTTAATCCATATTTTGCCCTTATCTCAGCTATAATCCTGTTTGCTTGTAGTTTCTTAAGGTCCTTAACAAGAGCTCCACCCAGCAAACCCTGCTTACTTCTATTAACACATGTCCATCTATCATATTTCGTCCTTGCCATGCTACAAGACCAAGCAAACAAGCAACACTATAAGATATAAATCTATAAGGCGTAAGAATAACAACTATAAGCTTAAAGCAGTACAATTATCATCTATCTACATTAAATATCTACAGAATCTATAGCTTAAGCTCTGATACCAAGCTGTCATGCCCCCAAAATTAGGGTTCGTGAATTAGGGTCTAATAGGAACATTTCGGCAGAGTTCCCACTATACATAGGTAATACTAACTAAACCTGCAAGTACAAAACTCTACAACACTTTCAATAGTCCACATGGAGTCCCAACCACTGCCACGCAATATCCATTACAACAAAACTCAATACATTCATTCATTGATAACAACTATTTTCTTACAAAGTTTTGACAATATAGCACACACATATACTCATTAATCCAAAATATTTCAAGTTAAAGGACAACATCTGTTCCACGTCATCTACTTTCATTTGCTCTCTATAAACCTGAAAAGTAAGTGGGTGAGCTAAATCCCAGTAGATATTTACACATATAACTGAGATTTTTAAATGAAAATAATAATATACTTTCACTTTATCACATCACAAATGACAATAATTAAGTATAAAAACTGATCATTTAGCAATCATATATTTTGGTCATCACTATGTGTCATGCAGAGTTTTGGGGCATTATTTCCAGGGACTGCCGTCCAGGAACGTGTGGCCTGCGTACTTTAGGGGCTCTATGCCCAGGGATTGCCGTCCATGATTTCAAGTTTACGGGCTTTCGCCGTGGGACTGAAATCAAGTCCATAGTCACCGGTGCTAACAAAAAGGCCATACACTATTTTACAATTTAACAACACACAGTAATAACAAAATAATTTATGTATACTGCTCACAACAGCATCAACATTGAAAGTATGATTCAAAATACTGAAATGTTCAATTATATGTGAAATACCCACCTAGTCAAATCAAAGTTTGCACTGGTCAAAATTCTAATAATCTCCCTTCCGTTCGTTGTCCCCACCTAGTAATATTTCACAAGAATCGACGAAATTTACTAAAATAACTACTAAGTTGCACTGCTTATAATAAAATATAAATAATACTACAGTCCCAAGTTCAGCTAAAATCTGACTCAGAAATTCTAAAATTTTAAATTTTTAAAATAAAAATATTATAGATAAAAAATTACGAAAAAATCTATATAATATAAATAATTACAAAAATATTCCAAAAATATTTACACTTACGACCTAAAATTATTAAAAATTATTATTTTACCATAAAATTTTTAAAAATTCTATTTTGACCCAAAACTAATAAAATTTTCAATCTTACCCCCAACTTATGAAAAATTCTATCTTTACCCCTACTCAAAATTCTACAAATTTTCAACAATTTTTAAAAAATCTACCGATTAAACTATATTATTAAACTCAAAATGAGTAGATCTAATGCCCAAAAAGCCAAAATAGTAATAATATCAACTATAATCTTACCATAATAAATCTATTTATTACACTCAATTTCTAACAATTCTGCACTAAATATACAAAATTTTTTCAAAATAAGGAAAGTAAAAATATCCTAACTCCTTACCCTTTTTTTTTTCTTTTTCTTCTTCTTCTTCTCCTCCTCTCTGCCTCGTGACTTCCTCTTCTTTCTTTCTTTTTCTTTTTTCTCTTTCCTCTTCTCTCTTCTCTTCTTTTCTTTTCTCTCTTTTCCTTCTCGGGTGTTCCACTGTCTTCTTCTTCTTTAATAAAGAATTGAGCCTAAAATATATATATATATATATAACACAACTGGGCCCAAGGAGAAAAATTTTGGACTCAGATGTTACACAATCAATACCATGTCATACTATAGTGATAACAATAATTATTATAACTTTAAATTGGACTTCTAGTGGTTATGTAAATTTTGTACTTTATTACTTTTATTTTCACTTTCATTTACATTCACTTATGGGAATATTATATTATATTCACTGATGTTAATAATAATTTATATTTATTTTTAAGAATGCTAAATAAACAAATGAACATGATTCATAGTAAGTAAAAAATATGAAAGTAATCTTAATAATTTTGAATCTTACTCACAAAATTATTATGATAGTATTACATTAGTGGTATAAAGATAAAAAAAATATTTTCAAATATATTCTTTTTAATAATATTTTTACCACACAATTTCAACTGCAAAATACTCGTAAAGTTGAGTTACATATAAATATATTTTATAATCTTAATTAAGAATAATAAGCAAATATTTTAATTAAATAATTACAAAATTAATTTTTCTATCATCTAAGATATTAAAAAAAAAAAGAAACTGACAACAGTGCCGTCAAAGTTAACAACTTGTGTGTGTGTATCCAATATAATAATTTGAATTTTAATAACATGAAAATGTACTTGTTTGGCAATGTAATAAATTCTATTTATTAAATTTGATATAATTTTACATTAGTTTTTACAATGTGTGCACAGCAGAACATAAAAAACAAGTTGTCTTTTTTGTATTATTTAAATTTATTGCAGGTTTGTAGATGGCTAGTGTTGTTGTTGGCAACTTAAATGTGTGTCGTGTCTCAAAAAGAATACGTCACGTTACATGTTCTGTCCGGTTAAGTAAGAGATTTTGTCTCTTCCTTCGTCTATTCTCGGTTGGGCCTATCAAAATGTTCAGACAACCATCCACAAATAAAATTTTTAGAATTATATTATATAAAAAAAATTAAAACTAAAATGCGTTGACTACTTTCTTTTTCTATTTACTAAATTTACAATTTTTAATTTTTTTCAAATAACCATTTTTATAACTCAATTTACAGAAACAATCATATTCCTTTACTTTTTCCATTAAACTTACTAAGCATGAATTTGAATAAAATTTATTAAAATTTATATTTTTCAACTTCAAAGTTTACAGTGTTCTAAAAACATGAGTTTCCCACGGGTTAAAAATTATAATACGTTGAAAACTTAAATTTTTAATATGTTAAAATTTTAAATTAAAAAATATAAACTTTGTTAAGTTTAATTATGAAAATAGTTTCGATTGAAATTTAGTATGGTTATTATTTTAATAAAAAATAAAATAATTATATATATTATTTTTATAAATAAAATATATTTTTTTTCTTTTGAGAGATATGTTGTGTGAGATATTCTGATTTGGTCTTGATTAGCACAGCGGTAATAAATCGCAATTGCGGTCAAAGTTAGGTTAAAATACATTTGAATTGGGGTTATAATAATAATTTAAAAAATTAAATATATATTTACATATATATGGGCTAAAATATAAATAATAATTATTACTTTTAATGCATTTTAGCATGACTCACTCAGATTTTAACAGAGTTTTGTCCGCAGCTTAATTATTTATTTTTCTTAAAATCGATGTATTCAATGAAGATAGAACAATACAAATTTTAATTATTAAGTGTCATGAGTACAACTAATTATATTAAATTAAAAAAATGATATTGTATATTGTTGTGGGGTAAGATTACACATACGTTAAAAAATACTTGCCAAAAAAGGGCTCAAATCAAGGAGAATGGCATGTTAAAGTGTTATGTGTGTATGTATTTATGCACGGATGTGTGTGTATATATATGTAATGTTACAAATACAAGTTATTTATACAAATTGATGTATAAATATTATATTATTAACACGAATCTTATAATTGTTGTTGGGTAAACAAAAGTTTATGTGAATAAAAATATATATAAATTAAATTAGATTTGTGACAATAGCATATTACAACGTCAGTTTGTAGGAAAAATGTTGAATAAAAATTTGTATATTTTTAGCAGGTGGGTTGCGTGTATGTGTGCATATATACACAGAATTTTAATATATTATCGTACAACTAAGTAATCATCGATACAATTAAGAATATATATGTGTATATATATATAAATTATCTAATAAAATATTGTTCTAGAAATCAACGGATCATCAATGCATTTAAGATTATGAGAAAAATAATTTCAAAATATATGATTATACATTTATTTGAACACATTAATTGATCAGAGAATCTCCGATCATATATCGCCAGACATGCTAAAAGAATGAAATAAAATGCATAACATGGTGGGTTGGTTGACTGGACTTGGGGGATTGCCTTGCAATGTCAAAATTTAAATGGCAATTGGAGAGTTGTTGAGATTTTCTTTTTTCCATTTTTGTATGGCAAATTGGCTTTCGCATGTCTGTGCTATTAGCTATATGAATATATCTCATCGTTTTTAAGACGTGAGAGGCATGTTCATACCATCATGTATCCGTGTCATATGAATATCTTATCATATTTAAGACGTGAGAAGCATCAGATTCTTGTCCTGCAAATCACCCTAAAAACCACCAGTTTTCCAATAATAATAAAAATAATAACAGATTCTAAATTTTTGTTTCATGACAAAATCAAACTAAATGGAGAAATGTCGATCCCTTCCCTGGTTGTGATTCTTTAAGATAATTATCTATATACATAGCAGCTACTTAAAATAATCATGACACTAATAAATATCACTATAATTTTATTTTTGTATCATATAAATCTTCTAAATATTTATGAAAAAAATAACAATAATAAAGAGCAATAATAATAACAACAACAACAACAACAATATCAGTAAGAACAACAAAAGGTCATCCTTGCCAAACCTCCTTCACTCTATACACATAGAATTAGAGTTGCACTAGTTATTTGTGTGATTAAGGATTAGCATACTACTTAGAATTAGCATACCTATAATTAAAGGTGTGATTAAGGATGGCAACAGTATAGGTTTAGGATAAATACTTCTGAACTTACATCTGCATCTATTAAGAAAATACAATACTAAACATGTTAGAGATTTGATATTTTATTACCAAATTTATTTAAACGAATTTTTAATAATTAATAAACTTGTATGAATGTTTGTAAATTTTTAGAGAATTTTTTTATATTTTCAAACTATATTTGCACTAATATTAAATATTAAATATTAATTTATTTATCTAATTAAAACTATAAATTTTTAGTATTAATTCAAAATAAAATGTATCATTCACATAAAACATTACTTACATTCAACGAAAAAAATGCATAATTCTCTTACAAATTTATAGATAAATATTATAAATCTAAAATAAAAATTTACAAATTCATAAATCCAAAATAAAAGTTTACAAACTTATTATTCCAAAAATAATAGCTACCATTCACATCTTCATTTTACTCAAATATAGCTAGTACCCATCCACCATAATTTGTACAAAATACATATTAATATATAAGATAAATAAAAAATATTTATAAACAATAAAAATAATTAATATACTTTATTGATAACATTCTCATTATTTGAGTACTTCCAATTTTTAACTTTTTTGGAAGAACTTGAAGATAATCATTAAAAAATAAGAATAATTAATTAAAAGCAATAATACTATAAGAAATAAAAGCATTTATTTTATAAAATTATAAATAATTTTTTCTACCATTAAATTTAGCCCATTACTAATCTTGAGTACACATTAAAGTCTAGAGTGCCTCTGGATAAAGCATGCTATAATGTCGAGATATAAATCTATCATTAGTACCAAAGGCAGACTCAAATGCAACTATAAAAATAGGAATACTAAAATATCTCTAACAATTGCTTGTAGAGTGGAATATGTTAAACCATTCACTTTCTACCAATTCAATATATCAAAATTTTTAGTTCTTGAAATAACATATTTATCTAAATAATAGTCTAATTACTAAAGTTTAAGTTTACAAAAAAATCGAAGTGTGCTAAAAGTGCTCCAATTTTTGTGGAAAATGATCAACTTTGGATGATGAAGTAACTTATGATTTTATTTGATGATTTTTTTTCATTTTCTTTAAATTGAAACTGATAATATTTCACTAAATCATAATAAAAGTTTTAAATTTTTTTAATCTCATTCCCACAAATGTCTATATATTGCAAAGGAAATTAATTTTCTATCAATTTATATCTTGAATCCAAAATAGCTATCACAATCATTAATACATTAACTACACTTTAATACTTATCGAACTTGAGAATTATCTTTTTAACCGTTGACATTATTTCTTCACAACTAAAATTCATCCACTCATATATTGGTAATTTAATCTCACAAATATTTGGAAAAAGAAAAGATTGACTATCAAATGCATGGTCTCAGAAAATAATGTAGTCGCATTATAAAATGAATCAAGCTTGTCACATATTTTCTTTGCAAGCCTCTAATCATCTTTACTAGGCAAAAATTTATATTGTTGATTTCGTTATCTAGAATGATAAAATAATATCTTTATAAATCCAAACCATATAAAACATTAAGTACGGAAGTTCCATCGAGTCTTAACATTAACAACAAACTTCTTAATTCATGAAATATCCAAATGAGCACTGACAGTAAATATTCTCTCTTTTAAGGGTGATAGCCTAATATAGCACATTATTATAAATTTTTTCAATATTCTCATTTAGTAGTACAATGCATATGAAATAACTTTCTATTTAATGAAAGTGTAATACTAAAAAAGTTATTTAAAATGAACTCAATCATAGCATCATTTGTAGTGCAATTATCAATAGTCAAAATAAAAAATATATAGTCAATATTCCACTCTAGTAAGCAATTTACCAAAGTTTCAAAAGAGTTCCTTAGTAATACATGGATAGATATGTATAAACACGTACGTATATACAAATAAGAATGTCATTTATATTTTAAACATATAAAAAAAATTTACAAAAAGCTTATTTGTATAGAAATTACCTCATAATATAACTTTGCATCATCCAATTGTTATTTATGAAATGTGTTGATATCGCCATAAATCTCTTTTACGGGTTTCTAGAAATTCACATATCAATAGTGATAGTAATTTTACTTTTATTTGCTTCCAACAAATTTATTATTTTAGCTTTCTCATAATCAAATATTTTCAAGATATCATTTTTCAATGTGTTACAAGATATAGGCTTAAACATCAATTGTAGAATGCCAGTGAACTTTCTAAATTCATGTTGTTTAACTATACTCAAAGGTTTCTCATGCATGATGATCATATTTGAAAGTTTTATTGCTAGAATTTTTTTGATTGAAAGAAAAATGTTGTAACTTTGACCTTCCTATTCACTTGTGTAATATACAATCTTTTTAACGACTCATCAATAATTCTTTACCTTCGCATTGGACATGCTTTAATATGATTGTGTAAATGGGTAGTTCCATTTCTTGTCACATTTAATTTCTTTTTGCAATACTTATAAATAGCTTCTCAATTTCCACTGACTCTATGCTTTTCAAAATGATTTCATACCTTTGATGTCAAATTTTTACCACTTGTATTTTCACTAGTAATTTCTTCACATTTAAGTAGAGTTTGGTTTGAATCTATTTTATATTCTTCTATAAGAATATCATCATTAAGATATACTAGCTTATTAGATTGTGATAAATTAATTTTCATCTTTCACCTAAAATAAAATAAATTTTTAAGGTCACTAGTTGGATATCATACACAAAGTTGCCTAAACAAAAGATCAAAAAAGATTGATGATCTACAATAATAAATGCATAATCAGATATCTCATATTTAAGATAAGTCAACCAGGCAAAGGCTAAGAAACAGTCTTTTACAATGTGAGCACCATGATTTACCATTAAAGCAAGGAATTTGATGTAATCTTTAGCTAGAGAATGTGTTATGTGTATGTATGCATGTACCCACAAAATAAACTTGGTTTTAAAATGACATTCCTCCAAACTATAATGCAAATGTATCTTTTAATGTAATACAATCCCATAATATTTTAGAGCAAATGAAAAATTGTCACTAATTTTACATGTGCCATGATTGACCATTACTAGTAATTGAACCAATTTATTAAGTTGGCACAACAAAGAGGAATGATAGACTAAATTGCAATGCTTTGATTAATGGAACAGATGCTAACGTCCATTGTGAATTCTTTATCTACTCTAGTAAAACAATAAACAATTCCAGACAATCACCATAACAAAATCAACTAATACAAAAAACAATCATTATAATCACATATAATAAGCATAATTAGATAATTAAACCAATCATTTTATATGTAATTAGCATATAATCACATTTAAGAAAATTTCCTTATTAAAAATTCAAAACATTTCATTTTTACCATTCTCAAATTAAATGCTAACAAATTAAGCATTAAAACGAGAAACCAACATTAACCCATCAAATCAATCACTTTAAATTACCAAAAAACAATAACTTTTAAAATAAAATTAAGGATAATTACTTGAAAATGGTAATTTTTGTAGGTATTAATGGTCTAAGAGCAAGTAGACAGGACCTAAATTAACAAGAAAGCCAAGTATAGAGATAGAAGTGGGAAAGAAGACTTGTCTGCATTAACATAGAAGTTTAGGTCGTAATTAAAAAGCCATCATTTTGAATGTTTTTCAACATTAAAACAACAACTTTTCATGCTTTTAAAAAAAATTTAAAATTTTTTTTTAACAAATCTATCTTAAATTCGTTAAAAAACAAACCAAATTTATCCTATAATAGACTAGTATTAATGAGTTTATGGATAAAATTATCATTTCTAGATGTAACAAACCATCCTTACTAGAAATCATGCGCATTTTTATGCATAGGATAATTTTTTTAGATATCAACCCAATTAGTTGCTCCCTTAAAGTTCCTTCTTACTTGCTGTTCTATCTTGAGAATAATTAGTGTAGATTATTAGGGCACTTGTTGCTATCTATAAGACTGTATATTGCTCATCTTTTTATCATGAAAGACCACAAAGGCATTTCTTTTATACAAGCACTATAGTGATAGCTCAAGTTAAGAGACACCTTTCATTACCTTACTCAACTGAATGGACTCCTTTTGATATACCATTCTAGTGTATACTTCTTTCAAGTATTGATGAGGCTGGTGAAATATCTCATCCAAGTTTAGATACCAATTGTCACAAGCTTATTCTCTAACTCACACGACACCAATCGAATGTGGTGTATTTGAGGATCAGCCTTTGACAACTTGCATGCGTATTGGTTTTGACCTATCTTAATCCTATTAGAAGGATGACTATAACCTTCAACTAGTTTTGCTAAAAGAATGGACCAATCTCTCTGCACTTTACCCAAATGAAATTAAAGTCGCGTTCGTTTGTACCTCAACTAGCATGTCTATAATTTAAGGTATAATATCAAGCGTCTACATAATCTTACCCTTATTCTCATTCAAAATCAATTTAATACCTACAAAAAAATTGATAATAGTATATTTATATTTATTTATACATTTTAAAAAATTTATTTTTACAATTGATTTAGGTGAATAAAATGGAAACATTTTTTAAAATAATAATAGTTAATAATTAAATTCTTTTTTTAGAATTTGTAATAGTAAATAATAAAAATAAAAATAAAATAGAGAATGAGAAATACTAAAAAATACTTACTTTTTTTTTCATCTATGTATCGATTAAAGGTCAAAAATCCATCATGATTAATTGTGATCAAATTCAATTGAAGTCCAACTTTATTTAAATTTTGTTTGGTATTATGTTAGTTCCAGTGCATTTTAAACTAGTATACAATATTTAATACTTCTATCTCATGACAACTTTAACTTAAAAGTCAGCACATCTCAATACCAAAAATAACATTAAATATTTATTTTAATTTTTTCTATATTAAAAGAGATTTACTCTTGTATCTCAACTTCAAAGTTGAATTAGGAAAGTGATCACCATCCATATTCAACTACTTATAGAACTTTTTTTTTTTGTTTTATATTATGAAATTGGGCCACCTCTTAAGCACTTTAGCCACAAGCTTGATATGAAATAAATTCTTTACCAATCATTGCCATCTATTAGGTCAAAAAATTAGTTTACAATTGTAATTTTATTTTAATAATAAAAATTAATTATATTATTTTCTATATTAATCTTAGGAAAAGATTTTTAATTACAAAATAATTATTTCATATTTTTTGTATGCAATATTTTATATGTCTTTTAAAATTAGTTGAAGGTTTAAATCTTATGACTATGTTACTTATAGTAATTAATAGTCTAATATTTTTATATAACTTTTTTGGTCATTTTATGAGAGTTTATATAACTTTTATTTGCTCAAATCATATATTTTGTATTTAACATAATATAATAAACTTTAATGCTAAGTCCTTATTACCACTCTAAAGCAGCTTCTTTATCAAAGCAATTCCTTTATATTTTAATTTTCTATTCAATTTATATTCACACTTTCATTGTTTAAAGAATGATTGATCATTTTATCTTTTTGTTGGAGGTGTAACCTCATTAAAGGGTCAACATGACTTCCAATTATATTAAGTTTCCGAAAGAGTTAATGTTATATATTTATTAATTGTTTGGCAGCATAAGACCAATCATACAAATGTTTTGGCAAAGTTTAGAGTTGTCTCTGTAATAAAGACATATATCACATTCAAAATTTGTAATTTTCAAAAATTATATATTTCTTAAAGAAATTTTTTCACCAACTACTTTCATCTCATAGTCATGTTCTAATTATACTTTTAGTCATATAAAATATGAAAAATCACACAAACTTTGATTACGCGTATTATAAATCTATAAATAATTATCTATATCATCAAAAACTAAGAAAAGTATGACAATTTTTTTCTAAATAAAATATCATTAATCTCTTTAACTAATTTACTTTTAGTATCATCAAGAATGTGAAAAGTAAAAGTGAGCTAATGCTCAATAACTATTTACGTGCAATGATTTATTTAAAAGTTAAAGTAGAATAAAAAAATAAAATAAATATTAATATTAAAAAAATTTCACAATTTACATGATAAGGTGACATAGAACATTTATCATTTCGTTACAAACTAATTTCATTAAACTAATTTTATGCATACTTTTTGGAGTATTTTTCTTAATAATTGTGCTTGTAAATAATCATGCGTACTTTTAAAGCATTATTAGTAAAATAGTTGCCCATTAGCAATACATTTTTTTTTCAAAACACAATAATTTAATTCAATTTCACAATAATAAATGTTAACCAACATGCACTAATTTAGATTAAATTTTCATAATTCAAAACAAAATTTTCATAAACCTTTACTTGCATTAAGGAAAACCTACTTTTCAATTTTAAAACTAAAATTACTCAAAAGATCTAAATACTTTGAAATTCAAATAATCTATCACTTTATTCCTCTGACAATTTGTTTCTTTCCTTAAAATCACTACCTAAGTAGAATTAATAATAATATTTACTTTCCCAAATGACAACAATTATATTATCCATCATTAGATAATTACATGACCTATAATTAAGGAAATTGCTATGATTCCAAATATTAAAATAAAAATCTGCAAAAAGAAAAATTTTCAAAAATAAATTATTATTCCCTATATATATATTAATAATTAAGTATAATATTGTAATTAATAATCTAAAAATAAATGTTTTCATTTTTTTAATATAAGGTTTACAGAGGAACATTATTGTTAAGATTTAATAAGGTTACTAATTTACAAAATGACTTAGTTGAATCAATTACAACACTTAAGAAATTCAACATATGGCTCGATTTATTGCTAAATATCTCTCTAGCTCGTATCTGATCAAATGTAAACAAATAACTCTTAATTAATTACAAATTATTGCTTATATATTAAAATCATAGTAGGCAAGCCCTATAGAATATAAACACAAAAAATAAATTAAACTACTAAAATTAAGAGTGTGTGTTATTACATGAAAATCTAATACATATAGGTAAAGGGAAAAAAAATAAGACTTACACAATTAAGATTGAAAATAGCAAATGAGATATTTGAGTAAAAGTCTTCATTTTTACTAGTTTTTTCTTGTCTTTATTTCTCCTTTCTCTTTTCTTTTTTTTTTTTTTATGAAAAGGAAACAATTTTGTTTTGTTTGTTTTGCTCTCATCTTGCTTTGATTCAATGACATTGTGACCTGACTGAAAATTACCCAAACTTAGGCCATATGTAATTTTGCATGTTAATATTTGACTTAAAGAAGGCATATGTTATAACACATGGCATGCAATTGATAAGCATAAAGCATGTAATTATAAATTGCATGCTTCTAGTTATGCCTTACATCGGATAGAATATAAGTTGTTATTAGATTTATAAGTGCGAGTAGGTAACACTATTTAATAAACTAGTATTTTGAGTTAATGGTAAGTATTTGACCCAATAATTGATATAAGAGTAAACCTATATTCTCATTTGTATGTGAATTCCTAAATAGTTGCACTTTGAGTACTAATAAGGGATCGCCACATGAGTTATGGATTCTCTAAAAGGTGTTAGTTATAGGTAATAAATTTTTTGTGCCAAATATTCTAAAATTGAATAAACAAATTTTGGAAGAAATACATAGTTTAATACATACAATGTGTCTTAGGAGTATCAAGATGTACCATATATTAATGGAGTTTCACTAGTGGCAAAGCATAAAAAAGATATTGCAGAATTTATATCTTTTTATTTAGCTTGTCAATAGATTATAGAAAAAATTGGTGAAGTGGCTTACCACTTAACTCTGCCATGAGAATTATCATATATTTATAATGTTTTTATGTTTCTATGTTGAAAAGGTATATTCTTAATCATTCTCATATTTTAAATTTATAACCCGTGCAACTAGGAGATAATTTGTTCTGTAAAGAAGAAGCCTTTCAGATATTAAACTTTAAAAATCAAAAGTTATGTAATAAGACAATTTCACAAGTTAACGTATTATTAAAGAATGAGTATTTTTAAATATCTCTCCTAAAATTTGGCGAAATCACATATAATTTTAAGTTTTTAAAAAACTAATAAAAAAATACTCATCAATAGTAAAATCGTTATGTTTGATTATTAATTGATTAATTAAAATAGTAAAATAACTAAAATAATCTTATATATAATTTTAAATATTAATGATATTTTTATATATCTCTCTTGAGGTTTTAAAAACTAATGGCAAATACTTCTAAAAAAAATTGTTTATATTTTAATATGTAATTTAATTTAGTTTAATAAATATACATAAATTATATGCTAATTTTAACAAGACAATAACGTAAATTATTTGATTATATAAAAATATAAACTATTTAATTTAATAAATACATATAAAATTATATGATATGAATATATATATATATATATATATATGTATAAGTATTATAAATTACTTGTTTGTATAGGAATGTTTTGGATATTGTAAAATATTTTTACAATTATTGAAATTAATTGAATCATAAATTTTTATTTTTTAAAAAAAAAAGTAAAATTGAATAGGTTAAATACTTGTAAAATATTATTTTCATTTTGCAAAAAATTCTCCTTTTTAAAAATACAAAATCTTTAATTTTTATCCTTTTAAAATAAAATTTTATTATTTAACTAATTTTAATTTAAAAGTATTTTATAATAGCTAAAATAATCCTATACGAGTAAACAATTTATAATATTTATTTATATATATTCATATTATATAATTTTATATAATTTATTGAATTAAATGGTTTATATTTTTATATAAATAAATAATTTATAATATTATCCTATTAAAATTAGTATCTAATTTGTGTATGTTTATTAAATTGAATTAAATTATATATCAAAATATAAAAAAATAGTTTTTAGAGTTACTTTTTGTTAATTTTCAAAACTTCAAGGGAAGTATGTGAAAAATATCATTAATATTTAAAATTATATATAAGATTATTTTAGTCATTTTACTATTTTAGTTATTCAACTAATAATTAAATATAATGATTTTATTACTAATGGGTATTTTCTGTTAGTTTTTTAAAAACTTACATTTGTGTGTGATTTCGTCAAATCTTAAGAGAAGTATTTGGAAATTATAAAATATATAAAATATGTGATTTTATGTGATTTTGGTATGAAAATATATAAAATATGTGATTTTGATGAATAATATGCAAAATGAGTTTTATTGATTTCTTGTCATTATGTTGCCAAATATTTATTAAATATACTATATTATTTATACATTGTTACTATAGTGATTACGTTTTGAGCCAACATATAATGTCTCTCTCTCTCTCTCTCTCTCTCTCTCTCTCTCTCTCTCTCTCTCTATATATATATATATATATTGGATATTTATGTAATTATAGCGTGTAGTTTATGGCGAGCTTTAAAGGCGCATAAGTGAGTAGAAGTTGAATGGAATAGAAGTAATAAATGGATATGAGTGTGCCTCCATTAATGTATTTTGTATTGATATGATTCAAATAAAATTAATGATATTTATTTTTGTCGTATGCATATGTATACGTATATAGTTGTATAAAGTATAAATTTTAAATTTCATTTATTGAAATTAGGCATATACAATTTTTTTATAAAAAATTAACCGCTCAGATTTTTGGCTAAAATCAATTTAGGTAAGCGATATTAATCCCTACTAAATATTGTAATGTTACTCACCTCTTCTTTTTCCCTTCTACGAGTATTTTTAATGTGCTGTGAATATCAAAAAATAAGTAATATGTTTAAATTCTAAAAGATAAAATGAACAAATTTTTAGTTACTAGTTAGTTAATATATTTCTATTGACTTGTATTCAAATTATCAAATTTCAAAAAATGAGATGACACATAATTTATATACACTATTGAAATTTTAAATTATTTATTTATTTATTTTTAAATAAAATAGGAATTCGTATAATTATGTATAATTTTATTAGATTTATTTTTATTATTATTATTTTTAAATATATTTTAAGACTCCAGGGTACTTTTTGACATTTTGACTATTGAATTTTGATGTATTTATTTGAATTTTAACTTTTCTAATTTAATAGTCACTAATCCTAACTTAAACTATGATAATTTAATATCAAAATATAATTTTACTTTCCTATAGATGCAATATTTAAAAATTAAGATTTTAAAGTTTAATTTTGTTAATTTTAATTGTTTTAGTTCATATATATTATTTTAGTGATAAAATCTGATAAATGATATAATATCAATAAAATAACTCCACAAAAAGTCTTAAGCTTGTTACATTAGTGTAATAAATTAGATTTTTTGTTTGATTTTTTAATATATTTGATATACTTTTAATATATGAATTAAGGATTAAATGAATACAGTTTGAGTCCAATTTTTTATAATTTATTATTATTAGCATTGGTTTTTTTAAGTATCATGAAAGAATTATTTTATAATCTAGCATTTTTTTTTATTGATTGTTATACATTAGAATAGTTAGATAATGTAAGTATAGTTTTTGAATGATTATGTGATTGAAAAGATATCAATTTGTAGAATTTTCTAAATTGATATATAATGTATGAGAAGTGCATTAGTTGGGCATATTAATAATATAGATCATAATACGATCAAAATGATACCTTGAATCATTTTTATATACAACGTGGAGGTATTTGTTCATAATTAATTTTGTAGTTCCTCATATTGGATTATGTAGTATTGTAAGAAATATTTATTATCATGTTGGAATTCTTATGTTTTACATGTAATATCTTAGGACATAAAGTATAATAAGGACAAAATATTCATACAATTTTTAGATAATTTATTCAATATGGTATTATAGGCTCCGGAATTAAAGGAATAAATTTCATAAACGAATATTGGAGATAGTTAGAAATTATCTTAGAAATATCAAAAAAGCCACATATTAGCAAACCATTAAGAAATTTGACGACATATATAAAAAATTTTATACGTAATGTTATGAAAGTTTAAATATGATATTACTCATTTTGTGAATAGAGATCAATTAAGATAATGATGCTTAAAAAATTTAGGAAGTAAAGTTATTATCCTTTTTAGGAATAGCATAATTTTGTTAAAGGTGGGAGATTGATTAAGGTCATATAGAAAAGTTTGATATTATAGAAATGTTTTAAGATACATGCTCGGTATAAATTTAGATGTGGGATTATAGGATTCTCAATTAGATTAACTTAATTGTGATATTTAGCATAAGTTTAGTGTCATATTATATATTGATTGATTATATAATTATGAAATTATAGTTAGATACTATAATAAGAAGGCCATATTTTGATAAAAAAAATAGAGAGTTAACAGTATGACTAACTTGTTCACGTTTGAGACTTTCTAGCCTCGTTTTAAAGTATGTTAAGTGGATAAAAGCAATTGGAGAATTTGAATATCAGTTATTGATTTAGGAAAAGCTAGTTAATGGTTGACAAACCTTCTTTATATTATAGTCAGCATATTTTTCAATATATTTTCTAAGAAGTTGTTCAGATTACCACTGAACACGACAATCAAGTCTTATATTTATTCATTTTCATCTTTAATTTCAATATCTTTCAGTGTCATATAACATTGACTGAATTAATGAAATTTCGAAAAGGATTGATACATCCCGATATTTCTCTATTTGAAGTATCATGGTATTGTTGACCAATAAAGATTGATCTTTCTTGTGACTATATGCTAAATATATGCATTTAAATTAAGTTACTATTTAAATTAAATATTCGTTATTATAAAATAAAGAGCCATTTGACTAGTTAGGTGATTAAAAGTATTTTTCTGATAATTGAATCGGGCCAAAAAAGCTATCGAAGGAGCATCACAGGTGGTGTTGTAACAAAGATAACAATTAGGACCTGAGGTAGGCACTTTGAGTTTTAGTTATCTCGCTTAGACAAATTTATGCTTTAGTAATTTTATGGATTCACGAATGAGATCTTCAAACTTTATTTGGATCAGATCATCACTGTATTTATTAATGGCATCTTAATCTATTTTATAATTTAGAAAGAAACATAGAAGACTATTAATTATGTTTTAAAAAGGTAGAAATTTGACTTATAGATGTCAGAAGTTAGGGTTACTAAGATACGTTTTCAAGGATAGTATATCAATGAAGTTAGTTAAGATACAGGTTATACTTTATTGAGAATTGTCGATATATAAAGTATTATTGGTATAGATATTTGTTATTGATGTTTTGTTAAAAAATTTTGCCAAATAGTTAAGTTGTTTACAAGATGGATAAGGAAGAAAGTTAAGATTGTTACAATAACAAGTATGTGAGTTTGTCTCAGAATTAAAGAGACAATTAGTAAGTGTGTCAATGCTTACCGTATCTAACACTAAGAAACTGTATATAGTTTATACAAATGATTTTGGAATTGCATTAGAATATGTTTTGATGTAGGATAATAATGAGTAGGTTATTTTATTTCTAGACAATTAAAATTTCATGAGAAAAACTATCTTATTTAAAGCCCTAAATTAACTACATTGATTTTACTCGCAAAATTTGAAAACATTATTTTTGTGAAGTTTAGTTTGAGGTATATTCATATTATAAGAGTTTAAAGTATCTTTTTTACCAGCATGATTTAAATTTGAAATGAAGATGATAAGATAAAGTATTAAAAAGATCATAATATTTCTCTTTGATATCGTTCTAGTAGAACCATTTGATAGCAGATGTTTTGAGTTATAAATATGATGGATTTGTTTTTTTTTTTTTTTTTTTTGCATTTTTAAGCTTTAAAGGATTAAGAGAGATAAATAACAATTATCAATTGTGAATTGCAGTATTATTGGGATAGCTATTTAGTTTATGTTTATAACGTGGTTACAGTTTTTATACTTATAGTAGTAGTAAAACAAAGACAGAAATCAGACAAATAATCAAGAATAAGATGAATCAACTATATCATTGTAAACAATTGAATAGTTAGAGAATAAATATAGACTAGATCCATGTTCTTAGTAAGAGTTAGTAGTACTAAATGACACTGAATTAAAGATTTTATATAAGTATAAGTGCATTAATTTAAGCTTATTATATGCTCGAGAGATAGCAAGATAAATGAAGATTTTAAAGGGCAATACAAGTGATTAGGAATGAAATATAATATGACTAAATGTAAATCTTTAGTTATGACATGTCAGTCGATAAAGGTTGAATATTTGAGACTAATAGAAATGTAATGACTTTTTCATATTATTGAGTGAGAGTGGAACTATATTTCTATGGATTTGTGAATGATTTCTCAAAAGCTCAATAACGGTATTATGTGATTTAAGTGATTATCGATTTGTTGACCAATTTTACGTGTTTTGTCTTTATTAAGATGAAATATTTTCTGAAAAAGCCTTAATAAGTTATGTATGAATCGTATCATTCAATTATATAAATTTATTTATTTATTAATTCTGATTGAAATTTACGATTCATTTCTAAATTTTAGAAGAGTTTTTAAGATGTTTTAAAGAGATAGTTAAATCTTAGTGTTGTTTTTTACTCTTATGCGGATGATCAATTTGGGAGAATCATACAAATTCTTATGGATTGAAAATTTTAGCTTAAATTGATGCAACTTATGATGGAGCAAGAGACCAAATCTTGAATTGATAGGTTAATGTCCTCTATAAGAGAAAGTTTTCCGAGAACTCAAACCTGAAATTTAATAGCATTATCCATATTTAAATAATTTTTGAGTAGATACAATAAATTTCACAGACAAAATTATCCTTAACATGGTACAAATTATAACGTCCATAAAATATAAAATAAATATACGAATATTACAAAATACGTGGATATTTATAAATTTTTAGAAGGATTAAATTGTAATAAAATTTAAATAAAATTTTGTAATTTTTGAATATTTTTAGTCTAAGTATAATTTTAAAAAGGATTGGGGTTCTTTTATGTAATTTTTATAAAGTTTTCCGATAAATATCCTACATTTTTAGAAATTTTAAAATCTGCACCATATTCTTCTCTTCTCTCTATTTCAGCCACTGTTCTGGTGAACCCCTTCCTAATCTCTTATTGACATCTTTTTTAGGCCACACGCTTTTATCAATATTGTCGTGTTACCGCTGCAAACCTCCTCTCAATCTAATTTTTAACGAGCCATCAAAATTCGTTTAAATTTTTGAAAATTCTTTAACTTAACTTTTTGGCTTACCCTAACCTTTTATTGAAAAATCAATTGTACCAGTGAACTCATTTCAATAAGTGAAAAAAAAATGGTCAATAGTTTAAACCCAAAAGTCACAAGATTATTGCCAAAAAAGTCATCGGAGCCACAACTTTTTGGTCAAATCCCCAACAAATAGTACGTTGGATAGAAAAACAAACTATGGCATTGGATTTAGGATGTTGAAATCTATAAGATTTATGAGGAACCACTATCTAAATCATTGAATTTTGACTCGTCAACGTCATTGACCGGTACTGACCGGCTAATTGACTGATCATCGATCAACTCTTAGTCAACCCTCCCATTTTAGGCCTTTCAAACATTATTTTTGACTTCAAATACATCTGTTAGACTTGTTTCCATGAGATAAATTCAACCTTGAGCTTATAATTATTAAATCAATTTTCAAACTTGAAGGCACAAAAATTGTGATGATTGAGGTCAAAATTTCATCATTTAGTTGTTTATTTTTAAAAATATAAATTGGATATATAAATGTATACAGATTTTCATGTATTCATGGTTATGATGATGACTTGAAAAAGAATTTTAAATTATTTAAAAATTTAATTATGTATTTTTACGATAAATTATGTAAACGATACATTTTGTAGTTATGGCATGTCGAACTTAAATTAATTTAATATTTTACCTAAATATTATCTGCATGGTATGAAAATATATAAAATGTATGATTTTGATGAATAGTCTACAGAATGAGTTTTATCAAGTTCTCGCCATTATACTACCCAAATATTTATTAAATATGCTATATTATTTATAGATTATTACTATAGTGATTAGACTTTGAGCTAGTATATAATGTGTCTATATATATGTGTGTGTGTGTGTGTGTGTGTGTATTGGATATTTTTGTAACTACAACGTGTAGTCTATGATAAGATTTTGAGGTGTATAAGTGAATGGGAGCTAAGTGAGGTAATAGAAGCAAATGGATGTGGGTGATGTTTATTTTTGTCATATATATATATGTATGTAAACGTATATAGTTGTATAAAATATAAATTTTAAATTTTAGCATCATTAATGATTTTACTAAAATTAGGTATGTATAAATTTTTTTAAAAAACATTAACTATACAAATTTTTAAGTAACACTAGTTTAGATCAGTGATATTTATCTTTACTGAGTACTATGATTTTTTTTCCTTTAAGAGTATTTTTAACGTGCTTATATATCGAGAAGCAAGTATTATCAAACTTCAGACTATGTGATGAAGTATAATTTATATAGATTACTAAAATTTTAAATTATTTATTTTTTTAAATAAAACAAAAACTCGTATAATTTCGTATAGTTTTATTAGATTTATTTTTATTATTATTATTTTTAAATAATTTTAAGATTTTAGGACATTTTTTATTTTTTTTTTTACTAATAAATTTTGATGTGTTTATTTAAATTTTGATTTTTTTAAGTTAACAGTCACTAATCTAACTTAGGGTATGACAAAAACATTTCTAAGAATTGAATGAGTAGTATAATTAAGAAATTAAAATATTTATATCTTTATATTTGTAATGCATACTAGATTTTAAATAAATTTTGATTGTTAAATTTTAAATCCTACATATTTTAGGAACAAGTGCAGAAGTAAGAACTCAGAAGACCTTAAAAATAGCAAAAGACAATTATCAAATAGTGAATAGATACTTTTCTGAAGTAACAAATATTTTAATATAATAATTATATTATATTAAAATTTATGTGGTTATAATTATTCTTGTGCATAACAAATTTAATAGAAAATGGTATTTTAATATTTATGTTATATTTTTTTATGTATAAATTATTATGAAATAATATGAATATGAGCATGAAACCTTGATGATTATACAAGATCATATGGTGTAATTTTGACTATCCAGACGAGAATGTGAGAGCAATGATATGTCTATGATATGATTATGACTGACTTAGAGAGAATTCGTGACTGTGTAGTATGATTATCACTGCCCAAATAAGAATATAAGGTTGTTGAGAATCTCTATTATATGATTATGAACTTTAGTAAAAGTACAATGTTGCATGATATGATCATGATTGTTCAAATGAGAATACAAAATCATCAAGTATGTCTAAAAGATATGATTATGAATTCTGGTGAAAATATGAGGCTATAGGGTATGATTATTGCTCAGATGAGATTATGATGTCATTAGGTATGTTTTTGATATGTTAATGACTGATTGGACAAGGATACAAGGTAGTTATATATGTTTTTAATTCTTTTACTTAAACAAAGATTTTTTGTCAAGTATGATATGTTCTTATGAGTATTTGTTTATTGTGAAGTCATTAATTGTACTATGAAAAATATTTAATATGTGATTGATACATAATTTATACATGAATTTAAGTAATGACATAATTATTTATAAAAAAATATTTTCTTAAATTAAATCCACTCACTGAGTTGAAAACTAGATATTTTCTTGTTTTTCCTTAGGTCGCACAAGATTCATGCAACATACAATTTGACACTTGAGGTTAGGATCACTAAACGCATACTATATGAATCATCTTATGAGCATATCATATTCATATATATACATATGGAATAGAGTCATACGTGTGTATGCAAAATAACGTATAAATATTATGAGGATGTATAATTAATTCCTAATCCAATAGTATGAGATCCCTATTGACATATAATGCAAATACGGTGCTAATAAACGACTTATGTGATCCAAGGTCAATAAGAATATAAGTCGGATGGTTAAAAACCTGTCACCATATCCAGATTAGCTTGGGCTTATTCTTGATTCAAAGTAAACACCCGCATCTAAACTCGACTCTGTAATCTTTGAGCACTCTAAGCAACAGATGCACTCCCTGCACTTGATCCTGAAACGGTTGCAGTCAATGGCTAGTTCATTTACTGACTCCTCTTTTGCAATAGATTATGACTCATGCCAATCAGACTATCATTCCTAATCATCCTTAAATTTGGAGAATTTTTCTGAATATGTCATATTTACCTGTAATGGTAACATCTCGATGGTAGAGGTCATGAATCACTTCATGAGATCTTCTACAATTTGCACATCTATTAACCTCCGAGGCTTGTCTAGCAATCAGTGTAAATCTCGAAGTTGAAGACCCAAATCAAGATAATCTGTAACATTTGGCCCAATTGAAAGAAAAAAATTTTGGGCCTGAAAGTTTTTAATAAATCTTAGCCTAATTGCTTTTGTATAAATATATGGATAAAGGAGAAATTGAGCGAAAACTTTAGAACTTCCGAGAAGAGAAAAGAAAGAAAGAAAATAAAGAAGAGAGAGAGAGAAAAAAAGAAGAGAATAAGAAAAAAAGAGAAAGAAAAAGAAAAAAAAAAGAAGGAGAAGAAGAAGAAGAAAAATAGAAGGAAGAAGTAAGAAAGCGAATATAACAATTTCATTTTTCTTTATTTTAAAAAAATTATTTATTTTAGTATAAAAATTATTAAAAATAGAAGAAAATAGATAAATCTTATTTTAATAGTTTAATAGTTAAAATTATTACTATTTTAAATTCTTGAACTCTAGATTAATAGTTTTAGGTTAAATTTGATAATTTAATCGGAAGATTTCTCGAAAATAGTTGAAAATTATATGAAAATTTGTAAAATTTTTATTGGAGGTAAAAATACAAAAATTGTAATAATTTTATCTTATTTTGTTAATTAGAAGTTTGATATGCAAATAGTTAAAAATTTTGAGTTTAAAATAAAAATTTATATAATTTTAGGGTAAGATTATAAATTATAATAATTATAGGCCTTGAGTATAAATATTTTTTGGGGTATTTTATAATTAATTATATTATAAGAACTTTTTTATAATTTATCATTATTAATATTTTTCATTTTAAAGATTAGAAATTCTAGAATTTTCTGTATCTAATTTTTGTTTGATTTTATGTTAAGACTTTATTTATATTTTATTTTAAACAGTATAAGTTATTAATTATTTTAGCGATTATATATTAATTTGAAAAGTGATATTAAGTAGTGATAAAGAGTTTTCTTGGATTAGCTAGATATTATCGTAGATTTATAAAAGAATTTTTTTCGAATTGTTATGTTACTAACACGGTTAACAAGAAAAAGAGTAAAGTATGAATGGTGTGAAACATGTGAGCAAGTTTTTGTGGCATTGAAAAAGTGGCTAACTTCTACTCCAATTCTAATTATTCCTGAGCATGGTGTGGGGTATATTGTATATTGTGATGTATCAAGAGTGGACATTTGTTGTGTTTTAAAGTAGAGGGATAGAGTAATAGCTTGTGGCCCATGTCAGTTAAAGACACACGAACCAATTACCCTACTTATGACTTAAAACTTGCTGCTATTGTATTTGCATTAGAAATATAAATGCATTATTTATATAGAGAAAAGTTTGAAATATTTTTTAACTATAAAAGTTTTTAATATTTATTTATTCAGAAAGAATTGAACTTGAAATAGATTAAATGAATTGAGTTCTCGCAGGATTATAATTTTATCTTATATTACTATTCTAGTAAAACTGATGTTATGACAAATGCATTAAGTAGAAAGTTTCAAGGCATGTTGGCTACTTCGTTTTTTCATAAGTGAAAATTTTGTAAATAGTTGGAGAAATTTGATTTAAAAATTAATGAAACAAGAGATCAGTCTTATTTATTGAATTTAGTAGCCCAGCCTATTATTATTCAAAAGGTGATTAAAACTCAACAAAATGATCATGAAGTGTAAGCAATATGCATTAAGTTGGACAATGGTGAGACAGTTGATAGATAGTCAATTAATTCATTTGGAGGTTTGAGGTTTGCAAGTAGATTTTTTTTTTATCAGCGATGAAATTATTTAGAAATAATATTCTAAGTGAAGTCTATAAGTCTAAGTTTACTATTTATCTTAGAAGCACAAAAATATATCAAATATTACGTAGACAATTTTGGTGGAAATGAATGAAGAAGAGTGTAGGCAAATTTGTAGCCAAATGTTTGGTATGTCAACAAGTAAAAACAAAGTATCAAAAGTCAATGAGATCACATCAACTCCTCCTAATGTCAGAATGGAAATAGGAGTATATGACAATATATTTTTGTGAGACGACTTCCGAGTACTCAAAAGGGGTAGATGGTATATGGGTAATTGTAGATAGACTAATAAAATCTGCTCATTTTTTACCTATTAATAATATGGATTCTTTTGATGCTTTAAGTAGATTATACATTTAAAAGGAGTCAAATTGTATGGAACCCCTCTTTCTATTATCTCTGACAAGGATTCACGATTTATATCCGAATTCTAGAGGAGCTCACAAAAAGTTATGGGTGCCACGTTAAATTTTAGTACGGCATACTATCCCCAAATAAACGGATAGTTTGAAAAAGTTATACAAATAGTGAAGGACATGATTGGATTTTGTATTTTAGATTTTCAAGGCTCATGGGCTGAACATTTGTATTTGATAGAATTTACTTACAATAATAATTATCAATCTAGTCTTGGAATGACACAAAAAAAAAAAAAAGAGAAATTTTATTAATTGGTCCTAAATTAGTAAGAGAGACTACTAAAAGGGTAAAATTAATCAGACAATGACTTTTTACGGCTCAAAATTATCAAAAAAGTTATTTGAACTATAGAAGGAGACCATTAGAGTTTAAGGTGGGAAATTATGTATTCTTGAAGTTTAAGCTTCGACTTGGTATTAATAGATTTAGAAAAGGTGAAAAACTAACTCCAAGATTCATTGGACCTTTCAAAATATTGGAGCGAGTTAGTGAAGTGGCTTATAGATTAGTATTGTCATCCTAGTTATCGAATATTTATAATGTGTTTCATATTTTCATACTTAAAAAGTATCAACCGGATACTTCTCATGTTTTAAATAGAAGAACTCTTGCCTTGACTAAATATACCTCCTTTAAAGAAAGTTTGATTCAGATTATCGATTATAAAGAACAAGTACTTTATAGAGGAATTATTTTGCTGATAAAAGTCTTATGGCAACATCATGGAAAACAAAAAGTTATTTGGGAGCTCAAATATGAACTATTAAAAAAATATCTTTATTTATTTAGGGTATACTTATTAAAACTTCGGGTACAAAATCTTTTTAAAGGGAGAGGACTGTAACACTTGTCACAATTGAAAGAAAACATTTTAATAAGTCTTGGCCCAAAAAAATATGAAAAATATTTTAAATTCTTGTAAAACTCAGACAAACTATGTAAAACTTAAGTTTAAATATTAATAAAATTGTCACATCCCAACCCAAAAGTCCTTACATGACAATCGTTACTGCTTTTGAGTTACATCTCGTTAATAAGATACTCCTTTCAAGAATTCACAAGGTATCAAAAATTTATTCACAAACACGCAAAAATCATAAATTAAATGTACAAAATTCATAACATATTCATAAAATTATTTTCAATATAAATATGTATAAATACAAAATTTTCAAATATAATATTACAATAATATAGAATATATCTCATAAATCAAATAATATAGTAAACCTTGTAAAATCTAATTGTGAGTCGAAAATACTGTATCCAAATGTATATGCTAGGCAAGTTTACTCTCAATGCGCATCGTTGTTTTACTATTAAAATTGAATTTGGAATGTAAGAATGAGGGGGGGAGGGTGAATATATTAAATATACCTTATAAGTTAGAATTTAAAAAAAACAAAAGAAAAAAGTGAAAATATTAAAATAATTTATTTTAAAATATTTCCATACTTGCTATTTCTATTCAAGTGGTACCTTGGTTGGGGCACATTCAAATCTACCAATATATTCTTTTATAAAAATAAGTACAGTTTTAATTTATTTAAAAAAATTATTAACAATTATAAAAATATAGTTTTCTTTACCAAACTCGTTTGATATACTAATGTTAATTGGAGATCACAAGAGTGATTGGCGTGGCACTTCCCAAGTTACTCACAAATGATTTTCCCATCAACTTATCTAGATAACAGTCCCAACTAGATTACCTCACTTATGCTACCTCCAAATAAAATCGTTCATAAGCTACATTTTGTAGTACTACAGTCATACCACATACTCGTCACCAAAATTTTTATTCTAATATTCATTCAAAATTTATTCCTAAATAATTTTAGTATTTCTTATTTAATAAGCAAATAAATTTAAATTAATTTATTAAATTTAAAATATATTTTATATAAATTAAATTTTTGACAAAATTAAAATAAAAAATATCCACTCATAATTTCAGAGAGGGTATTCACTCTCCAAAATTTTTTTCACATGTAATGGTTAATCACTCGAAAAATTCAAACTAGTCCAAATTGAACTGGAACAGATAGCCTTTGTTTTACAAATGGATTATATTGTTACAATTGTGTCGACCTCAAGAATCTCTTTATAACATCCATATGTTCTAAATCACATTTTCAGTTGCTAAAAATACACAAAATATATTTCCAATGAACCAACTTCGAGATATCGTTACACAATTAAAACATCTCAATTAATACGAAACAATACATCTACATTATAGACTGTACCTCTAGGAGTTTGTTGATGTCAATAGAATCCCTTAAAACCTCGACATTCACCCAAAAATGCATGAAAATCGAAGCTTGTTGAACAACAAACCCACAGCCAAAAAACGAAAAAGTTTACAAAAAATAATCACATCATGGCATAGAGCATGATAGTTGGAGTTCGGATGTGTCAGAGGTATCAATTCACTTTTCAAAAAACATTATAAATTAACAATGAAAAATTCAACAAATGAAACTTGCGATGGTGTGTGAACATTAACAACAGCTTTGATGATGGCATTTTTTGTACGGTTGTGATCATTGTGGTGAGAGGAATCCAATGGTGCTAGCAGTGTCGAAATCTTGAACAAAAATGGCATTATTTACTAGAAAGAGAGAATAGGGAGAGAGAAAGAAGAGATATTATTTTTGAGATAACAAGTTTTCGACCATCCTATTCTTACACATATCCATACATGTTTTACAAAAAATTAGCATTTTATAACTTATATTTATAAAATAACTATTTTATCCTTCTCAAGTTTGAAGGACAAATTTTACATGATGAATAGGTGTATCCTCGCATGGGCAATTATGTCATCCAATTCTTAGCAACGAATAGTCAACGGTGGATCTTGGGATGAACAAATGTGTCATCCATTTCTTGGCATTGGTGAGAGTGCTATGGTTCATTCTTGTTTATTTTGATTTTGTAATTTAAAAAATATTGTTTCATTTATAGTTTGGAACCAAACATTAGTTTATTCGGTTTTCATTTTAGATTTTAAAAATAGAGCAAATCAAAAATCAGAAAAAATAAATAACAGAAATGTTGTGCCACTTGTTTGCTTTCTACTATGTTAAACAGATAGATATATAGGATTATCTTTGGCAGTCGATGTTCTCTAACTTTTCAAGCCAACGTAATTGTAGCTGAGTGATGAAGTTTTATAACCTGTATATATATAACACACCTACCATTATTTCCCAACCAAAAAATTTAGGCATTCAAATTTTTTATAATTATAATCTTATTTTAATAATAAAAATAGTAAATTAAGTAATTTTTTATATAAAATTTTAAGGATTTTTTTTTAATTATCTTCTTTTAATGTTCTAAAATAAAACAAGTAATACAGCAATACACACGCGTTATGTGTGTGTGCAGCCATCACAATACAAGAATTTCATGAAAATAAAAAAATTATTAAAACTCAAGTGGTGGAAGAGAGAGGGTCGAACTTGTTAAAGTTGTGGCTTTTTTTTTTTCAAATTTGCTTTTTGTCAACTACCGTGTGAACCCCACTTAGTATATTCTCTACCTGAATCCGTCAGTTAAGGCGGTGACAATGAAATGAACCAATTTACCAATCTGTAATCCAACGGACAAGATCGCACCGAACAGAATTTCTATGATCCCCGCCGTTCCATTATTTTGCAAAACGCGGTGTCAAAAACGCGCTGGGACGTGTTGTAAAGTGCAATCCATTAATCCAGTTAACTGCATCTAAGTTCACGCTCGTTTTGCCTCACGCGGCAGGTAACTGGCCCCTGCAATGTTACAACCAATCGTGGAGAGCCATTAATAATGACAGAGATATTCGGTTTGAATACGCGGCGTGATTCCATTGGTGTTTCATCATACTTTTTTGTAACGTCTTTTTGCTTGATATTTTTCAGAAATTTTGTATCCCTATATATTCTGGTTCTATCGCGGAATGGATCATCTCATTCATTATATATTGAATTAATCAGTTTATAATTAATTTCCATAAATGCATATAAAATTGTCTTGAACTACGATTGTACCCCCAATCTCACGATTCTGTACTTGCTCGAGAAAACAAGGGCTCCGTGTGTAAGAGGGCATCTTGTTAATGCGGACATTCAATCAATCTGCGAGAGTAATACTTAAAATTATTTTTAAAAGATAGAGTCGATAGTAAATATTATTGATCATTGAGAAGACGTAGTCTTCGATTATGGCTAACTTTGAACAGATGTAGCATCGCGCTTGTGGATGGGGCTGGATCATTTCAAATATGCAAGATAAAAAATGAGTCAATAATAAATATAAACTAATAAATTATCGTAAAGATTAGAAAAAAAGGGAGCGGTAATCTTTATGTTTGATATGACGTGGAGCGATGATCGAGGGTTGCCCACCCTTTCACGAGAAATGCACACAGTTGCAGGCTAAGCAATTTTATCTGGTAACAACAGAGTACCGCTTTGACATTTCAATTTGCATGATCCATTCGCAGACTAATCTGACCTCTTCTCTTGCGCCGTCAACGTTCGTAAAAAACGAAAGGGTACTTTTGTAATTCTGTTCCGGATTTTATTTGACGTTTGCTTCCATTAATTAACATACTCCTCCATTACACCAAGAATACCCGTCAATTAACTTGAGAACAAGACCCAAAGGACGGGGACGAGGGCAGGGAAGAAAAGAAAAAGAAAAAGAAAGAGAAAATTTTAAGAAAACCAAACAGACCCAAAAAAAGAAGAAATAACCCTCTGGTCTCAAAAGCAGAGAGAGAAAAAGAGGGAGAAGCTCATTCTCTTCTTCAATAATTTGTTCTTTGTCGAAGGGTTTAAGCTTCTCATTTTTTATATCTATCTGTTTTTCTTTCTATCATTTTTAGAAATTCTTTTATTGTTTATTTTATACGATCAATTGTAGCTATAGTTGAACAAGGAGGAGAAGTCCATAAAACTTGACTACCGACTTGCATGATCTTCATTGGAGACTGTGGAAGTAGATCGAGAAGCAAGCGTAGTCGCTGATCTATTAAATCTATCTACAATATGGTATTTAGGGATAGTATTTTTGTTACTTTATATTCATATTTTGGTTTATTCTCGCTCATTTCAAGATTTGGTTTTCTTAGTTGTATATTCGTTTTTGTATTATGTTGTGGACTGATCTGAGCTTAAGTTGAAGAAAAGTGGATAGTCGATGCTATGTGTTAATCTTTTAGATTTATTTTATCACCATCTTTTTATCTATTTGTAGGTATATGACATTAAGATTTTTGTCTTCGGCCGCCGGGTTTTAGTGTTTAGCAGACATGGCATTGACTAGGGGTTTTAGTACCAGACCTTGACGTGATTATTTGTTTAAATCTTATTGACATTTTGTGTCTTTGTATTTCTTGCATAAGGATTCTATGTATATAACATTTAATTCGTTATTTGAAAGTCGTTTCAGTCTTTTTTTGTGAAAACGGAGTCTCGGAATTTATGTTGAGCTGCTTCTGCTAGCTTTCTCCTTTTCTTGCTTTCTGAATAATGCATTTCAAAATTGAAGTTGGGTTACACAGATTGCATGTTTGCACTGATATTTCTGCTGTGAAATCAGCAATCTTGTATTGCAAAAAATTTGTTCAAATTCAAAGCTGTGCGATCAACTGTAGCCTACATTTTCCCCAAACTGAATGCATAAGTTCAAAAACATTAACAGTTGAAATTCAAAATTTCTTTTTGGTGCTTTTAAGAACTTTGGTATCTTGTATGTTTTGGTTGGTGCAATTTTTTTTTTCCCCTTCATTAGCTTTTGATGGAATCTGAGTGTAGATATTAGATATGAGACAAAAGTGTACTCTACTGCAAATTCAGTCTGATAGTGTAGTTGTAAACTGATGATGTGAGTTTGAATGCATGTTACCATAAATGTTTCCACTTATGGATGTTGTTATGGACTCTCATTTTTTGTTCTATAAATTCTATAAACTGATGGTAAAGGTTGACTCATCTTTACATTTCAGCAAGTTTTGTGAGTATAGTTTATTAAACAATGCTTGTTAGCTTGCTTGTAATGCAATTTATGATGCCTAATTTCCTGTTTAAAACAGTATAATAGTGATACCAGTCAAGTGGAACAGTGAAGCTTTGACATGCTTGGTTTTGCAGGCTGCTAATTTTACTCCCGTGGTTGGTTCTCTTGTATGGGTGGAAGATCTGGAAGTAACTTGGATAGATGGTGAAGTTGTTGGGGTTAATGGTGATGAGATCAAGGTCCTCTGTACCTCTGGGAAGACTGTAAGTGCATTTAAGACAAGTACTCATGGGCTTGGGTATATCAATCTCAGCTAAATATGTTGTCTATGAATCACTAATTACATTTTGTTGTTTTGTTGAATCATTGAATTTTATTTCATAAGTGAATGGTTTATGCTGAAGTTTTCTCCTGCAAGGCATTGACGATTAAGCTGATACTTTTGTTCCAACTTATTTGAGAGCATAGGACATAGAGATCGGAGAGTTTTCTGAATTTGGGTCCAATTTCTTTAATCTTTGGAAAAAAAATTGCAGGTTGTTGTTAAGACTTCCAATGTTTATCCAAAAGATGCTGAAGCCCCACCATGTGGAGTGGATGATATGACAAAGCTGGCTTATTTGCATGAACCCGGAGTCCTGCAGAATTTAAAGTCAAGATACGATATGAATGAGATATATGTAAGTGTTTATAAGCAGCAGATAATTATTATTCTTCCTTGATTGTTTAGGTTTGGGCTGGGTTTAGAGTAGTTAAACTGAACTTAGAATTTAATGGATGTTGGAAAATATTTTGCTGTGTTTTTTTCTTTTCACATTTCTAACATTTTCTGAGACAAGGCTAAAATACTCAATGGTGCTTCCAGACTTACACAGGGAATATATTAATTGCTGTAAACCCTTTTAGAAGACTACCGCATCTGTATGATAGCCATATGATGGCACAATATAAAGGGGCAGCCTTCGGTGAGCTGAGTCCACATCCATTTGCTGTTGCAGATGCTGCATACAGGTACCTTATTACACACTGGTTGAAAATTATTTGTTTGGTCACTTTACTTTTCTGAAAAGAGAAATAACCATGAGTCTGAATGCAGACTTATGATCAATGAGGGAATAAGTCAGTCAATTTTGGTTAGTGGTGAGAGTGGGGCGGGTAAAACAGAAAGCACGAAATTGCTTATGCGATATCTTGCTTACATGGGAGGAAGAGCTGCAGCTGAGGGTAGGACCGTTGAGCAGCAAGTTCTGGAGGTAAAAAAATGTCTCTCTTCTACTTTTTGTGACCATTTTGAGAAAGCTCAAATTTCCACATTCCTCATTCCTTTTTTTTTTTTCACGAAAAGAATTTTCTTTTGTGGTTTCCCTGCATTTGCAGTCTAATCCTGTTTTAGAAGCATTTGGTAATGCAAAGACTGTAAGAAACAACAACTCAAGGTTAGGAGATAAATTATTAAAACGAATTTTTGTGATAAATTTAAAATTTCTATTGTATTATATATCTATTTATTATTTTTTTTTGTGGATTTATCTTTATTTTTTCTTGTGGATGTAGTCGTTTTGGTAAGTTTGTGGAGATTCAATTTGATCAGAGGGGAAAGATTTCTGGAGCTGCGATCAGAACTTATTTGCTAGAAAGATCACGTGTTTGTCAGGTGTCTGATCCTGAGAGAAATTATCACTGTTTCTACATGCTTTGTGCTGCACCACCAGAGGTAATTTTCCTATAAATGCTTCACAAAAGGTTGCTTTGTTGCTTCATAGAAATATTTGGAAATTGCAATGTGGAATAGTTTTCCATTATAATTTCTTTCAATCTGTTATAATTGAAAGTTTTTGGAGCATCTTATGACTAACAGTGGACTGGCTAAAAGGGATTTGTATGGTCAAACTCCTCTAGTGAGGAGGTTTTCTTCTTGCTATACTCTTTATTCTTTACCTTTGGATTATGGTGCACTGTATCAGTTTTGGGCATGGGTTATGACAAGTCTAATACAGTGATTTAGCTTCAGATGATGGCACTCTTCTGTGATGAAACATATGGAATTTTGTAGAGCCTCAAAATTGACTCTGCTCCAGTGAATTTATTTTGTTCCTGGTAGATGTGTTATCCACATATTTAGTTCCAATCCTATGTGTACGATGTGCAATGGGGTATTGATGTTAGCAATGTACTTGTCACTTTGGCTGCTACTGAAATTATCTTTATCCATACTTTGCTGTTTTGCTCATTAAGTTTTCTTAGTTGATGCTGAGGAATCAGTATTTGTGTTGAATTTTGTTTCCAGAGATGCATTTTTACCCATATCCAAATCTTGTAAATAGGAAATGGCTAAAAAGTGTTGGAAAACCTTGTTATGCTTCACATATACACATTTAGTTTTAAGGAAAAAAAATTAAACCTGTCCAAAATGAAAATGTGGAACAAGTGTTTCCAAAACTGAGCTGTTTCAGCAGAAATGTCTGAAAATTAAGCATGGAGGTTGGTCTCCAAAAAATGTTTTATGCCTTCTTTATTTTTCTCATATTTTAGTGGAATGCTGTTTATTCCACCCCAGCCCAAATCACCCTTCTCAGCTTTAATGTAATGTGTCATATTCTCATTTCTTTTTGGCTTCCAGATGTTTCTAATTCTTTTCTTCCATTTGATTTTTCAGGATATTCAGCGGTTCAAGTTGGGAAATCCAAGAATGTTTCATTATTTAAATCAATCAAATTGCTTTGAGTTGGATGGGGTTGATGACTCTAAGGAATATACTGCAACAAGACGGGCAATGGATATTGTTGGAATAAGTTCTGATGAGCAGGTTTTTCTTATTTCCTTCTTTAGGGAGTTCTTCAACAGGATCTTGCAATTCTTCATTATAAAATATGTATAATTTTTTTTCGTTTGTTACAATTACGATTTATCAGGATGCAATATTTCAAGTTGTGGCAGCAATTCTTCATCTTGGAAATGTTGAATTTGCAAAAGGGAAGGAGGTGGACTCGTCAGTTCCCAAGGATGAAAAATCTTGGTTCCATCTAAGAACTGTTGCTGAACTTCTAATGTGAGTGATCAATTTAATTGTCATACCCATTTAACAATATTAATTGTGTGGATTTTGTATGCTGTCACAAAAAGAGGTGTAATAGTTCATTTTATGTGTTTTATAGGTGTGATGTGAAGGCACTAGAAGACTCTCTCTGCAAACGCGTCATAGTAACTCGTGATGAAACTATTACAAAATGGCTGGATCCTGAATCTGCTGCTCTTAGTAGAGATGCTTTGGCCAAAATTGTGTACTCGAGGTTGTTTGACTGGTATGCTTCTCTTCCATGCTTTAGAAGAGAATATTCAGTATGGACTGTGCTTCCTACGTAGTTAACCTTTGTTTGGTTTTTTATACTATCAGTGTAAGACATTGATGTTTGATGTTCATTATCACTTTGTAATCCTCTTCACCAGGCTTGTAGACAAGATTAATAATTCAATTGGTCAAGATCCTGACTCAAAATCCTTAATCGGAGTGCTGGATATTTATGGATTTGAGAGTTTCAAGACAAACAGGTGCTTAACCAGTAAGCCTTTTGTTTTCATAAATGAATGAAATTGAATACAAAAGCCCATTGAATGCAAGTTTATTTCTGTGCCTCAAGGTGCTAAGTGGTGTCTTTCTCCTTTGCCTTGTGGTTGTAATGTTTTCCATCTTATTTGTAAAAGTAAAGCAGTGGTCTCAAAAAGGCATGTGCTTAATTATGTCATCTGTCAAGTCTAAGTGGATGGTGAATTTGTTACACCTTGACTCAGTAAGCTTGCACCTCCTCTGATTGATTTCTTCTTCTCTTCGTATATTTCCACGAATCAAATTGTGTTTCACTTATTGTTTGGTTTAAATGGTGTTACTTATAAACCCCCAATCTCAGTATGCCTCATTTTCTGATCACATAATTATAATTAAATGCAGAAGTGATGGTTGAAGTTCTTGAATTTAAATTTGCTTATGGAGAAGTAAAGACTTAGATGGTTTGATATTATGAATAATGCATGTTTAAGGCATAGCTAGGGCATGTTTTCAAAATATGTATTCAAGTATCTGCACCACCAATCTTTGCACTTGTATTTTTTTCTTCATTTTCCACGTAAGGAATATATGGTTAACCTGATGTTTCATTATGGTACTTTGACCTCATGTCATGTGTTTGATTATTGGAGATTTCGATTAACAGTCCCTGTTCATACAAGAGTGAAAGTCCATTTTTGCTTTGGCCAATGCAGTTCTTCTAATGGTTATTTTATGATCATATGATGCCAAATCGTTGCCGTTAATATGTTTTGATTTACACCACAAAGTTACTTGTGGAAATGATTGCACATTAGATTTCATTAACTTCTAAAAGCAGAAAAGAAAAGCAAAATACTCCTGTGTGGTTTGAAATTACTTCCCCTAACTTTTAGTAACATTCATGAATTTCCAGAGTATTTATATCACCACCATTGCCTCTAGTTTTGATATTACTCCTTTTATGATCACAGTAGTAGGTTCCCTACCGCCATATATAAGAGAGTAAATGGCCAGGTTCGGCAAAAAGAGAATAGGTCATTTGCTAGTTATTCTTTCAAATTTTGGGTAATGGCTTGTTGTTGAATTGAAAGCTCATATTATGTACACCACTGGTGCTGCCATTTCTTTCTGCGTATCAAAACAGATGAAATTACATTATTTTTGATTAAAAATTTGTGACAAAGAGATAGCTATCTGTGGATGCTTGCTTCTGAGATTCTTCCGTGTGATACTTAGCATCTTGTACCTTTTGCAGTTTTGAGCAATTTTGCATAAATTTGACAAATGAAAAACTCCAGCAACATTTCAACCAGGTTGGTTGTGAAAGCCAACTGTATTTCTTCAGCATCCCTGGTATATTTCCCCTATATTAGTATTTTGCATAACTTGTGATGCAAAAATATCTTGCCGTGCAGCACGTTTTCAAGATGGAGCAAGAAGAATATAGTAAGGAAGAAATTAACTGGAGCTACATTGAGTTTGTTGATAATCAAGATATATTGGATCTCATTGAAAAGGTCTGTGGTCTCTATTCTGTGTAATGTTTGGCCTTGTATTCCTTGGATTTGCTCCATTTTAAGTCCAACAATGTATGCACAAAATATTAAATTTAATAGATGCATAACAGAATTTTTTGTTCGACGATGCCAAATACTTGCTTTCCCATTTTGGTGAACACATGATCTTAGGATCTTACAATTGTCTTGGTCTATGCTTTTTTTTTTTTTTTTTTGAAACTTGTGTTCATGTTGTGTATAGAGTCTTTGTTGGTCACACAGCTGGATTGAAGGGGGTTGTGGTAAGTAAATGATCACTAGACAGGCTTTTTACTGAAATCAAGTAAATATACGGACATTTAATATTCCAGTTTTTTCCTGTTATGTATTTTATTGATTTACCACAGAAGATGGTCTCAACCTTTAATGTGTGTTCTATAAGGCAAGGTAATTATATTAAGTAATATTATTGGCTCTTTTGTCTTTTTCTTTCTTCTTGCACAACCTTTCTTTCTGCTTGATATCGGTGCAGCCAAACTAACATATGAATGTAGCAAATATTGGCATTTGGTTTCTTATCAGTAACTATTTATTTATTTTTCAGAAACCTGGTGGCATAATTGCTCTTCTCGATGAAGCTTGGTAAGTACTGTACTAAGTTGTACCGCTTGTATCATGGATGTGCATATCTCCAAATTTTTTGTTGCTAATTAACTATTATAATTGGACTTGACACTTGTGGTTTGTAGTATGTTTCCAAGATCTACACATGAAACATTTGCTCAAAAGCTGTACCAGACATTTAAAAATCATAAACGCTTCAGCAAGCCAAAATTATCCCGTAGTGACTTCACAATTTGCCATTATGCCGGTGATGTAAGTATGCTTTATTTGAATCAATCTTCTTAGTTCTTAATACTTGCACATTTTAGAATTTGACCTGAGGGACGAGCTATGAAAATCTTTATGTCTGAGTACATTTATCAAGAAGTTGGGTATCTTTTGTCAGGTTACTTATCAAACAGAATTGTTCCTGGACAAAAACAAAGACTATGTTGTTGCTGAACATCAGGCACTTTTGAGCGCTTCCAAATGCTCCTTTGTGTCATCTTTGTTCCCACATCTGGCTGAAGAATCCTCCAAGACTTCAAAATTCTCTTCAATAGGTTCTCGATTCAAGGTTGATAGGTTTTTGCTTTCTTCAAGGAATTTGATTGCATTTTACATCATCCTGTGGATTATGAAGTCATCTTTTGTTCTTACTGCAGCAACAATTGCAATCATTGCTTGAAACTCTCAGTTCCACTGAGCCACATTACATTCGCTGTGTAAAACCAAATAATCTTCTTAAGCCAGCGATCTTTGAAAACAAAAATGTTTTGCAACAGCTACGTTGTGGGGTGAGAATGTTGATATCCTATATGTCGGACCTTTGATATATTATTGTTGTAAACAATCTGCCTGTTTTCATACAAGTATATACATATTATGCACGTCATTTCAGGGAGTCATGGAGGCAATCAGGATTAGTTGTGCTGGTTATCCTACTAGAAAATCATTTGATGAGTTTGTAGATCGATTTAGCATCCTTGCAACAGAAGTTTTGGATGGGAGGTACAATAATTGTGTTCTTTAGCTGCTATATGTATTGCTAAACCATCTTCTGACCGTTTATAATATTTTATGTTAGTTCTGATGAAGTCACTGCTTGCAAGAGGCTTCTAGAGAAGGTGGGACTTGAAGGCTATCAGGTAATTATAGGATGAGAGTTCAAATCATCTTCTCAGAATGTAATTATACAAAAATTGTTGTTTCTCATGCTCAGTTGCTGATTTTCTTAAAATGTTGTGGTCATGCTGTATAGTGTCTTCCGGCCTCTTGGATCTTAAAGCTACCTTGTTGAGCTACTTCCATATATCCTTATAAATGACAGTATTATTACATGTGGAAATCTGCCAATCCTCTTTGGAATCTCTACAACCTAAACTGATTAATGATTTCTACTGTTTTAAATCCTCCCAAATGGCAGCATAAGGGGTGGTTGAAATCAATTTAATTTGTTAATGAAGCATGAAAAATACAATTACATATATTTTGCTGTTTATTGATGTATGCTTGTGTTGCAACACTTTTGTCATTTTGAGAAAGTACTATGCTGGTGGCAATTCATTGGCATTTGGCTAGGTTACACAGTATCCTTGTTACTGCCATTCCCTTCATCTATATTCTCATATAGGCCAAACATTTGCAATGAATTTGTTAGCTGGTGAGATTGAGAGGTAATAAAATCATTCTTAACAAACATGCTTGGGTCAATTTCTGACCTTCTGAAATCCTTACAGTATTTACTTCTATTCTCTGCACAAAATGGTTGTGCTGCAATCTTATTATTCATGGCACAACATTCTTGGAAGTAATTCTTTATTTCTGTTTGGTTAATCAAGTCTCCTGTGATTTGTTGTATGCTTTATTTGATGTTTTCTTTTCAAAGATTATGTACTTATTAAGGAGATACATGTGCTATATTGGAGCTATAGCCTAAATCTCATAGAACTTCTGTACATGCCCCTCATCTGTTTTATAGTAAGTTTTTTCGGAGTATTCTTACTGGTCCGAGTCTATGTTTGCAGATTGGTAAAACAAAAGTTTTTCTTAGGGCTGGTCAGATGGCGGAACTGGATGCACGCAGGACCGAGATCTTGGGAAGATCAGCTAGCATTATCCAGAGAAAAGTCCGTTCTTATTTGGCTCGTAGAAGTTTTATCTTGCTCCGGCGATCTGCAATTCAGCTTCAAGCTGCATGCAGAGGTACCTAATTGTGGTGTTGTCATATTTCTGCATCTTAGCCATTTTTAGTCTGCCCTACAAAGAATTGAATATTGTTTATTGGGTTTTCTCTCACCTTTTGGCTGTATTGATTGCAGGTCAACTTGCTCAGCAAGTTTACGAGAGCATCCGGAGAGAAGCCTCCTGTCTGAGGATCCAGAGAGATTTGCGCATGTATCTTGCTAGGAAAGCTTATAAGGATATGTGCTTCTCTGCGGTTTGCATTCAAACAGGCATGCGTGGGATGGCTGCTCGGAACGAGCTTCATTTCAGAAGGCAGACTCAAGCAGCAATTATAATTCAGGTAAGCCACCTTTTTTTTTTTAATTGCATAATTAATTTAAAAAAGCTTTGGTCTTTTTAGCTCTTTTCATTTTATAGTAATCTTGCAATGTGAATAAAATTTCTCAAAATTCTAATGTTTAGTTTGTAACTTTAGGGAGTTATTGGATGCCTCTTTTATTTGCTCTGACTCGTTGAACCTCTTTTAATTTCTCTGTTGGAATTTGGAATAACTTCATTTTTACAACCCAGAGTCAATGCCGCAAATACTTGACCCGGTTGCATTATATGAAGTTGAAGAAAGCAGCAATTACCACACAGTGTGCATGGAGAGGAAGAGTTGCTCGCAAAGAACTGAAGAAGCTTAAGATGGTGAACTTCTCATTAATTGTTGTCTTCTGATTCTCTCTTAAGATCTTATCTTATGGAATTATTAGGAAAATTTTACCATGGTATCTTCTTCCATTAATGTCTTTCTTTCCTTCTCATCAGACCTTCTAGAGTGATACACACAGACAATTATACTTTTTCACTTCTTTTCTGGAGTTAGAGTTTTGTTTTGAGAGAGAACTTATAAAACTTAATTTTTCATTTATTGTTTTGTAATTCTTTAATAATAAGTTTAGAAGTTTAATTATTGTTATTTTTCTTGTCAACCGATATTTGTCTTATTATTCAACATTCTGATTTGAATGAGTGTCAAGGATAGCCATACCCTTGATATTCAGGATGACCTATATCTTTCTATGCACCAAAAATTAGTGGCTAATGCTTGAAAAAAGTCCGAAAAAATAAAACAAGCAAGCAGTTAGAAAACCTTAATTGATTGCTAGGCTTATTTCTGCAGCATTTGAAAAGCAATAAATTGTATTATCATTTTTCATAATTATGGTTTTCTGCTATTTGTGTAATTTACAGGCTGCTAGGGAAACAGGAGCTCTCCAAGCTGCCAAAAATAAACTGGAAAAGCAAGTTGAAGAATTGACATGGAGATTACAGCTAGAGAAACGCATGAGGGTAAATATAACTAAAAACAAATTGAAATATGAAAGGTTGATGTTATGTGATGTTTGTTAGAAATGATTTCTTATCCCATTAACTTTTTAATGGGCCATAAATTTCTGTTACTGAAGTATGTAATTATTGTTCTTTTTTTATTAGGTTTGTTTGCTTTCTGATCTTTAGTTTATCAGTAACAATCTTTATTTGGATAAATATGATAACCAAGGCATTGAACCCTACAGAACAATAGTTTAAAGCATCATAAATGTGGATCCCCAGTTTTGTCTCTCTTCTTTTGACTCACCTTGCTGATATACAGTGAAATAAGCATGTGATAATTTTGGATTATCATTATATAATTCTCTTACTTTGGGGACTTGGATAATATCCTTTAAAAAGTCAGCACAAGAATGGGTTCTTTTGAACGTATGTGTGGTGGTACATTCTGGACACACAAAGGTGAGAAAAACTAGCTTTAGATCTAAAACAGACCTTTAATAGGTCTTTTTGAAGAGAAAGCACTTCCTTCCAACTTGACCTACAAATTACCAAGCAAAAAGGACTGTGAATTTTAATCTTTATCTTCATTTGGAAGTCATAGCATGTCAAGATACAAGTGCACCTCAACTCAAAAGAAAATTGAAGAAAACAAAAGGGAGTAATTTTAGAAGGCACACACGTGCATTATTTGCTTTGTATATTCCATTTGTTCTCTAATTAACTCATATATGACTTGCTTTGTATATTCCATTTGTTCTCTAACTAACTCATCTATGACTTACTTCTATAGGTTGACATGGAAGACGCTAAAACACAAGAAAATGCAAAACTACAGTATGCTTTGCAAGATGTGCAGCTTCAGTTCAAGGAAACCAAAGAAAAACTCCTGAAGGAAATTGAGGTTGCCAGAAAGGAAGCAGAGAAAGTTCCTGTTATACAGGAGGTTCCTGTTGTTGACCATGGAATGCTGGAGAAGCTCACAAGTGAAAATGAAAAACTTAAGGTAAGGAGGCTTAGTTATTGGTTTACTTTCTGCCCAGAAGTGTTTTGTAAGCTTGGAGAAACATGTTTGTGAAGTTCTCATTGGCTGTCAATTGCTATGATGCTATTTAACTGCAGGCGTTAGTAAGTTCATTGGAAAAGAAAATTGATGAAACGGAGAAAAAATTTGAAGAGACTAGCAAACTTAGTGAAGAAAGGTTGAAGCAAGCTCTGGATGCAGAATCCAAAATAGTTCAGTTGAAGACTGTTATGCACAGGTTTACGAAGATCCCTTTATGTTAAACACTATACGGAGACTAGACTATTCCCTTTATGTTAAACACTATATGGAGACTAGACTATCTGCCTGCATGTTGGCTAATCAGTTGCCATTTGTTAAGTGATGTTTACTTATTTCCTTCCTAAATGATGTTCATTGCTTTCATTTGCAGGCTTGAAGAAAAGGTTTCTGATATTGAAACTGAGAACCAAGTTCTTCGGCAGCAAACCCTGTTAAGCACACCTATTAAGAAGATGTCAGAGCATCTATCGACTCCAGCAACTCAGGTAAATATGTGCTTAAAATTTTATGGATTTCCTCATAGTTGTCTGTTTGACTTGTTCTTTATTTTTTTCTCTTCTTCCCCCAATTTGCAGAATTTGGAAAATGGTCACCATGTCAATGAAGGGAACAGGTCCAATGTATGTGTGGATCATCTGTCACTACATTTTTGTGTTATTTTTGCTATTGCCCTCTGTTATTAATGTTGTTGACAAAAGCTATTATTGCAGGAACTACAGAGTGCTACACCTGTCAAAATGTTTGGCACCGAGTCTGATGGCAAATTGAGGAGATCCCATATTGAGCATCAACATGTATGTTCTTACCTATAACAGAATCTGCTTCTTCTGTCAATTTTCCCTGATATACTAAATGTAGGTTGAGTAATTCTTAAAGTTTATGTTGTTCTTGCAACAGGAGAATGTTGACGCTCTCATCAACTGTGTTGGAAAAAACATTGGATACAGCAATGGAAAACCTGTTGCAGCATTTACAATATATAAATGTCTTCTTCAGTGGAAATCTTTTGAAGCTGAAAGGACTAGTGTGTTTGATCGTCTCATTCAGATTATAGGCTCTGCCATTGAGGTACCTGGATAACATTGCTCGTGCTTGTCATTTGTGTGACATAAGGAATATAAAAGATATGAGAGAATTGGTTCCACATTTATCCTTGTATTTTCTATCTCAACTTATCTTTTTGAAGGTTTAGTTGATTAGATGTATTTCAGAAATTTTTGATATCTTTTAAGGACAACATATTTTTCCCTTTCATGTGATAGGACGGACTACATTTTTAATGAGCTTCTGGTTTGCAGTTGTGAGCCCTAATGTATGATACTACTCTTGTTTATTGCAGACTGAAGACAATAATGATCATATGGCCTATTGGCTGTCCAATACATCTACACTGTTGTTCTTGCTTCAACGAAGTTTGAAGGCTGCCGGTGCAAGTAGTGCAACACCCTATCGGAAACCACCCACTGCAACCTCCCTATTTGGAAGGATGGCCATGGTATTTTTATTCTTCAATTCAATTTATTTCGCCTACTTTTTTAAAGAAAATTGTGATAATTTAGATATTCCCTTAATTTTAGGGTTTCCGGTCCTCCCCTTCTTCTGCAAACCTTGCAGCTGCTGCTGCACTTGCAGTAGTACGCCAAGTAGAGGCTAAGTATCCGGCATTGCTTTTCAAACAGCAGCTAGCAGCTTATGTTGAGAAAATTTATGGAATTATTCGTGACAACCTGAAAAAGGAGTTATCATCTTTGCTTTCTTTATGTATCCAGGTATGTGACTTTTAAGATAACAATCTGATTTAACCCCTCAAATCCTTCATTCCATCTGCTTTAGACTTCCTAAACATTTCTTTAGCTTTGATTTTATGTTTTGTTGAAACTATTGTTCTGAACCTTGTCACTGAAAATTCTATTTTCAGGCGCCAAGGACATCCAAGGGAAGTGTACTAAGGTCTGGGCGGTCCTTTGGCAAAGATTCTGCCTCTAGTCACTGGCAGAGCATTATTGATAGTCTCAATACACTTCTCAGTACCTTGAAGCAAAATTTTGTATGGAACTTCTTTGTTTTCTTCTTTGCCTTGTGACAGATAATCTTAAAGAAGCTGAATTTTTAAATTTTTTTATGTGAGTATGCATTCTCACAGTTGTTGGCATTTCAGGTGCCTCCAGTTCTGGTCCAGAAGATCTTTACTCAGACTTTCTCGTACATAAATATACAGTTATTTAATAGGTAATCAGTTTTATAAATCTTGTGTTATTATTTTTTGCGCCGAAAATTTGATTGTACCATAATTTTGATATGGTTTTCCAGTCTTCTTCCGTGCTGTATCCATAACTTTGTTATGATTTTTCCAGTCTTCTTCTTCGTCGTGAGTGTTGTACATTTAGCAATGGAGAATATGTAAAAGCTGGATTGGCTGAGTTGGAGCTATGGTGTTGCCAAGCAAAGGATGAGGTAGTTTTCCATTAATGAATTGACAATTCTATCATGGTGAACTTTGCCATTGCTATATATTATTAGAGCTTAATGCTATTGTTTGGGCTATTAACTATTAGCTTATACTTTTTGGTCAAGTGGTAACTTTTAAAAATGTAGTCACAAAAGTGGATTTCCTTGCAATGCAGTATGCAGGCTCCTCTTGGGACGAACTTAAGCACATTAGACAGGCTGTTGGATTCCTGGTATGTCATCTAATCTGATATCAGATCACCATTGGATATTGACGTCAAATGCAATGTAGTTATGGTTTTTGAAGTTCTGAACTATGGTAGATTGGATTTCTTTTATTGACTGCTCATTTGAAATAATTACGCCTGCATCATTATCTGCCGTCTCTTGTTAACATAGTCTGCACTGCTATCCACCTTGACATGGCCTCTCTCTCTCTCTCTCTCTCTCTCTCTCTCTCTCTCTCTTCTCACATTTGCAATTCTGCCAAACTTATTGGCAAATCTAAGTCATCCCAGTTATTTGCTACTCTCTTCAATCAAATGTAAGCAGACATTATCTTCAAACTGAGCCAACATTGATTAATGTTGTTTATTCCATTTACTGCATCATTTAACTTAATTCACATTTCAGGTGTAGTTTATAAAAACAATTGCCTTGTAACATTGAGGTGGATAAGTTTCTTAATAACCTCTGATACACTCTATGATCTGTTGCCTCCTTCAGTGCGGAGACAATTATGCACCTTTTGCTTGCCTTAAACAAATGTATTTTACCATCCGTGTCGGTTTCGGTTATTTCAACCTTAATCTTTTCACGATGCACTTGCTAATAGAAAATGACTCTTTAAACTTTCTATTGTTTTGCTTCAGGAATCTATTGATATTTCTTATATCATTAGCCATTTTAAAAATAGTGTTCTTTTGTCTTGGAATAGTTTGGTATGATCACTGTAGTTTATCTCATTTTTCTATCTATAGATAGATTTGGTTCTGAGCTGACCATCTGTTTCTCACCTTTTTTTTTTCTTTTACAAAGGATGGGAAAAGGTGTTGTGTCTTGATATTCATTAATCTTGATTCACAGGTTATACATCAGAAGTATAGAATTTCCTATGATGAAATAACCAACGATCTGTGCCCTGTAAGTACCTCTCTTTCTGTGTGTGTGTGTGTGTGTGTAGCATTTGTGCATCCATACTCTTGTATTTCATAAATATTAAAAAGAACTGCAGGGAACTAGAAATTTGGTTTGTGTGAGGCCCTAATAGGGATAAGGCTTCTGTTTTCCAAACTATTCTTGAGTGCTCCTGTCAAAAGGGGCAATTCAGGTTGACAGTCTTCTTACTCGCAGCAGGGAAATTCTGTACATGTTAATCCTGATGCTCAAATACAATGGATTAGCCCAATGTCCCATCACGAATTGTTGGGATTCTGCATGCATATATCAGACACGTATACATGAGCCAATTCTCTCTCTCTGACATTCACATCAATGTCTGGTTTGTTCAGATCCTGAGCGTCCAGCAGCTGTACAGAATTTGTACACTATACTGGGATGACAACTATAATACTCGAAGTGTTTCTCCAGATGTAAGTTTTATGTAATGCAAAATCATCTCTTTATGGTACCTACAATGTTTTTGTCGAGCTGCTCTTAATGAGTTGCCATTTGTTATTTCTTTACAGGTCATTTCCAGCATGAGGGTACTTATGACAGAGGACTCTAATGATGCCACCAGCAATTCCTTTCTGTTGGACGACAATTCTAGGTAAGGTTACAAGAATCAACGTTGTAAGGCGATCAAAGGCTAATTTAAAATTTTCTATTTTACTATCTTTCATCTTCAATAACAATATCATGGATTTAGCATAGGAGACTATAGTCATTGACCATCACAATTAATCCATATTTCTTGATACAGCATTCCCTTCTCTGTTGATGACCTTTCTAACTCAATGCAAGAGAAGGATTTCATGGATGTCAAACCAGCAGAAGAACTTCTTGAGAATCCAGCCTTTGAATTTTTACACGAGGCATAGGAAGCTCGAGCATGCTCTACTTTAGTATTTTTGTAGGCAGTAAAGTCAAAACTCTTTGATCAACATCGAAGGCAGTTGTAAATCCAATCATTTTACATTCTTTTTAATTTTTGTTTCACTACATAGATATATTTTTGTTTTTGTTTTTTTTTTACATCTGTGCCCCTTTTTTGAAATATTCTATTTGTTTAATTTTTTGACATGCAACTTTGTAAAATCCATTGTTGTCGGGGGGCATGGATATAATTGTTTGGTCATGTGTGATTTTTTTTTTTTTTTTGGGTTTTGTATTGTTCTTTTCATCCCAAAATCGGTGGCAATTTTTATAGGGTTCAGCAGAAATGCATTATCATTGTAGTTTTGGTGGTTGAGGGTGGTTGAGGCATTTGCTATTCCACCCCATTTTTATTGTATTAAAAAAAAAAACAAAGAACATGTGAACAGATAAACTGAGTTATAAGAATCATATGTTGATTGCTTGTTATGCATATATTTCTTGAAATGAAGTGTGATTTGGAAGTTTTCCGCGATTCCCAATTTTTAAGTTGGCGATGACTCTAGATTCAGTAACACTGAAAAGATTGTTCTGGTTATTTGTTGTCCGTGATGAATGAGGCATAACCAAATCCAGTTAATATTGGAACTGTTTAGTTACAAAAAAGTTTGAAATTAATGGAAATAAAAATCAGAACAGCTCTGGAAGCAATTTCGTTGAAAACAGAACAGTTCATTTTGAAGCCTTAATTGACGCCAACTTTACAAGTGAAGGCTGAAAAGCTGTGCGAGATAGTTATAGTGATGTAAATAATCCTTCATTGTTTTGTTCAGAAGTCATTTGCAAGTTTTAGTTTTAAACTTATATGAGTCCGACACGTCAGTTACGGTTGAATATATATATATATATATTCTGTCTCTTTGTATGGAAAAAGAAAATTCAGTTAGCTGATCTTGATCAGTACAGAGGCGATGGGTGCCGGACATGTAGTCACTCCCACACAGACAGGAAAAATATGCTGTCATGTCTTATTGTTAAATATTGCTTACTAATTCTAAATTAATTTCATAATTTGACATGTCTAAACAAACATCTTAAATTTTTAGTTTTGCGGAGTAACGGCATTTGTTTTCAGGTTGCTTAATGGATAATGGATCCTGATCTCTTCTTTCGCTTCTCAGTGTCAAAGTATCAGTTCTATTCCAAGTTCATTTCTACACTTTCCTAGTGTCATTCACACAACTTTCATATATCCTTCACACTAGTTTGGGACTATGTAACTATTTTTAAGTTTAAAAATAGGATTCTATAGCAAAATGACTTAGTATTCTAAATTTTAACCCACCCCATAAATTTTCATAATTTTAACCAAATAAATTGTTTTTGGACTCCCTGACCCTTTGTCTTGGTTGGCTTTGATCCTTTGTTTTCCCTTGATTCTTTGTTTGTTTGACCTTTTTTTTTTCAAATATTTAAATGCTGTCATTTGCTTGAAACACAGAAAAGCCAAAAACAAATTTCAAGAAGCCAAACCAAAGAATAGCTTGCACCCAATAAGGGATTGCATGTGCAACTAGAGCAGGTATCCGAGACTAAGATGGCAAGGCTGCATTTGCAGTAAAAAGGTACATTTTAGATTTTGAATTTGTTAAATTCATGTATGCTAATGTTTTGGATTGATTTAGGGTTAGACAATTATGTTTAGTGAGTTACAAAGTATAGGATGATTTTGTGGCTGTGGTTGTGAAATTTAAAGGGATGGATGGACAAATTAGTGAGGAAGACAAACAATTTTTCTCAATGAAATTTGTTTTTATATTGATCAAGAAAAGTAGTTGTTAAAAAAATTTTCACTTGATGAAATCGTCGAGAGAGGTGTCAGTGTTCGTTGAGAGAAAGTTAATTATACAATATTTTTTACCTATTTTTATTGACAATATATATATATATATTAATCTAGAACAATTTTAGTTAAAAAAATCACTTAAGTTGACTTCCATGGAAAAAAAATATAGGATGATAAGAACATGTTAAGGATAATTAAAGAGCATAGAATATGTAACCAAGTTTATGCCAAATTTTGCCTTTTACTTCCCCAAATTCCTAACTACAACTATAGCTTTATATATGGTGATTTAAGAATTATTTTGAGGGAAAAAGAAGAGGTTTTAAGCCAAATTCTTTAATTGTAGAAAATATCTTGATGTTAAACAAGCGTTGAAAATGGAACTTGAAGAGTTGGATGGAAAATTATAGGTAATGAAACAATATAGAGACAAAGTTGATGTAGTAGATAAAAGAAGATGAAGGAGATGGAGTAGAAAATTGATAATTTGTGTGAAATTGAGTTTTTAAATCAAACACTTGTCACCAAAGAGTATTAGAGAAATGGTGAGATATAGGAAGTATGCAAACAACCCATTGAGGTATAACTAGAGTAAGAAAACTATTTTATATTAAATACTATTTAATTGACAAGATGAAAAAAAAATATTTTAACACTAATTTTTCCCAACGAATTCATCGAGAGCAAATGTTTAAACACTAATTTCTCTTGATAAATGTGCTGAAAGAAAAATATTTTGATTGAAATGAATTAAAATTCTTACATAATTTAAAATATAATTGAGAAACTTTTGCAGAAACTTAGATTTCAATTTGTTTTCCTAATCTACATTTTCTTTGCAATTTTTTTTTTATGTGTTGTTACAAAAATCACCTATCAACACTAGCCTGCTACTATCACATGCTCTGGTTTGGATGAACATAAAGTTTTCATGAATTGCTTTCTTTTCTTTTTTTCTTCTCTTTCCTTTTTATTTTACTTAAACAAGGCAAACAATAACAAAAGCAAACAAAAACAAAGAGTCAATGGCATTTTTTTTTTTCGAAAAATGATTTAATTTGAAGATTTTTAATATGGAGCTAAAATTTGAAATGAGTTTTAATATTAGACTATTTTGCTATAAAACTCTAAAAAGAGAGTATCTAAAATATTTGATAAATATTAAGTTTTACGTAAAAGTTAATAATTTTTACTTATCACGTAATAATTGTAACTAATGTCACATCCCACATTAAATTAAAAAAAAAAATTGATTTAGAATCTATAGAGTAAAATAACACTTATCTGACATTTTAGTTTTTTGGGTTAATAATTTTTTTTTTATTTGTAACAAATGACATCAAAGTGAAGGTTATTAAGGTCTGTAAGTAAAGAGAAGAAGAAAATCAATAAATAAACACATGTATGATTAAAAAGAATGGAGAACAATAGAACACCACGGAAACCATGAATACAAGTAAGATAGCAGAGAAGCCTCATTCAAGAATTTAGGTGCACGAAACCTTTCAAGCTGAGTATAAAGGTAAGAAGCCTAATGCCTAATGCAAGTCTTTACGTACGCGACAACTTTCAAGCCAAGGTGCCAGAGAAATTGGACAAGACTGGATAATAAACCTATTCCTTATGAATCTAAGATTGACTAATAAAACCATTCCATACGAATTTGATGTGATGAGAAATTCGTGTAATTGATTGAAAGAAAATGTAATAATTTTACACATGGACACTTGTATTCTTAAGCTGGAATTCACCATGGCAAAGAGTGGAACAATACCTTTCAAGCCAAAGTGCTAGAAACATTCGATAAAATTAGCAAAATAGGATTATTCTCAGAAAATTTTTCAAACTAATCCCATTTATAAATCAATTTATTAATGCAGTCACTATCATAATTTGTTTACCAAACAAATAAAAAAAATTGAACAAAATTGCCCTCAACTCCGTAAAATTTAACAAATTTTATTTTTTTATTTTGAATGAACCCAAAAGTTTTGAAATTATTGACTAACAATAAAATATTTCAAAGTTGTGCACATTTATACTCACGGGTTCAATTTGTTTGGGCACCAATACGTAAGAAAAAATTTATTTTATTATTATTAAATTAATTAAAAACAGTTAGAGTTGTATGGAAATTTTAAAAATTGAGTTTGATAAATTTCAAATGGCCCCAACTTTTAAAAAATCTAATGGACCCTTAAACTTTTACAATTAATAAATACTTATTAAATTATCTAAGATCATGCATATTGATCCTCAAGTAAACAAAATATTGCACCTACAAACGAGATTTTAAAATTATTTATTATCATTAATTCCAAAAGCACAGGGATTCATTCAAAATTTTTGCTTTTCGATTACCAATGACAAAAAGCAGTATATTTTATAATATTTTTAAAGTTTTTATTTATGTTTTAGTTATGTAATTTTTTTTTGTTCAAATATATATATTTTTGACCTATTTGATAAATATTATAAAAATAGTTAATTTAATAACAAAAAAAATAAAAGTAATTACTCTTAAAAATTTTCCTTTATTCTCAGTCTTTTAAGGTGCTAAAAATATTGGATAAGATAAATCAGATTAGTTCATTTCTCATGGATTTGATATGATGAAGACATCACATAATTCAATGAAAGAATATATTAATTTCATGTTGTATAAAACATAAGTTATTATTATTATTATTATAGAAATAGATTAACAATATCATATAAAAGATACTTTTTTTATGAGTTGAAAACAAGCATTTAAGCATCAATAAATACAACTCTTTAATGTATAATTAAATGTATTTAGATTGAAGATGAATTAAGAATTTTGAATATATATATATATATATATATATATGAACTAAATTTGTAAGAATCTCAACCTAGTTCCTATTCAATAAATGAAAGTTTTGAAAATTGTCTGAAATTTGAAAACATAATTTTGAGCAATGATATTGAATAGAGGGCAAAAAAGTCTTAAGCCGACCATGAGGAATCCACATGAACAAATCTAAGCAACTTCAATTAGCACACAATGGTCTTCAATTTATAAACATCAATTCTAGCCACCAACAAGTCGTGTGTGTCTAAGCTGATTAAGGTTATGGACCATCAAGCCTTAGGGATTCAGGACCAAAATTGGACCACCACCCTTACTTTTTATATCGTTACAACTGTAAGCTCACTTATTTTCTTGGATTTATTTTTAGGGTTTTCTTTAGGCTTCTAGAGGTCGCCATGTCGGCATTATTTTTGCAGCTGGCAATAATAATAGCGAAAAACAAATGTAGATTGCCCCTATCTTATTGATGGATGAACAATAGATTTTCGCTTGCATAATAACAGAATGGATAATGTATGTTTCTAGGCTAGGGCTTGGCTAGTTTCGACTGGCCTGGCTGTCAATTGTAGTTTTGTGGGGGAGTTAGTACTCACATGGGTCAGCCGATTTTAGGTTGTGTAATGTGTTGACTTGTTGGTCCATATATGGTTAGAGCCATTTACGTCCCCTCTTCATTTGTTACCACCTGGAACATGGAGGAAAACCATGCCATCCACATGCAACGTAGACAGACCTATTGGCAATTTTGGGTACATTTTTCATGCTCCTATGCCACATACACGGGCATCAATCTGTGTCTTTTAATTAACTTACACAATTTTATTTTTGTACAACAATGCATGAATAAGTTCTAACATAAACAATTATATATAAAAAAAAAAAATATGATTCACAATAATAAGACATATTAAAATAATATAATAATACTATTATATCAGTTTTGCATGAATGAATTTATATTTGTAATATTATTTGTATAGTTTACATAAAAGTTTGTAGGAAGATTATTATATTAGCTTATATTTCTAACAATTAATAACATATGAATATCGAAATAGAGCATGGTACTACTCTATGAATAAATAAATAGAAAAAGACCTAGAGAGAAAACAAATAATACAAGTAGGATGCCATTGTCAACAACGACAATCATGAAAATACCCAAAAGTAAATTATAAAAAATCTGCTTCCTAAATGCAAGTATAGTAATATTCTTTAAATCGAGCAAAATATATTGGTAGACGACATCGACGGGGATTGCCGTTTGTCAAGAAAAGGATGATGGCGCTGACGTGACCAATTTGGAGTCTGTAATTGTCAGAGTCAAGGTCAAATTTTGTGGTCATTTGTGTTCACGTTACAAATATTTTCTTATTTTGTTTTGTAAATGTGGCCTCAGATTTCCCACACTCGTAAATGTGGCTCTTATCTTATCATTGAATTTTCCAACTGAACCCCACCTATCCTTGTGTATTAATGAAATACAAAGGCAGGGAAGTGCAGGCTCATAGAATTTGCAATGAGAACAAAAATTAAAATCAAAATTAAGGCAATTGAAAAGCGATATCAAATTCCAATTCACAAGACAGACGATTGCAATCTAGACGCGGATAAATGCCACCAAAGTCACAGACAAGCATATGGTGTGGATGGTGTGGATGGTGTAAATAAAAGTGCGCTGCGTACTTCATTGTGAATTGCCACCCTGTTTTGAGAGTAAAGAATTAATTAATGGATATATGTATAATTGTTCAAAGAACAAAATCATTGACTATACATGCAGCAGCTACTTCATGTTAGTTTGGAGAGTCAAAATTATAATTAAAATTGAACAAATCCAGTCTAATTAATATTGGAGATACTGTAGTAGCAAGGGAATTAATCGGCTGGTCCATGTGGTCTCATGTGTTTCCATCGTTTTCTCTATGAATATTCTGTGGTCAAACTTGATTAAAAACTTTTTTGAGTTTTTAATTAATTAATTAATTCATAATGACGTAACTAATTGTAAACGGGAATCATCTAATCCTTCTTTGATCATGTCATGTTCTTTTATTCTTTTGCTTTGCTAACCCTCTCACCCTCTCAAGTCATGTTCTCAACATAAAAACTCTTTATATAATATATATATATATATATATATATATATATATATATTATACAAATTTGTTTAATGGATTTAAAATTGTAAGGCCTCCTTTAAGGTTTTGCGACAAAACCCAAAACTATTTCGACTCGGTTGGGTATTATTTCAGTTAATGCCAAAAATAAAAAGTAACAGCATCAACTTAGTTAATTACTTGACTTTCTACCTTTGGCTTACGACCCACTGAAGGGTCGCATGACTTTTAGAGTTGATTAAGTTTAATTGAATCTTAAGTTTCTGTAAAATTAGACTAAATTTTGGACGGTTAACATCATTCATTCTCCTCGATGCCCTTGGATAATGTCGTCCACGTGCATCGAAATTAGAACAACGTAACCGCGTTATGCATTGAGTGAAGCCCCAAAACGAAAACATTTCTTCTATTTGCAGTTTTGTTTTCCAAGAACAAAATGAACATCAAAATTAATACGCATGCAGTAGCCTTGGTGGGATCAAAGGACGCGGCAGTGGAGGGTTGGAATGTGCATGAATCATCCTTAATTTGCAGCTAAAACACACCCACGTCCATCTTTTTGAGTTTCGAAATTTTGCCTGATGAATCTTGAGATTCTAATTCAGAATTCAGATATAGTTCAAGCTTAAGCTCTCTCTCTCTCTCTCTCTCTCTCTCGTTTGAATTTAATTACTACATCGAGAAATAAAGTTAATTACATATTATTGTAAATTAATTTAACGGTGACATGCATTTATGGTTATTGTTCACCTAGACACATGGTCTACAGACTCTACCCTATACGCACATGGTAACCTTATTTACAACAAACTTGATGTTGTTAACTAATTATATTCCCTTATTCATTTGAATGGGGTCAAACAAACTTGACATTGTAATTACATTAAGCTTATTGATAATTAGATGGGCATTAGTCAAATCATAAGTTAATTTCATTAATTAATTAACAACTTGCCATAACGTGGGAGGGTTATCTACTTTGACCAAACATTGTTTATTATTATTTACTATAGAAATTCCTGTGATATTATTTTATTTTATTTTTAATTTCTGTGAAATTAAGAACCCTCCACATGTTGATGAACTCCTAATTCTCCAAACTTGGAAAACTAAAATCAGAGTGCGAAGTTATTTTGGGAAAAACCAAGACTAATGAGGGGCGGCACCTAGATTAGAGAGAAAACATTTGTAAACTAATAAAATAGATATAAGAGATATTAATTAATAATTTAATTTAAAAATAGTTGCCACATGCAAAGCTTTGATTGCACCAGGTGCAATGCCCCTAACATTGGTATCTGGATTCTTAAAGAAAGAGAGATGACTTGCAGTTGTAGAAGAACTAATCCATTAATTCAATTCTTTCGAAAAACCGTTTTACCGGCCTCATCAACCGAATATAGCCGTTGGGAACTGTTCTAATTAATTAATTAATTAATAGAAGTAATTAGTTAAGCAGAGGAAAGTCAGAATTGGGAATATGAGGTCACCCACATTCTGAGCTTATAAATTTGCTCAATGGCTTAATAATTAATCGTCCGTGGTTCTATTATTAACTGGCATTAACTACTAATTTGCATATTTGTTTTTAAACAACTCCCATGTTCTCTACCATGTGATCAAAACACAGACACACACACACATTAAATTTATGATATAGTGTTCCAATATGTGTCAACTACTTCTAGAATTTACTTGTAGCAGTGGAGAGTTCTTCATAGTATTTTTTTGAAATTTTACATTTATTTTTGTTATAATTATTATTGAGTCTCTTGTGCATAGATATGTTATAGTGTGTTTTAAGAGTATTGGGATAATTATAAGAAAAAATTAACTTAATTATTGTATTTAATTTTATATTTTTATTGATACAAATTATTATGATAATATTGTAATTTTAATAATTTACATTTACAAACATAAAAAATAAATAATTATCTAAAACACCAATTAAGAAACATTGACTTCACTACCCTCTTTGAACTTTTTAATTGTTCACTATTTGTTGTGTATTAATGATCATGAGACAGCAAATACCTTGTTTCTTTTAAGATCTCTTAAACTAGTTTAAGAAGAGTTAACTGTTGGTCAAGAATTTAGATAGAATACACCTATTAAATGTGAATTAACTTATTTATAAAAGAAAAAAATTAATAAATATTATTTGATAAGTAGTGATTTATTCTAAAAGGATTTTGAACTTATGCATGTTATCTAATATAAGATTACTAATTCATTATCTCCTAAACAAGTGTAAATTTCATTAGATAGTTCAATAAAAATTTGAAATATATTATAATAAAAATCAGCAATCATATATTAATTGACTAGAATGTATAAATAATTATACGAATAATACATTACATTCATTGCATCACAATATATATATATATATATATATTTCACGTGACATACATAATTAATCCCTAAGTTTAGTAATTCATTTGGCTTGTAATTTTAAATTTCACTTAAATCGATTATTTGTGTCTAGTGGCATGGTTCCATAGGTGCCAGCCTGCAATCCCCCAAAGAAAAGAATCAAAGAATTCTAGTCTTTTTATATAAATATGCAATTTTATACAAATTTCCTAAAACTATTTTCATGCTCCATTTTATTATGCTAAAGAATCTAAACAAGAACAACTAACGAAAAAATTCTAGCATATACAAGTAAGTAACAGCTCAAAAATTCCCAAATCTGCCTCCAAAAATCACAAGAACTAACAATAAACCCACCACTCGTTCATTGTTTCTAGCAGACATATTTACACAATCATATATTTGAGATATCTATGCTTCATATAGATATCATGTAAATACAAGGTGACATCTCAGGCTGAGCAACAATGTTCCCTAGAAGTGAACCTAATAGACAAAGAATCATCTATGCGTGACTCTTTTAGGTGAGTGACAACTATTAGGTTAAGACGAGGCAATGCTATGTAAGAGAGTTCTTCATATTGTTCATGAAAATAAATAAAACACAAAGTGATGATCTACCTAGCTAAGCAAATAGATATCCGAATTAAAATTTTGCAAGCACTTAATGCAAAACATGAAGCTTTTGACCATTTATTTATATTTGTGTAGTCAAAATATTATTTTCCCTTGACAAAAATATCATACCATAATTGATTAATCATTGAAATTTGGGTGCCAATCATTTTGACTAAGATTATATATTCTTATATGATCCGAGTAAAATCCAAACACATGCCAGAAAATATTCCTACTTAGAATTAATTAAAATTTGTTATTTTACTTGTCTGTTAACAAGAGTTAGTGAGGCACATAAGATGAAACAAGATTAGAGTTTCAGAATAAAAAGATCTTCTAAATCTTTCTAAGTTTCTATTGTTATGCTTAACCACAAATAAAATAAACTTTCCAATGTGCCATTTAGATTTGTTCAGATTTTGTTTGGTGTTTTATTTTTTTGTCGTTTTATTCCTCAAGAGTTCCCATCGTGCCATGTGACAATCTTTATTCTCTTTAGCCCCTTGTAATTCAAATGCTATACATCTCAGCACTTAAAGAACAAAGGATTCATAGTTATCACTTTGCATTTGTTTGTTGCTTATATATTTATGTAATCATTTTATGGAAGCCCTATGATCAAATTGTAAGCAGGAGAAATCCTAGTTGGATGCTTTTGGAGCAGAAGATTTGAGAGGGAAGAGAAAGGGCTTAACTTTTATGGTGTTTTAATGATTGGGTGTACCTAGTAAGTGAAATTTTTAAAAGCTAGACAATAATTTATATAATATAAAAATTGAAAGAGAGAGAGAGAGAACTCAAAAGTTTTTACGAAGACTATGCATACATATATATATATATAGAGAGAGAGAGAGAGAGCTCTTGAAATCTTTTGGGGGGCCTTTCTTTAACATTAATTGAACCCAGCTAACACCAACACTCTAATATCTATTGCAACTAATAGAAGATATATATTCCCTTACCTTTGGTTGACCAAAAAGAAGTGCGTAGACGTAAGGAGACTCTACCAAACTCTGCAGTGGAAAATAATAACAACAGACCAAAAATAAAAAATAAAAACAAAAACAAAATTATAACTGGAGAGAGGGAGAGGATGCAACAACATAAATAAACGAGCTCAAGGCAGATTTGACTTAATTAGACCTGCGAATCTTCACAAATTATGAGGTCTTTTATTATCTCCTAATGTTAAGTTTATGCACACTTTCGTTTTGAGCTCATTTAAGAGATTTTTGTTTTGGAATTTTCATGGTAAATTTCTTTCATAATTTTAAAAACTCAAAAGAAGGTTTTCTCTACAATTTAGAGAAATACCCTCAACTAACCACATATTATGAATTAAGGGAAATAATGGTTGTCAGCAATATTGTTGTTAGAAGAACATGCTCCAATCCCTTGAGATACGGGTGGTATTCGTCGATAAACTACTATTAAGTATTCTTAGCATTTTCAATTAAAAAAAAATTCTTTAAAAATGAATATATAGATGCTTATTCAAAGAATTATGCAAAGATATTTATTTGAACCTTTTACCTTATAATTTTATTTATTTCAATCAAATCCAATAAACTAATAAGCAATAAATACTTTTTAACTAATATATCATAAAATAAAATGCCTCAAACAACTCATAACACATAGACAAACTTCTACGTAAAACAATTAGCTAACCATTAACGTACATCCTCAAGCGTCCACCTAGCAAGCTATTGCGTCCATCGGCCATTGTGCTCTCCACTCGATCCTTTCTTGCTAGCACAATATTTTCACTTGCAAGATTTGGTTATATTATTAGCAGCAAAAAGGAGAGTCCATGCTATAAGTACTTGCCTATTTATCTCTTTATGTTATAAATGGTGTGACATTGATTGCCATTTGCATATATATAAACCTTAATACTAAAACGTTTGTGCTGAGTAAAGTTGGCAACTTATCATGTCCAGCCAATATAAACTTGAAAAACCTCAGCCAGTGAGTGATATCCTAATGATTTCGCCTTTCTCAAACTTTTCTTTACGCGTGATAAAACTAATTATAGATTGCATAAAACTTTTGCATAATTTAGTAAGCTATATACTCATACCAGGCCAATATTTTATATATATATATATATATATATATATATACATACACTGCCAGAATGTGCTAGCGAGCATCCTAGCATGTACCACCGATCATTTAGAAAGCTTTAACGAAACACCAAAAAAGATCTTGCTATAAAAGAAGAGAAGAATGGCAAATAAAATAGAAAAAGAAAATCCCATGTCATCCTTTAAAAGTAGAAAGCCTTGTTCCACACCATAGCTAAATCGCAAGCTGAATGTGAAGCAGTGCAAGGTTGGTGGTGCGGGCTAGCTAGGGATAAACTCTCTGTGTGTGTGGGTATGTCTATCTCTTTTAAGTAATATTTCCTTAATTTGTTGTACTTGGAGACTTTTAATGATTTTTTTTTTATTAATATGGCTGGAAATATGATGATACAACTACTCATTCCAAAGCAAAATTTAATAAGCATATATATAAATATAACTAATGAGAAACGCCAAACTCATAGCTCTCGATACTTTTCATAGAAAGGAGACTCTTATGGAGTTCAAGGTTTCATGCACATGCTGCCCTCCCACGTTTTTTACTCAACAGCACCGAGGGGGCGGGTGGGTGGGACACCATTATTATTTTAACTCATGAAACTTTTCATCACAAAAGTTGTATTTTTTGTACTTGATAAGCTAGCTAGCTCCGAAGTATATAGCGCAAACAATTAAAGCAAAGTACAAACCCTAAACCCTAAAGTATTTGTAATTAATCACCACGATAATCAACTTATGAAAAGCTCAAAACCCACTTTATTCACGGGGACGAGTGTCGCATTATTGTCTATTCAATTAGATAGTGGAAAGCAACAACCCACGTCTATTTGCCTTCCACTTATACTGAGAACGAACATCTAGGTTTTGCATAATTACTCGATTTAAAAAGTTCAATGTCAAGAACCTTAAATATAATCTTTCTTTTTTATATTTACCTTGTAGAATCTTGCCCAGTCACATTAAAAGAAGTTACTGCCCGCAACAAGATACTCCAAATCTTCGTTACTGATGAGCTGAGCATATATTTTGCCTACCTATGATCTCTCTCCTATCAAATGAAGGCACGCATAAGCTGCCTTGATTCTTTTTCACTTTCTGAGCAATTTTGGGTTTTTGGGTGTGAAGGCCAGTAGAGATTTTTTTTCGCTGAGTTGGGACGGTGGAAGGTGTAGGGAAAGCAGTAGTAGTATGAGCGAGGCTGGCACGTGGAACAATAGTAAAGAAATGTTTGGTTGACGAATGTGGGACTGACACATGACAGGGAGTGTGGCGAAGAGGGTGGTTGGCAGAATGGGCTTTGCGGGCCAAAACAGCCTTGCAAGTCGCAATCCCAATGCTTGGAGTCCTGTGGGGTTCCAAGATTATGGCGACGCAAGTTCCCCTAGTTAGCTACTTGGCTCATCATCCCCTCCACCTGGGCCCTTCAAAGGTGTCCTAGTCAGCACTCCCTCTCTGCCACATGCGCATCAATTTCGAAGAGAGTTTTCAAAAATATTTCATCTCTTTAAAACACTTTGTGGGTCCACAGAATCAGATGAGGATGATGTGTCACTTTCGTGCTCCCGAATTCTCTCCATTGATTTGACTCTTGGATGTGTTAAAACTGAGATATTTACTACTACTATTCTAAAATTTCGCACTTATTAGTGGATCAAACTTTCAATGAAAATCCTCATTATGAGTTTCATTCTTTTGACATCTAACGGAAGTGTTTCCCTCAAACTTGTTAGCTGTTATCATATAAGAAGCAGCAGCAGCAGCAGCTTCCTATAGTTTCGCAAATTTAACAAGCAGAAACTATTAAAAGCTCTTCACGTCTTAGCTTTTCCAAGAAAGAAAAAAATAATGCCGAAAAGATGTGCTAATCCTGAAATATTTAAAGCAAGTATAATTTAGTAAGATCCAATAATAAAATGTCAAATTCTAGAATAAAATAATAAAAGAAAGCCATAGGCTTATGATTTGAGAATGACCCTCAAAGCGCATTTAGCTCTTCATTGATCACATGCATATCCCTTGCCTAACTCCCCTATTTAAGCACCCCCTACTCTCCCTCCCAACCAAACACAACATTTCTTTCTCAACAACAGCAAAGCAAGCTTACTATCTATTTTTCTCTTCATTTCATTCTCTCTTTTCTCAACTATTGAACAATCAGAAAAATGATAACCTTTAACAAACCCAATTTAGTTCTTCACAAACACATATTTTCAATACTTTCTTCTACATTTGAACTAGCCTTAATTTCCAACATGGAGAATTTGTTTCAACTTGCTGATCATGAAGATTTCTTATCTCGTAGATGCATTTGGGTTAATGGTCCGGTCATAGTCGGAGCAGGACCATCTGGGCTTGCCACAGCTGCTTGCCTTAGAGAACAAGGGGTGCCCTTTGTTGTCATTGAAAGAGCTGAATGCATAGCATCTTTATGGCAAAAGCGCACCTATGACAGGCTTAAGCTTCACCTTCCTAAACAATTCTGCCAACTCCCTAAACTACCATTCCCTGAACACTTCCCTGAGTATCCAACAAAGAGACAGTTCATTCAATACCTTGAATCATATGCAAAACATTTCGAGATCAACCCAAGATTCAATGAGTGTGTACAATCAGCTAGATATGATGAAAGCAGTGGTTTATGGCGGGTCAAGACCGTTTCCACGAGTGGCTCAAGCAGGACTGAATTTGAGTTCATTTGCCGCTGGCTTGTGGTTGCTACTGGTGAAAATGCTGAACGTGTTATGCCTGAAATTGAAGGATTGACAGAGTTTGGTGGTGAAGTTATTCATGCCAGTGATTACAAGTCCGGCGAAAATTTTAAGGGAAAGAAAGTACTAGTTGTCGGTTGTGGCAATTCCGGCATGGAACTTTCTCTTGATCTTAGCAACCACAATGCCTTTCCATCAATGGTTGTTCGTAGCTCGGTAAGTTATCAATATAATATTTCTGCATCAAAATCTGTTTATAGAGAAATATGAATATAAAGATTGGATTCTAGCTAACGGTCTGGTTTTGGTTTACAGGTTCATGTCTTGCCAAGAGAAATCTTTGGGAAATCAACATTCGAATGGGCGATGTTGATGATGAAATGGCTACCTCTTTGGTTTGTCGACAAGCTATTGTTGATTTTAGCATGGTTTATACTTGGAGATACTGCAAGCTTTGGGCTAAAGCGGCCATCTATGGGACCATTGGAGCTCAAGAACACTATGGGAAAGACTCCTGTACTTGATATCGGAGTATTGGAGAAAATCAGATCCGGAGATATTAAGGTTGTTCCTGGAATCAAGAGGTTTTCGCGTGGACAAGTTGAACTTGTTAATGGTGAAAAGCTTGACGTTGACTCAGTTGTTCTAGCTACCGGATACCGCAGCAATGTTCATTATTGGCTTCAGGTGAGAAAATGTTTTAATTACTTTTTGAGTTTTTTACTGCCATGAAATGAATTAAAAAAGTTAAGTCAACCGTGGACAAACGAGCTAATCTTGCTTTGGTTTCATGATGTACAGGAAAGTGAATTCTTCTCCGAGAATGGATTCCCAAAGGCACCGTTTCCAAATGGCTGGAAAGGAAATGCTGGACTCTATGCAGTTGGGTTCACAAGGAGAGGGCTCTCTGGTGCATCCTCAGATGCCATGAGAATATCACAAGATATTGGGAAGGTCTGGAAAGAAGAAACAAACCAACAGAAAAAGAGAACGACTGCTTGCCATAGAAGATGCATCTCTCAGTCCTGATCATCGAAACTTTTACAGAACGGCTAGGAAGTCACTTTTGTTTTCGTAGCGAGGTTTATGTTGTAAAAAGACAAAGGAAAAAAAAAAAAAAAAAGGTATGCACAGGAAAGAAAGAAAGAAACAGAGAGCACGCAGACAGAGCCCTCTCCGAAGGCCCGAGTTTTGGCATGTTGGGGCATTTTGTAAACTGAGGATGATGAGGCTTTTTTCTTCTTTTTCTTCTAATTTTCAAGTTTCTTACCCTTTTTGCATTTCCAGTTTGGTGTTTCTTTCAAGTTAAATGATAAAGAAATTTCCTCTGTTTCCAATCAATGCTCCCCCTCTCTCCCTCTAAGTATCAAGACATGTTATGAATAGTTCTACAGAGAATTTGGACGATGATTTCTCCTAACAGATTAATTTAGCAATACTTGCATTAATAATTGCTACCTTTAATGACCCTCTATTTCGAACTTATGGAAGTAATCTGCTATCATCAATAAGAATAGCTGTAGAATCTTATAATCCAAAGAAATTTGTTAGGATTTTCTTGTTGTTTCCAATCATACAAGTTCCATGTATTAATTTGACAATTATTCATGGAATCAAATCTCTGTTTATTTTTTCAAATTTTCTGGCAAGTATTGATCGATGTAGTGTTGAGGCAGGATATTTTTCTCTCTCTCTCTCTCTCTCTCTCTCTCTCTCTAATTTCAGAAAACTACGTCTTTCATGTTAGATGAGTTTTCATTATCCGGTTGACATACACTGCATTCGCAAACTCATTGCAATCAGGGTCTCAATTTAGGTGAAAGGCCCACTGATTCATTGTTTCCGGCACGCAAGTTGCCAATAAACATCTATGATCAGATGGGTAGGACCCGTGAAGGGAAATGCACCTGAGCTCCACCAACACCACCACCACCAACTTTGTTTTTGTTTTTCTCTGATGATTCCGAGATGGTCTACACATCAATATTTCCTTTAATATATTATCTTTTTGTTTGACCAGCTTATGCAGTACGCTTATAACCCTCTCTCTGATACTTATTCACATGGTTCCACAAAGCCAAGCCCCCAAGCAAAACTGTAGTTAAAATCTTCCTGTAAAGCATAATTATTGAAAACTTCATTCCAGTTCACCACCTTCACATTTAATAAACATTTGGTCAGTGAACTGTTCTCTTCTAGTGGTTTAATTAGGTACAAGAACTAACTAGTGTTATGAATGTGCACCAAAAAAAATAAATAAATTTAAAGTAACGAAACTTGGCGTCGCCCGGACTTGAATTGGAGCAGTGTGTTAAACTGTTGTAATAACCAACTACACCACGACACCTTATTGATTGTCAACAAATAATAAATAACCTAAAGCTATCATATACGACCTTTGCAATAAGAGTGATCTGGTACTTGTAATAAGGTGATCTAGGCAGCTATCACTATGTAAAGTAATAAGGTACTTGCAGTTGCATAAAGTTGCAAAGAGTACAGATGAGCTAGCTCTTTATTATCAAAGCTTATGACAACTTTTAAACTTCTTTCGTCCACGAAAAATAATTTAAAAGAAGCCAAACATACATAGAACTTCATTTAAATGAAATAGAAGTTCAATTCCAACGTCACTATCTCCTTGCCCTCTCCGGGTTTATGCTCAACAACTAGTTGTGGCAGCAATGCAATGTTAGATTAGACTTCAATATTTATATAATTACCTAATCTTATGATTATTAATATAATTACTTACCATGAAATGAAGACTCTTTTCACCCAATTTCTTAGTGTCTATAGTATTTGATGCTAGATAATCTAATCGGATCAAATTAAAAAAGGAAAAGATTCAAATAAGTTATATCTTTTGTTATTACTTTATAAAAAAAATCGTTATGTATAATAATTATATTAGAAAATTATGACTCAATTGGTCTGGCATATATTGCTTAGGGTGACACAAGAAGATGCAATTACAAATCCAGAACCGTGTCAGAAACAAAAAGAAAGGACAAGGAATATACAAATCGCGTAAGATAAATTTTCCAACTAGGAGTTGGCATTATATAAGTAACGTGGTTCAACTTTGAATATCAATTCTCTTTAAGATATGATTATAAGCTACTAAGGATCGTGTTCAACTTTTGACTGGTGACCCAGAAATTACAGAAAGGATTTTAAATTCAACGGCCCATCTATCCTTCTAATTATTTATTGATCAACTTTTTACAAGCCAGTGGTCCATCTACTCCTCTCATCATCACGCCTTCGTTAATACAAGCAACTTAGTTTTCCGCAGACCTAACTGCATCTCTATGTTCTATTTTGTTTGTATTCATTAACATATTTCTATTCTCTTCTCATCTAGATGTCACTGCAAACAAGATCAAAATAACACATGGAATGACCATGAGTTTTCCCAAGCCACTATCCCACAAGAAGGGCCCATTTTCTTCAGCTTGAACTACTCAGCATGCTCCGCAAATCAGAATTTGATCCGTCACATGGCCATATCAACTACAGACTCTGATGTGGACCTGGATGAAGCACCCTTAGAATATTTCCTTTAGAATATGCAATTCATTGATTGATTGATCAACTTCCAGACATGGCTTAGCTGATCTTACTACTACAGAGCCAACTTAAACAATTAAAACTTGACCCCATTTTACGTGGGGTCCCTTTTTGGCTATACCTACATTTTTACAAATAAACTATCTAGGCATATTGATTTATTCATGTTTCGACTTCTATGAAGTTTCTTTCTTTGCTATAGCTGGTAAGAATTCAAATTAACCCTCTATTTTATTGTATGAATGCAATATTTATTTATTTATAAATAGGACAAAAATATCAGTTAAATTCTAATTCAACACTGAAATGCTGGAGACTAACAAACAGACTGCAGTAAATATAAAACAAGTGAACCAGTAAAACCAAAAACAAGCTATCAGGTTTTTTCCAACAATCAATGAAGTATTTCTTTCATTTACTTATGCATGTTTATAGTTTCTGCATCAAGTCTTTACGTATTCCTTCAGTACTTGAAGAACAGTTAAAATTGGCTGGCTGGATTTTGTTGCAATCTAAGTCACTTGATCATTCTCAGCAACAGCCTGTACTTTACCTTTCGCATTCAAAACTCATTGCTTGCCTAACCGTTACAATGGCATAGTAGCACATTCTCTCTCATTCTTCACTGATTTTCTGTGCCTAAGACTATGAATTATCCCCAAATTATTCACTATAATATTCAGGAATGAGGGTGATCATTAATTTTCTTATCCTTCTGACTAACCTCAATTTCAAAGATGTGATCCCCACTCCTGACCAATTCACTTGAAAGACCAGAATCCAATATTCTGAAACGTAATATCACGGGCAAGCATGCGATAACACAACAAGGACAAATTTAAACCCAATAAACGCATGCCATGATCGCTAACTGACAAGCCAAGTTGTCAGAGCCCACCCATTGTCTTTTCAAAACCAGGGCAGGACATAGGACTGGCAGTTTCAGACATGATAGTTCGCAAACGTTGAAGCTTTGACAGAGCAGGAACTGATTTTATGGTGTAAGACATGATCTGGATTACATGATAGAAGAAAGGAATAGAGAAGGCAACTGCATAAATAAAATTGAGAAAGAATTAACTGTGGAAAATGTTTTGAAATCAATGTACTCCGAGGATAGAATCCAGCAAGAATATTAAGAAATACGGAATTGAAATAAGGACAATGTGAAGTTGATTTAAAAATACAAGGTTAGGTTTTCCAGGGATGTCTTTGAATACATGCATAACTGGTCAAGGAAAGAATACTTTTTAATTTGAAAATGCCTAAAACAAAATCACTCATTGGACGCTAACAGTAAGAACCAGACCGAGTACATGTATCATTCATAAAAGCCTCCTAAAGTTCTAAGCAAATACAACTAAACAAGCTGCCTCTGGAAATCAATGCCTACCTGGAAAAACTTCTGACAGTTTCTTTTCCATGGAACTCATTTCCTATCCAAAAATAGACTCGGACTTAACTACATAATGATTTCCACTTCTATCCAATCTCTTAAGATATTAAGGAAGAATAATTCTTGGCCCCAGAAAGAAAAGAGAGATAAAAATGCCACACTTCGGTTGAGTCGTAAGGGAAGAACCAAGGCTGCTGCCTCATTGTTTGAACTTTTTGGCAGTCAATCTGAATGCATCATAAGCAGAAAATGAAAAGTGTGACAGCACTGAACTGATCTTATTCATCAAAATATAGACAAAATATAGGAATTAAATCGGCTACATTCTTGAATAACGTGAAGTATCGTACCTCAGTACACACAACGTGCTTGTATTGCATCTCTAGATCTTGCTTCTGCTTGGCGATTGAAGAATGCCTTATTTGCAGAATCTAATATATTACATAGTTAGATTGAAACTTTAACAAAATTATAAAAATTAAGATGGGTAAACAAATACAGAAAACAAACAACCATAGATTAAATGTTCCTCCGCAACAGTTAACTTGATCAACTGAATTGAAAAGTGATCAATTTGACATTAAAGTAAATGCCAGCAACAGGTCAAAAAGGGCATAGCGTCTGCTCCGATTGGCTGAGAAATGCATTTGATTAATGGGAAATTTAAGATATAGCGCCAAGCCTCTGCTTGGCAGGAAAACGGTACTAAGTGATATCTCGGGTTAGTCCTAGCTTAATCGACCTATTCTAAACGAATTGTTCTCCTTACTCAACACCCCGACTCCTTTATTGGACAAGCCAGTGATGTTACGAACACCTCGCTACTATCCTAAGTACACCCTCCTGGCTCATCAAAGTACAACCACAACAATTTTATTGGAAGTATGTAGGTCTATTTGAATGGTACAGGGGTGTAACTAGATTTACTCTAAAATGAATGCATGCCAATTGGTACAGGAGTGTAGTTGTAATATTGTTGGAAGAACAGTAGGAAATGAATTGCGAAAAGAATAGTTAGCAGTCATCCCCCTACAAAAACAAAAACCAACCACTATCAACAGAGAGTATTTTTAAATTTATTTCTTAAGTTTAGTTAAATTACATGTAAATATAATTTTTTAAAAAAATAATAAAAAAACACTTCTCGATAATAATAATAATCAATTTGATAATCAATTAAACTAACGGTTGAAAGATATTTCTATCATTTTGCACTTATATTAAGACAAATAACCAAAACTTCATCTTTTTTCTTTACTCATGCTTTCTTTGCCTAAAGAAGAAAATAGTTTGTAGACTATTTTTGAAAATCAGTTGACTTGCACTAAAACTTCTAGATTTTTTATCAAATCCTTTCATTTCAATCATTAATTCCTAGCTAATCTACATCTATGAGATCGAAGAATAAAGATTAGAGGAAAAAAATGTGCCAATTTTAACCCTTGGTCATGTATATATAAACAAAGAAGAGAAGTTAACAATAACATTTTGTTGTTAATTTCTCAAGCCTAAAAATAAATTTAGAAAAAAATTATGAAGGGAAGTCAAATGAAGAACATAAAATTCAAGTCCAAGATGTACAAATATGATTTTCATCTGACCATTAATGCCAAGTTTCTTTTTCCAAATGATGATGTTTTTGAAAGGGTCAATAAACATAATATTCTTTTAAATATTTAGCATAAATTTGATGAATATATGAATTCAAAAATTTTTTGAATGTTGCTTGTGATCTTATTTGTGTCTTTTGTTTGATTTATACTGCATATTACTAGATGTAGTATTCATGTATGAATGTTAAGACTAAGATGCATGTTTGGCTTATACTGATTTTGTGTTTTTTTTTTTGTCTAATTATATTCATATTTTGTTGCTGATTGGCTATATTGGTGGTGAAGAAGAAGAAGTCAAATTGAGTTTGTCAAAATCAACTTCTAAAAATAAATGCAATTGGTGCATGTGGACGAGAAAAAAAATGCAATTGGATCATTTTTGAAAATCAATTTGGATTAAATCAAGCAATATTAATGTAGTAATCAAAGATAAATTTGATTGGGTGGTAGTGTGACAGATTTCTATTATAAATAGGTGGTTTCTCCACTTCAATTGTTCTTATTTTATACAATCCTAATTCATCCCAGTTTAATTCTTTTTCTTCTTATAACTTCTCAATTTTTTTTAAAATATTATCAAAACTGTACTTAATTATATTTTTTAAAATATTTGAGAAGTTATATTGAGTGAAAAGTTGTAATCTATTTTTTATAGTAAATTTTTTTATCTTACCCGTAATTTTTACTCCAATTAATTTAAAAAATTTTCACTTAAAATCTGTATTATTTCTTTTTTATCTTCTGTTATTATTGTTATTATATTGCATACACTACCACTTAAATATGATGGAAAATTAAGTCTCTTACTTTTATTATCGTGATTATATCGTAAACACTATCACCTAAATATTGTGAAAGGTCAAATCTCTTATTTATATTATATTTTATTATTGTATTTATATAGTTGGCAACGCCATCTCAATTATAGAAGGTTAAATATTATATACACATAATAATTATTTTGAATTTCATTGATAGTTGTAATTAAAAATTCTGAAGCATCTTAACAAGTGATATCAGAGTTCTAAGTTGTTATACTCGTTTAAAGAGGTACTATCCAAATGTGTAATACTGTTTACATATATGTAAAATAGTATGAACTAGTTTAAGTAAATAGAGATTATGGCGACAAAATTTGAAATTTAAAAATTCAATGGAAAAAATTTTTTGTTATGGAAGATGAAAATGAAGGTAGTTATAAAAAAAGATAAGTGTCTGATAATTATTGAAGATAGATCGATAAATATCATAAATAGCAAATAGAATGAAATGAATAAGGAGCAATAACTGATCTACACTTAGGATTAGCTGATGAGATATTATCAAATGTGGAAGAAAAGAATACAGTAAAGGAGATATGAAATGCTCTTACAAAGCTATATAAGGTAAAATTACTTCACAATAAAAATTTTCTCAAAATAAAAGTCTACACTCTTTGAATGCTAGAGTCAATGATTGTGACAGAACACATTAATATATTAAAAATTTTATTTTTTCAACTTATAATATTGAGTCATAAAATAAAAAAAAAATGAACGTAGGGAGCTTTTACTTCAAAGCCTACCAAATTCGTATGATTAACTCATCATCAATTTAATAACTCAAAGCACCTGTTTCGATAACCTAATTTTCAATGATATAGCAATAGTTATATTAGAAAAAGAAAATAGGTGTAAAAATAAGAAAAATAGATTGGTGAGCTCGCAACAAGTGAAAGTTTTATCGGTAATGAGAGGGAGATCAACAAAACATAACTCTAGCAGGAGTCAAAACCATGGTAAATTAAAATTCAAAAGTAAAAAGAAAATTAAATGCTACAATTGTAACAAAGTTAGTCACATGAAAAAAGGAGTGTTAGAAAAAATAAAAAGATTATAGAAGCAAATTCAAGCTCTCAAAAAAATATAATAAATACTTATAAAAATGAAAAAATCTTATATAACAAGGTGACAATAATTACTAAAGACAGAAAAAAGTTAGCTAATGTTTGGCTCATGAATTCAGTAGTAATATGGCACATGACTTTTCGGAAAAAAAAATGATTTCATCAATACAAGCCTATCTTTGAAGGAACTATATTTGTGGGAGACGATCATGCCTAAAAAATTGTTAATATTGGTATTATCAAGTTAAAAATGCATGATGGTATTACTCGCATCATCCAAGATGTATGCTATGTGATAGGTCTTAAAAAGAATCTATTATCTTTATTACAATTTGATGGAATTAGATGTAAAACTCAAATTCAAAATAGGATCGTGAAAACAATAAATAATGCATTCATGATCATAAAGACAAAGAAAGTAGCTACAATTTTGTATATATTATAAAGAGAAACACTACAAGAAGTAAAGGCATTGGTTGCATCAACAACTTTTAAAGAAAAATCAATAATAATGTGGCATCAAAAGCCCAGACATATGTTAGAATGATGTTTGAAGATCTCTCATAATAAAAACTACTTTCTAATATCAAAATGATGTTTTACTATTTTGTGGTAATGTGTTTTTAGTAAGCAGCATACATTAAAGTTCAGTATATTCAATTTTAAAAGCAAAAGTATTGTTAAGTTAATTCATTTTAATATTTAGCAAGAACTAATTATGTCATTAGGAAGAGTAAAATACTTTGTATCCTTTACTAATGGCTACTCTAGGAGATGTTAGGTATATCTAATTAAAAGAAAAATAAATGTGTTTGAAAGTTCTAATTTTTTCATAGTACGAGTAGAACTAGAATCTAAAAAAAAGATCAAGTATCTCAGAACTAATAATGAAAGAGAATTTATGAATAATGCATTTGATGCAATTTATCAGCAAAAAGATATCAAAAGGTAATTCATTGCATCATACAATCCCTAGTAGAGTGGAATGCAGAGCGGATGAATAGAATCTTGTTAGAAAAAAAAAGGGCAATATTGAAAACTACAAAGTTATCTAAGTCATTTTAGGCAAAAACAGTCAATACCACCTATTATTTGATAAATTAATCATCACCAATAGAGTTGTGGATTGGCAAGCCAACTGACTATCTCATCCTTTATATATTTAAAGGTCCTATATATGTGGTATATAATTCTTAAAAAATAACAAAATTGGATCTAAAATCTAGAAGATGCATATTTGTGAGATCTACTGATAAAGTAAAAGAGTATCGCTTATAAGACCCCACTACCCATAAGCTAATCATCAGCATGAATGTTATATTTACAAAAAATAAGCTGCAAAAAAAAAAAAGGGATGATAGCAACAAAAAGGAAGAACTAGACACTACTACAATTTAGGTGGAAAAAAATCAAAACATGAAAATTATTCTAAAATAATAGCAGAACACAAAGAAAAATCTACTGAACCTATAGCTCCAAAAGTTTGACGATCTACTCGTGAGAGAAAAACACCATTTTGACAATTAGAATACATTACGGAGGGTAATATTACATATTGTCTTCTAATAGAGGATAAAAACCATCAACTTTATAGAAAGCAATAAGTAAGTCGAATGCATTTTTGTGAATGGCAATAACGTAGGAAGAAATTGAGGCTCTTTGTAAGAATAAGATTTTGGATCTTGTGTCACTATTGAATAAAAAAAACATTAGAAACAAATTAGTCTATAAGATCAAGTGGAATAGTAATGATCAAGTGGAACATGTTTTGTAAGATTGATAATCAAAGGATATGCTCAAAAAGAAGACATTGATTAAAATAAGATTTTTCACCTATTGTATGACTCACTACAATCAAAGTAGTCTTGGTAATGTATGCCATATTTGACTTACTTATAAACCAATTAAATATGAAAATTATATATTTTTTTTTACAGAAAACTTAATGAAGAAATTTACATACTCTAACCAGATGGTTTTGTAAAACAAAAAAAAAAAAACTTAGTTTGTAAGTTAACTATATCTCTGTATAGTCTCAAACAAACGCTAATGTATTGGTACAAATAATTTGATTTCATCATTAACCTTGAAGACAACAGATAATACTCAGATTATTATACACATTTGAAGAAATTTGATGATAAAAATTTTATCATTCTACTGTTATATGTATATAATATGTTAATAAGAAGCCCTAACAAAGATCATGTTCAAGAATTGAAGGCATAGTTAGTTAAGGAGTTTGATATAAAGGATTTAGAACTAGCAAATAAGATTTTAGGGATGCAGATTCATTAAGATGGAAAAGACAAAAAGATTTAGCTTTCTCAAAAGAATTATTCAAATAAAATCTTGCAGCATTTTAATATATAAGATTGTAAGCCAATCTTTATCCCTCTTCTTGTGAATTGCAAATTATCATTAGTTATGTGTCTAACAATGAAGTAGAAAGAATAAAAATGTTTCAAATACTATATGCATCAATAGTAAGAAGTTTAATGTTTATTATGATATGTACAAGATAGAATATTACACAAGCATTGGAAGCAATTAGTCGATTTATGATAAATCCTAGTAGACAGCATTAGAATATTATGAAAAGAATTTTGAGATATGTTAAAAAAATCTCAAATACTACATTATGTTATAGAAGATCAGATTTTATTGTCAGAGATTATATAGACTCTGATTATGCAGGTGATTATGATAAAAGAAAATCTACTACTGATTATGTGTTTACACTTACAAAAGGAGTTGTGAACTAAGTTTCAAAACTGTAAACTGTGGTAGCATTATCTACACTAACAGAAAAATACATGGCAGCTACATAAGCATGCAAGGAAGCAATCTAGATCAGAAAGCTTATGAAAAAACTCGGGTACAAATTAAAAAAGATGATTCTATTTTGTAATAGTTAGAATGTCTTACACATAGCAAAGAATCCAGTTTTTCATTTCGAGGTAAAGTACATAATGTTTTATTTTATTTTTGTACAAAAGTAATGGAAGATGAAAGTATAGACATGTAGAAGATACACACTAGTGATAACCTAACAAATATCTTAATCAAACCAGTTAATACTGATAAGTTTGAATGATGTCGATCTTCCTGTAGTTTAGCAAAAATATGAATAGTATGAATGGCAAAGTAGAGAGAATGATGTAGAAACATGATTAATTCTCAATCAAATCTTTAAATGAAAGAATGCTGCTGATTAGCTATATTGGCAGTAAAGAAAAAGTCAAATTGTGTTTGCCAAAATCGACTTTCAAAAAAAATGCAATTGGTGCATGTGGGTAGGGAAGGAAAACCGACTATGAAAATTAATTTAGATTTAATCAAGCAATGTTAAGGCATTAATCAAAGACAAATTTGATTGGGTGATAGTGCAGCAATTTTTTACTATAAATAGACACCTTCCCCACTTTAATTTTTGTCATCCCATGCAATCCCAATTCAACCCAGTCTAATTCTTCTCTTTCTCATAAGTTCTTAATTTATTTCAGAGTATTACCAAAATTTTGTTTAAGTATATTTTTTAAAATATTTGAAAGAATTATATTGACTAAAAAATTGTAACCTACCTTCGAGGTTTTTCACGGAAAATTTGTATTATTTATTTTTTTATCTTCTATAATAATTATTATTATATAGTAAGAACTGCTATTTAAATATAATGAAATGTTAAGTGTCTTACTTTTATTATTATAATTATTTAGTAGGCACTACTATCTGAATATTATAAAAAGTTAAGCATTCCCTTTACAATATATTCTATTATTGTACTTGTATGATTGGTAATGTCACCTCAATTATGAAATATTAAGTCTTCTATACATATAATAATTATTTTAAATTTCATTGATAATTATAATTAAAAGTTTCAAAACATCCTGACATATTTGCCTTCCTTTTTCCTTAGCTTGTTAGATTGTTTGACTACCTTAAATTTTACAAAAAAAAAAAATGGTTCTTTGAGATATTATCATATGTCAATCGTCTAATATTATGATTAGGTATAAGTTGTAAAATAGTTGACCAATTCAAATAAAATGGACAAAGATAATTCGCAATATGCCTTAAGGCTTGCAGTGTGGTTTCTTTTGATTTGATGATTGTAAGATTTCTATCAATTTCGTACTTAATTATTGAGAATCAAATTGTTGAAAATCATACAAAGGCCACTTGTGATTCCTTTAATCAACATACCACTAGTTTACATTCACAAACAATAAAAAAAAACAACCAAATAATTATTCTTAATGCTATAATAATTCTTTGGTGTGGTAATTGATGGGATTAAGGCATTAGTGTATGTGATAAAACAATTTTAAGTTATTAATTGATAAGAATCAACAAGAATGTAGGTAAATCTAAAACTCAAATTTATAATCGAGATATTAGGACAAAAAGTTTCACAATATCTAAATAAAATGCTAGTGATGGTAGTGTGGAGTTTTTGTATGATGGTAAAATACTTGTTCTTAAGCGTGTATTAGGTACAATAATTAAAGAGGAAGAAAATGAATAGCAAAGGCATATATTTTAATTAATGACTTTTCTTTATTGTTTTAAGACTTATTATTCCTAGTTGATTTAGGGTTGTAAATCTTATACAAAAAAGAGTTTAAGCAACATTATATATGAGATATTTAAATTATACTTGATTAAGATTGTGAGAATAACTTTTTTTTTTAATTTTTCAAAGATTATGAGAATTATTTTTTTAATTGATTCTTTGAAAAAATTTATGAACTTATCAAGAAATTTCTCCTGTAGCATTCAAAAATTTTTTTTTTCTTTTACTTTTGATTCATAAATATTGAATTATTGATTAAGGATTTTACCATTAGTTTTAGTATCTTTAATTAATAGGTCAGGGTTCTTTAATATAAATTTTGGTTTTCTTAGAACTTGAATTTCAAGATTTATTCTTAAGGTTTCTAAAATAATTTTTGGAGTTTGAAAATTGATATTATTGAGGTTTGCATCATTGAGAGTGATACAAATTTAGTCCTATGAATTATGATTCCCGATTCTATTTACTGTTGAGAAACATGTAGTAAATTGTTAGTGGAGAATAGTGAAATTTCTTAAGGGGTATGATTTCTATTTATTTAAGTTCTGCTCTATGTAGTTTTCAAGATCTTTAATGTTTTTCTTAGGTTTAATTTTAAAATTTTTCTTTGAACTTATCTGTTTGTAGTTACTTGTTAACGTTTACTTAATGGCTTTTTTTGGCTTTTGATTATATCAACTTGCTTTAATGATTTTCTTAGCTTGTATTTGCATCTTCTTGCTTTAATTATTTTCTTAGCTTTAATTAATTTACTTTTTACTCGCATGCATTTTCTTGTCTATTTTGTCATTGGACTTAGAAATTATAAAAAAAAAAAAGTTTGATGAAAAGTATACTAGATTACCTAAAACTCTACAAGTTGATGTGGTTAGGCCAGAAATGGACTTAAGTTTATGAAGCTGTGAAGCAAAACATCGTAATTCTAGTTTTATAGCTGATTTAGAAGATGATTTTTTGAAGGAATGATCTCCCTATGACATATAATGAATCTTTGGATGGACATGATTTAAAGAACAGTGATTCTGATGATGCTAGAATTACAAGCAAATATGACAATAGAAATAATAGTTTTGATTTTGGTATAGATGCAAATTGTGTTACAGAACTTAAGGTTGGGAACGCATTTTTAAATGTTTAAGAGTTCACAAAGGTGTTAAAGTTATCTGTAATGAAGCATGGTTTTAGGATTAATATAATTAAAAATAAAAGAGTTGGAGTGACTCACAAGTCTTTGATGAAAATTGTCAATAGAGAATTCATGTTAGTCCCGTATAAGACAGATTATCATTTAAAATCATGTCCTACAATTCTATTCACAACTACACGAGGAATCTTACCAATTATGAAGTAATTTCAACATAGATTGCTACTCAATTCCTTCACTTGTTCAAGCTAAACCCTGACAACAACATCGAAGTCATTTCTAATTAATTAAAATGGATTCTCACAATCTAGTGCAATTCTATGAGACTGTACAAGGCTAAAAACAAGGCAATAAAAACTATTCGGTGCAAATCATAAGTTATCTTATAGCAAATAGAGGAGGTATATGGTTACCATAAATTATTCCAATCCTAATTTTGTTAATGACATGCAGATTAAGTGGCCATTAGAATATGATAATCTGGTATTCAAAAGATTTTTTTTTATTGAGCTTTGCAGCACAAAGGATTGAATTCATTCGGGGGTGTACCATTCATAGATATAAATGGTTGTCATTTTAAAGGGCCATAAAAAGAAGTGTTGTTGTCTACTTTTTTATTGATGCTAATTACGGACTTTATCCATTTGCTTTGGCAGTGATTGAGAATGAAAATCAATTCATGAGGTTATTTTCTTGAAAATGTGTACGAGCAAGTTAAGCGTAAATGGAGGTAAAGGCTTTTGTTCTATGAATGATAGACAGAATGTAGCGATAAATGCATTGGACCAGTTTTTTTTTTTTAGATGATAACAGAAGGTATTGTTGCAAGCACATATATGCCAACTTCAAGCAGGAGTTCTCAAGTGCCTTACTGAGGTACATGTTCAAGAGTATTGCAAGGAGTGGTAATGTGGCTGAGTTCAATATTTAGATGGAAAACTTGAAAATAGCTAGTGAGGTAGCATTTAAATAGTTGTTGATATTCTCATTGCCTACCAGTCCATGCACTAGTTTATGACTTAAATAAAAACTACTTGCCACCAACAATATGAGCGAGAGCTTTATTAGTTGGGTCAAAGACTTTAAAGGTTTGCCAATTATCAAAATATGTGAAAAATTAAGAGGAAGGTTATGAATCTTATTCATTCAAGATAAATTGAAGGAATGAAGTGGGATGACACCTTGACACAGTCAGTTAAGAAAGGAATTATGAAGCTTAGAGATACTGCAAGAAACATGGATGTGATATTGAAAATGAAGAGATGTATGAGGTGTTAGTAGACAATAAAGATTATCAAGTAGTTAATTAAGCAAAAAGGAATGTGACTACGGAATTAGGCAAAAAACTTAGCTACCTTTGTATGCATGCCACATGTTGCAAACACATTATTTGAGCCAATGTGAAAAAATATGTTCCTCCCTCTTTAACAGCAGATGTGATTTCAATGCATATAAGCCATAGCTGATACTAATACTGGCTAAGTGTAAGTGGCCATTTCTTTTGGTTGATGAGCTGGATCACCGCAAGTGAAAGAGTCCTACCAGCACACCTGAAAATAGCATTAAAAGAGAGACAATGAACAACAAAAATGAAGAGAAGTTGCTCAATAAGATGCAAATCATGAAATCAGTGAAGGCATAATAGCTTGTAATTACATTTATTTGCTTATCGTGGTAATGCCAAGTTAAATTGAAAATATTTTATGTTCTGGTTAAGCTCAAACTGTGAATATGTTATTTTCAGTTATGCTTAAAATTGAAAAGGTAATTAAATTGTGGTAATGATTTTCTTTAATGTAGTAATGATTAGGTGCAATAATGTGGTATTGCTTTTTGCGGTGCTATGGTACTACTTTAACAATTAGATTATGTTTTGGTGAGGCAATGTGGTAATGATTTGCGTCGATTGTCCAGACCAGAATGAGTCGAGTATTTAACAAGTTGAAAAAGGATAATAGAGTTAAATATGCGCGCGCGCGTGTGTAACACTATCATATAAATTAATGTGCATAACTTTGCCATCCTGCATTCATTCCTAGTTGTCTGTAAAAACTCCATTGTTTAAGTTGAGATAAATGATATATTACCAAGGAATCATACAAGTTTTTAGTATTGCCAACTGGCAAAAAATCTACCATTTCAATTTTTAGAAATATTGAATATGGAATGAAAATCAATATGATTTTTTTTTTTCTTTTATTGGCTACCCAAGGGAAAAAAAATTTCTAATTGTATTTCCCTTTGTTATCTTAACAATCATCTAAATTTTATATAAATTTTAGTCCATGCTTAAATTTCTAATTGGAGAATTGATATTGTTATGTCAATAACAAAAAATTATATCAATTTTTATGTTTATCAAATGAAATTTTCAAAATCTAAAAATGAGCAATTATCATATATATTATAATTATCTTTCAAAATTATCACCTAATTTATAAATATTTATTAAATTAAATTAAATTAAATCTCAAAATCTGAAAAATATAGTACTTTTAATTAATTTTACATAAAAGTATAAGTTTATGTGTGATTTATCTAAATATCAAATGCTATTTAAGAAAAATGCTGCTAATACATAAAATATAAATACAAAAAAATATTTTAGTTATTTTATGATTTTAGTCAGTCAACTAATAGTCAAATATAATAGTTTTACAATTGAAAAATATTGTATTAGTTTTGAAAAAATTTATATCTATGTATAATTTTGTTGAACCTTGAAAAATACTATTGCCCAATTTGTATCTATGTATATATATATGTATCAATATATATATATATATATATATATATAAGGAACCAACTACTGCCCAAAACAAATTTATTGCATGAAGAATACTATATCATAAAATTTTTTCTGATATCGAAAGACACCGACAATAATAGATACAATTAAATTACTATTTAACAAATCATTAATGTTCACCTTCGTTCAATAAGACAAGGCATAAACCAAACGATAACAGTGATATTATCAATAATTTAGTTAGGAATAGCAAAAAAATTTGGACTTTGACCCAAATCTAGAAAAAATTTGCATGACACCTCACTTCTATTGCATTGCCCAACTCACCATCAGACAACTTTGGATTAAAGCCGAGAGTTCAAGTCATGTCCGTGATGTTATCATTGCAAACTGCTCTTTATAACAATCACTTTGGAGACTGATTAAGATGCACAGTATATATTCTATATTATTTAACATAATACTTAAAATATAAAATAATTAATGTAAAATATAAAATAAATAACATAAAAAATTTAAAACAAAAAATTTGAAACAAATAGAATAAAAAATTTAAAACAAAAAAAATTAAAATTAAAATGATTAACATGAAAATTAAAAAGTATAACATGAAAAAAATTAAAAATAAATATAATATTTAAAACGATTGATATAAGAGTTTACATATATTTTATAAGTTACATCTAATGTATTGTAACTAAATCTCTATTTTAAAGTTTTAAATATGCCCACAAGCTCGGTCAAAATATTTTAATGTAAATGTACCTAAAATCAAAGCTAATGACATAGTTATCATCTTAATGATAGGCATACTCCTTGTTTATTTGGGATTGCATTACAAATTGAAAAATAATTACTTTTTGACAATCCGGCACAATTATGTTTTATAAACTATTTAAGCGAAGTGATTACTAAATAATTTGATTTTTAAATAATTTATTTTTCTCTTGATTCTTAAAAATGGTCAAAGTAGCCTTTTTTTTTATTTTCAAATGAGTTATTTCACACTATAATTTTTGTAATGTGTAATACTAAAAATAACCATTAAAACAAATTTAATGGTTAAAAATTAGCTAATAACAGATAAAATTTATTTATTAATTGATTTTATTTTATAAACATAATAAACAAACAAATAAAATAAAGATCACCAACATTCCTTTCTGTCTCGAGCAACATTGGTGACATCAAAAAAATATCACGTGACAACTCAAATGCTACTATTAAATTCAAAATATTCCGATCTATGACATGGTGAAGTTGTCGTTGACTTGGGAGACACAAGTGAGCAACATACACCAAAACCATCATAATGTGATTGTCAAACGACCACGAGTTACAGTAAACCAACATCTAAATCGCTCATATCAGCAACTGAGGAGTTCAATTCTAGTGTCAGTTTGTCGTAATGTTCTGTCGTTTGGCAATGATCCTACAACGGCTGCATATTTTCAATTAGTGCGTGGGTCACTATCGAGCATTATCGTCCGATTAACTTTTCATAAAAATTATGGAATTCGAATTCGTTGGTGTTCGTCATATTGACGTAGGGTAACTCTTACTATTGTTGGTGATCGCATTGACATCGTAGCTTGTGATTACTTAGTGTCATGAGTGATGACTTTTTTTTTTTTTTTTAAAGTTTATGTAAAGGGTATTTTAAAATACCTTGAGCTAAAATTTGATAAATTAGATATAAATATAATTTTTTTATAAAATTAATAGAGATGCTTTTAAACTAAAGTATACCACTATTTGATCTTACTGGATCTTAAGTTATGATCTGTCGTCCAATAATAATGATAGTAGAGATGTTGACACTGTAGAAATAATGCTCCAAATAAATTATGAAACGCTGTGTGCATCAGTTCAAAAAATTGCTTGATGTTCAATAACAAACTGATAACTTTAAATCTCAGCACTCCTGGAAGAAAAAATGATTAAATTCTTTTGAGAGTAGGCTTTTACCATATGCTATTCATTCCTTTTTCTTCTTCTTTGGATTTTCAGTGTGAATAAATGCTCATATTCTTCGTTTCCTTTCCATGTCCAGGGGGAAAACACATCGGCGGTTGTACAGGCACACTGTACAAGCAATATCCTCAACTGTATTCATTACAACAAAATTTCCCGCTTTTGAGGTTTTTTTTTTTATTATTTTTTCTAACTCTATGCAACTCTCTTTGAACAGTTATTGCCAGATTTTATAAGGTATATATTAGTTACATTATTTTTATTAAGAAGTACACATTAGCATTCTTTGAGACGGTTCAACATATCAATGCAAACATTTTCTTCCTGTAGTGGTTGCTGTTCTAATTCTCAAGTTTTCAGTTAATAATGAAATAAATTAGTTTCCAGCCTTAATTTCTAACTACCTATCCCTTTATTTAGTTTTTCTTCACTTGTTTTCCTTTCTACTGAAGCAGCTAGAAATTCTCAAATCCTCAACATGTTGAGAATCTAATTTCTTTTTGCTGTAGGCAACAGTCGTTATAAAATATTTGACGTTGGCTACATTATTTTAAACTAGAAGTAAAAGAAAACATATCACATAAGGATTTGACTTTTACATGCTCTGATGCAGACATTGTTAAACTACATCAGAAAGGAAAACTGGAACCTTTGCTCTCTGAAGCTAATTCTAAAAGTACAGAAAACTGGCTCCCTTTGCAGGTGATTACTTGAAGAATCTCACTGTCTTACCAAACTTGGACTCGCCCCGTTGACCAAAATTCACTTTCTTTCAGCATGAGTTTTATGTATTGCTCCAATTGAATTGTATATTTAACCCATGGAAGCTTGCTGTGTTTAACCTTAATTTATTATTGAATAATTTATTATTCATCTGTGTTTAACCCTTAAAATTTGACTGGAGATGAAGTGTTTGTGCAGGTGAAGAAATGCATCAGATATACTGTTGATGTAGTTAATGCTGTTAATTCATTGAATAAGTATTTTTTGAGCAGTAATACAAAAGATTTTGGATTTGAAGAGATGTGTCTATACTCTTTAACTTTTCTTAGGCAGTGTTTTTTCTTCCACCTTTCGGCTACTTGCACAGTTCTCTTTGGATTGAAATCCCTCTCAAGTAATCTGCTGTGAATTTGGGCAGACTTTACAGTTTGATCGCCTAGAGAATCAAATTTACTAGAACCGAGGGGAAAGGTACCTTTTGTTTAATTGAACAAAAAGTCATGAAGCTTTTATGAATATTCAGTTAAACGGATTTATTCCATTTGCTATAAATAGCAAAGATAGATCACAGATTTCAACCAAAAACAAACAGAGAGAGAAGCAAATAAGAAACGCCTGTAAACTGAAGAAACACATACACAATCCAAGAGATATTATGAAGTCGCTGATGCAATAAACATGTTCCTCAGGCGTTTGAAGTAGGCCAGCAACTCATTGTGATGAGGAAGATTTTCTTTGATCACTGGCACTTCCTTAAAATTCTCGACCCATGCCTGTAAGCAAGGGAAGCTATCTGCTTCTAGCAGCTTAACTCCAACTGCTTCTTCCATAGCTCCGAGCCAGCCAGCTATCCATCCGAAAGCTATATCAGTCAATCCAATCTTGTCACCGGCGAAGAACTTCTTCTCCCCAAGTCCTTTCTCTTCCAAGATTTTCAAAATTTCTTTGGCTTCTATCATAGCCTTCTCTTGCTCTTCCCCGACAGCATGAAAATATGCAAAAAATGATGGACTCTGTACCATCCAACACACAATTGTAGGGAAAGGAATGTTTGAAACCACCAAAATTCTTGTTAAATGAAATAAATTAAGGATTAGAATGTGAGCTTACCATGTCCTCGCCGAACCTTGTCCAGTACCGAGCCAGAGCTCTCTCATAAGGATTATCTGGAAGCAAGGGATTCTGAGGCCAGGTTTCTTCTATGTACTCAAGAATAACCGTGGATTCTACTATTGGTCTTCCCCCATGAACAAGCACTGGAACTTGTTTATGAACTGGGTTATACAGGAGAAGCAAATCACTTTTGTGATGAATGTTCTCTTCCACGTATTCATATTCCACTCCTTTGAGTTTCAGAGCCCATATAACTCTGTAACAAAACGAACTAGGCCAAGCTCCCAGTAGCTTCACATTTTCCATGTTATGACTGGTTTGTGCGTTCTTCTCTCGGGTATTTTGTTAATGTGCTGTTGAAGGATCATCTTGCTTGAGGTCTACCCTTCTTGGTTGAAGAAACTTTCTTATAAATTTTTTAAGGGCATATTTGACTTATATCCATTGACGAGAGATTATTTTTTTTCTTCAAGAAATGGTTTGATTTGACTAGATAATTCAAATATGGCTGGCTGATGTGATGGCTGGTGAGGGACAATTACCTGTAATATTGTTGGAAGTGCATGAGAAAGAAACAACTTCATTAGCACGGTAACTCAAGGGTTATCTGCTTGCAAGAACAACAAAAGAACAAATAAATAAAGGAGAAATGATCGAATAGAAACATATTACATGACATAGAAAAGCTATAAATTGCATAAACACAGTATCAGCGATACTGTTTTACGCCATTTTTGGTGCAATAAATCTATCCCTCTTCTGCTTGTAGTAAGCAAACATCTCATCACAGTCAGGAAGGTGATGCTTAATCACAGGGTGATTCCTGAAATTCCCAATCCAAGCGTGTAAACGAGGGTAGCTATCAGCATCAAGTACTTTCACGCCAACAACTTCTTCAATGACACCAAAAGATTTAGCAATCCATCCAAAAACCAAGTCAGTCATTCCAATTTCATTGCCCCCAAAAAACTTCTTGTCTCGAAGCCCTTGTTCTTCTAAAACTTTCAGTTGTTCTCTTGATTCTCTTATTGCCTTCTCCTGTTTTTCTCCAACAGCAATATAGAAGGATGCAAATATAGGAGTCTGCATAGCGACAAACAAATATAAGAATTAAAACATTTTCATATCCTTTAACAACAAAATTAGCATAAAAATGTGTAATTTGTAATCAATAATCACCTTTTCCTCGCAGAAATTAATCCAGAATCGCGCCGCGGCTCTTTCGTAAGGGTCTCCTGGAAGCAAAGGATGCTGCTGAGGCCATGTCTCTTCAATATACTCAAGAATGACAGTAGACTCAACGATTGGTTTCTCAGCATGAACAAGTACAGGGACTTTTTTATGTAGTGGGTTATACTTGAGAAGCATATCACTTTTGTTGAGCAAATCCTCTTCTACATATTCATACTTGATGCCCTTGAGTTCCAGAGCCCATATGATTCTGTAAACAGAGGGACTTGGCCAAGCTCCAAGGAGCTTCACTTGATCCATTTCTGTTTTTGTTGTTGTTGTTGTTGTTGTTGTTGTTGTTGTTGTTGTTGAAATTTTTTGAGTTTAGATTCTCAATCCGGGTATTCATTTATATAGATGGTCTCTAATGAATCTTAGCTGGGATTTAAGATAAAAGTTGAAGGAAAGCAGACGTTCAGTTTTCTGTCTGTGGGTCTGTTTTTGACTCGTCAGAAAGTGCTTTGAGGGATGGCTGATACATGGTGGATCACAGCTCAAGTCACAAGATACAAACAGGGGGTTGGACCTTTTGATTTCTAGGATTACGCTGAGCCGCGTGGGGAGTGGACAGATCCTTGGAATTTTATAGCACACCAGTTTTGAAGTATCCTATCTTTCTAATGGGGCGCTCTTCTTTGGTCAGGAATATCGAATACTGTGCAACAACCTCTAAATGACAAAATTATTTTTCATGTGAAGGTTTTTAATTTTCGTCCGTTAAATTTATTGAAAATTGAGGTAACACACGCACAGATAAAATATGGACCTTGCAGAGGAGAATGCAAAGCCAGATGTAGCGCCAGGATTCATCAATTTTCCACGGTCACCGTTTCAAAGAAACGGCCCAAGAAGACTCGGGTTTGGAGGAGACGAGCAAAAGCAATCAAATTCAACACCGTGGCTACACAACCATCACAACCTATGACATAGATGCAAGCCCGTAGGGGGTAATTTTCACGTACCTCTCCGAGCTTTGAAGAAACCACATTTGCAAAGCATAGTTTGTTTTGTTCACAGATACCTGCCTAACGTTAATTAATAGATGATGGTTTGAGAGTAAGTGATTCAGAAAGCACTTCTCTTGTTCGGCTGTCTGAATATACCGATCTCTTTACCATTCATGCCAAGAGGATTGCTATTGCCCAAGGAGATCCAACTTTCTAGAAGAATTTAGGGTTAGGGGCCAAAGAGTATAAGATTGTTACTCCGTTGCTGTGTTTTTAATAAGTATTTTGATTTTACTTGATTTGGGCATACGAATGGTCATGGAATATAACTTGAAAATCAATTAAGACAATGGGTTAAAAATAAATATAATAAATTCACATATAGTGGTCCTTCAATATTAATTCAATTCGATACTGATTGTGTTAACAAAATGAAATACTCGGTGTTATATTAGTGCTTTATTTGTTGTTTTGACCATGTAATTAACGGCCACCCAATCCGTTAATTAATGTTAGGGGTTATCTGTTAACAAAATGAAATATTCTCTCCATATGTTGTTTTTTCAAACCTCAGGGGAAACATATGTAAAAATTACCCATGCCCCCAACCACATTCTTTCTCCACCACCGGGCAAAAGAAACTTCACGGAGCGCCATGCCACTGTAAAATTCCAATCACTCAATTTCCTTCATAATTATGGCTTCTGTGTTGCATTTTTCCTCCATCCTCGGACCTCCTAAGCCTAGTCATAGTTGCTGTGACTGCAACAACCACAATTTCAGGTTTGGCCGCCAAATATTGAACAATTATGGTATAAGTTATGTTCCCTCTTCTTTCAGTTTATCTCTTCGTTCTGCACGGACCTCAGGGCGATCGTCATTTTCTTCTACTATTACCTGTTTAGCCACTAATAGGTCCTCACCGGACTCTGATATTAGGTATTCTTTCGTCTCTCTCTTGCGCTCATTTGTCACATTAATTGTGATTTTAGATAATTGTTTTGAAAGGCTATTGAAAAAATTTGAATGTTTTATCTTATCGAGTTAGTTAAGATGCAAAGTGGGAATCCTTTAAAATTGATAGAAAAGTTGCAAGATAATCCTAAGGAAGTGAAGGTACGCGTTATTGAAGAAGGTATTCTGTCACACGTTTTGGGTGTGCGGTTTGAGGTATACATTTGAAGTAATAATTAGAATAATTGGGGAAGGCGATTTGGATTTTTCAAACTCATTTATGTAACTTACTACCTAAAAGCTTGGTTACTTTCTACTTTGGTCATGAATAATACCCTTCATCGAACTGCTGGTGTTGGTCATATACAAATGGTGGATGTATGCGTGGACTAAGAAAACTCATGGATAGATTTTTTTTTCCAAGGAATTGCGATGAGGTTTGGCTCAGTAGAGTTATATGGAATTGTTTAACAAGATGCATATGAATTTTTCTTAGGTACTGTTTTAAGCTGATCACTCGTGAAGGTTTTGGTGGTGGTTTGGGTACCAACGGTGCAATAGAGAATTGAATTTGTGAACTGGAAGACTCTACTTATCTGCTTTACAAATCAGTTTTTGAGAACAATCTTTTAGTTGCTGCAATCTCATGTTACGACAGTTGCATTGTGTTTTGGAAATGTTTTGCCTGTTAACTTCCTCATCAAAAGTTTGTCTTCTGACCATGAATGCATACAAAAAAAATCTTCAATAGATTTTATAATTTACTCAAACATTTGGTGCCAGGATAAGGGTCTTTTAGAGCTGTGGCTGTACATGGTTGTTCTCACATGTTTAATAAAAATTATGTCTAGTAACATAGTTTCATCATTGATGTTTCCTGTTGTCAATATCTAAATGCAAGTATCGTGCTGCAACCTTCCATGGAAGTTATATCAGTAAGATGTGCTTTATTTTGATCCCATGATCCTTTTTTTTTTCTGATGGTGTGTGTCAGCTGCGAACTGGCTTATTAGCTACATATATTAGAAATCAGACTCTGCCTGTTTGTAGTAAATGGGACTTGTTAATTGATTCCAATGATATGCTTAGACTGTAAGAGATATAATTGTTTAGACCATATACGAAGCTGTGCGGAAATCTAGTGTTAACTGCAAAATAAGAACCCAAATAGGAAATAATTTTCATTTGATAATTGTTTCCTCTCAGTGGCAACATTTATCCCATTGACTTACTATGCAATGTTTATGCCATGCAAAATGATATGTTGTCAATAGCATCTTGCAGTGCAAATTTTACTTGCAAACTTTTGTTGCAAATCACACTATTTCTTTTTTTATAAAAGTGCTTATAGAATATAAAATGAAGTTGATTTCATTTCAATTGTTTCTCTGGCATGGTTTCTTTCTATCCAGTTCATCTGCTATCAGGGTCTGTTTAACAAGTGAAGCTTTGTTGTAATCATAACTTTATTTGTTCTTCAGTTCAACAGCCAAGATAAGGAGCGAAGTCCTCTCTCCCTTTCGATCTGTTCGAATGTTTTTTTATCTTGCTTTCATGGCAAGTGGTGCTCTTGGAGGATTAATAGCCACCACGCAGTTAATTGCTGCTCTAGCAAATCCTGCAAGAGCTGCTGAAACTCCAGAAATTTTTAAAGGTCTTGGCATAGATGTTGCAGCGGTTTCCCTTTTTGCATTCCTTTATTCCAGGGACAACAAAGCTAAGAATGCACAGCTGGCAAGGCTCTCAAGAGAGGAAAGCCTTTCAAATCTTAAGCTCCGTGTGGATGAAAAGAAAATTATTGCTGTGAACGATCTAAGAGGGATTGCTCGTCTGGTAATTTGTGCTGGCCCTGCATCCTTCATTATGGAGTCTTTCAAACACAGTGAACCGTTCACTGAGGGACTTTTGGAGCGAGGAGTGCTTGTGGTATCTTTTGCCACTGATGGGAACACTCCCAGTTTTGAATTTGAAGAAAGTGAGGAGATGAAAGACATCACCAGCAAAAGGAAGAGGCTCTGGCAGTTGACTCCTGTTTATGTTTCTGAGTGGTCAAAGTAAGAGGTTAATGTTTAGAGAAATGTTTAATTATCTCTCTCTCTCTCTCTCTCTCTCTTATCTTTTATTTATTTAAGCAGGTGGTTAGACGAACAAAAAAATTTGGCTGGTGTCTCCCCAGGGTCTCCTGTGTAAGTGTTCTTCCATGTTAAATATTGTTTGTTGATCCAGGGAATATTATCTTAGCCAGCATATACGCTAATCGTATATTAGCTCAGACCACACATATAAAATTTGGTTTGAGTATCTAGACTGCACATCCTAAAATCTTTGTAGTTCACTGGGAATCATTTATATTGAGTTTCTTAAAAGAATAAACTTACCTTGAAAATCTGGTGCAATGCCTTGATATCATCTTATCTTTGTTAATTCTGCAGGTATTTATCTCTACGCTTGGATGGTCGTGTCCGTGGTAGTGGAGTTGGCTACCCTCCTTGGAATGCTTTTGTTGCACAGTTACCACCAGTAAAAGGAATGTGGTCAGGTCTTCTAGATGGCATGGATGGAAGAGTTCTCTAAAGAAATTATTTATTTTCTTCCTTTTGATGAAGGTTAGTTTTGCCTTCACTTAATTCAGTTATTATAGCTGTCTTGCTTCATTCCTATTTTTAAAACTTAATTCCTTGTGAAGTTAAAGTCTTAATCAGCGTAATCATTGGCATTTTTTTTTTTGCTTTTTTTTTTTTGGGTACAATCTAGTTTACTTTTCCTTTTCGTACATTGCTGCCAACACTAATGGCCCTTTGGTATAATCATTATTCAGGTCCCATGTCTTAAGACAACAGACATGCATTAGTCAGGTGCTAATGGAAACATCAATATGGTTTTGCACTCTTTAGGTCAGAAGCATGTCCACTTGTGGTACTTGAAAAGATGGCGTAAACTTTGTTTGGTAAATTTTTCACAAAAATTTCACCATGAAAATGGAATCTTGGCATGGTGAATCGGTAATCTGATATTTCCCAGTAAAAATTTTTTGGCAAAAAGTAATTTTTCTTCTCTGAGAAATATATGAAATGGTTGGATTTGTTAATAATGTACAATATTCTGAATTTAGAATATTCTACCTTAGGAATAGAATCATTCATGCCCTTTCCGTTTCTGTGATAGCCCACAAGGGACTCTTTGTAGGGCTTAAGTTTATCAACACCCTTATAGAGATACTTATTTTCTCACTAGCCAAACAGAACATTGTAGAAGAAAATAAGAGAAAGCTAATGAATCAAATAATGTTCATTGCTTGTTTATTGTTTGATGCCAACGGCCATAATACACGCTAAAACATTTATTATTATTTATAATACTAACTTAATCTAATTTTCTAATTTGAATTTGATATGCTTTTCTAATTTGAATTTGATATGCTGAGAAGTCTTTTTTATAATTCAAACTCTCTTCATCTTTATCACTTTTCTGAATAATTCTACTTTTTTGAATAATTCCTGCTGATTTGTGAGACATTGTTAATACCCTCCTGCAAAGTGTACTGGGATTGAAGACACAGTTTGAGCTTTTTTTGAAATTAAACTTGCGCCAATTTTTTGAAATTTTCTATATACAAATTTTTTTTGTAGATTTGATAGAAAACTTTGTATTTGTGTTTGTATCTGTTTTTAGAATGGGATTTATATATTTGATGGAAAACTTTAAATTTGTTTGCATTTGCTTGAAATTGAAGTGGTATGTTTGTGTTTACTTGAAATTGAGGTGGTGTGTTTGCAATTAGAATGGTATTTTGGTAAAAGTTGAGTACTCACAACAAGATAGCTCTATACCAAGAAGAAAATAAGAGAAAGCGGAGAAGAGAACACTGAATGAAAAAAAGATGTTTATTATTTGTTTATTGTTTGATGACCAATGGCCATAATACACACTAACTCATTTATTATTGTTTATAATTCTAACTTAATCTAATCTTCTATTTTGAATTTGATTTGCTGATAAGTCTTTTTTATAATTCAAACTATCTTCATACTTGTCACTTTTTTTGAATAATTCCTGCTAAGTTATGAGACACTATTAACAGTAATTAGATAAGAGTAAAATTGAAATTCCAAATTGTTTCAGGTAGAGAAATCTTGTTTTGGTTGAGAACTTCCTCAAAATGAACAGAATTTTCTATGGTGACAAAATATCAAACATTCCTTTCTTACAGAGAATATCCAAGATGGTAAATTCTGATTGGTTTGTGAAATTCATATAAACAACAGATTTTGAAAATAAAAAGGTAGCCTCAATATTTTCAACAACTAATTCAAATGATAGCCAGAGTGGTATAAGTTGTGTCTTTTGTTTGGATATTAGTATAAATATGGTGGAGAAAAAGGCAGAAGAAGAATTCACCACTAGATTAGAATACGCATTCCTGGCACACAAAAGCTTAAAGCTAGAGAGGGGAAGTAATATGAAATTCAAAATTACAGGGCTACTACTAACTCATTTCACTTCCTCAATCTCATCCAATGCATAGTTGTTTGTTGATACATTAGCATAGTTAACCTTGTTGAATCGAACCACAACTGGATAACGTGACTTAGGATCCTGCAGATGAAAATAAGTTCAGATCTCCATGAAAATGAATGAAATTGAGACGGAGAAATGGAAAGAAATCTGACCTGGTCAACAGCTACAACAGATCCAATGCCATTGTACCAGTAGGACTCCCTCCTGAGAATCTTCACCTGTAGAGTCAAAACCATAAGAAATTTTCATTAGAATTGCAATTTTTTCGATGGAGAATGGAGAATCAAGAAACTGATTCTACCAATGTCCAAATATCAGCAAAAGTTTGTAAATTTTCAAACTTTATTTTACCTTTGATCAGACTTAATAGCTGACAGGCCAGGTACTTCATACCAATTATGCTATATCCTCATTTTTTCGAGTTTTAACAGTGCTTTCTGCTTTGTATTTTTTTTCTTTTTCTTTCTACTTGATTATCACCTCTGCATGAGTGATATCGCCTCTGTATGAGCGATGCTGTTTTTGCATTATATCATGTTCTTAGGTCCTTTCGACACTGCTAAAAGTAATTTCAGATCGTTAATATGTAACTTGCTTTTTTCTATTATGCAGTATTTGATTACGGCGCCAGGGAAAGAGCTTTCAAAAGAAGCACTGATGCTTTTTGTCTAAAAGCCCTTCTACAAAATCTCTTTCAAATTAACTCATTTAAACAAACCTCTCAAGGTGATTCTAGGGCATCCCTGATGCGATTCTATAAGGTAAGTTCCAATCTGATTATTATGACGTGCACTTCTATTTTCAAATAGTCTAATCAACAATATCCATTTTTTTTTCCTTTTTCTTTCTTCTTTCTCTGTGAACTATAACGGATGAATCAACAACCTTTTAAAATTTTCAACCTAGTCGTTATTTTACTAGTCAATATCTAGCCGAAAGAATATATGTCAGTTTCCATTCCAGGTAACTGAAGCTTGCTATACTGGTGACTCACCTTAGTCCCTCTCTGTGGTCCAATCGGAGGTGGCTTGGGCTTCGGAGCTGCACCTTCTGCCGGGGCGGTGGTGGTGGCCGCCGGCGGGGCGGCAGCCTCCTCAGATGCTCTCACAACAAGCCTCGAATTGTTTGTGGTGGTGGTGTTCTTCGAAGGGAAAAACAACATATTGCTGCTCCTGGAACATGAGTTTGCATTGGTTGCAACATTGGGTGTCAACAAAAACCCAGAGGCAGCTGATGCCATGTTGCAGCTAGCCATTACTATTTTCTCTCTTTGTTTTTCTGTGTTTCTGTTTAATTGATGAAGAGTTGCAGAAAATAAAATGTGCAGAAGGACAGTGGCTAAGATTGAGAGGCTTGGAATTAACTAAAATTTTCTGTTTTGTGAAGGAGAATTATCTCATCTTTGAAAGTTGTATCGATCGTTTCCTCCACTAGGGTGCGGCCACCTTTGCACCGTATCCTTTTCTCTGGATAATGTGATTACAAGTCATCCTTTCGTAGTTTTTAGAAAGTGGGCTCACTGATTAGCCGATCCAAGTCCAACCGGATTTTGGCGCTTTTGTTGTTGTTAAATAATTAAAAAAATGTAAATGGGAAAATACAACAAAGGCATTAAAAAGATCTCAGACAATGATATCCTGTTTAGGGCTTGAGGCACGAATTCTGGTGGCCCACGAAAATTTCGCATGGACTGCTGCACGCCTTCTCCCCAGTACACCTGTCCCTGGCCAAGCCTCTCTTTAACAGTGTTTCTATAAGCAGCCAGTCCTGTTCGCATTACACCCGCTAACAGAAAAGTTGCCTTCTATTATTGTAGAAAGTGGGCGTATTGATCTTCCATTCTTCCACAAGAGATGGTGGAGATTTTGGCACTGGGCTTGTGTGCTTGCGTCCGGGGACCAGTCCCTCCGTACAGCCTCTTTGTAGCGTGCCGTTTTCGCGCCTAAACATCTGCTGCTCGAGCATTCGTCTCCTCTTATATTCTGAAGGACGGAAAATCGAAGTTCAAATTCTGTAACAAACAGCAATCAAGCAATGCATAAGAAGAAAAGGATTTTCCAAACAGACCCTAAAGATCCAACATCAATCCGAATATCATCTCTCACCGAATTTCGGAGCTCCCAGAACCAATTCAAAGCAGCCGCAAAAGGTTTCTCTTCTACTTTCTCGACTCAATTTCCGATACTCCTCTCTTTGAATTCGTATGTTTTCGTTTTTCATTCTCCCCATTGGTCTGGATTTGAGAGGTTAATTTCATTGATTCTTGTAGTTATGGCTTCAGGCTTCACATGATTATATTAGAATATATTGATAAGAGATTACGTCTTTCACTGCAGCCGATGAGCCTAAAACTTCTGAGTATGCATTTTTTAAGAAATTAAAGACAGATGCAAGCTACAGATTCAATTCTCATCCTCTCCACAAGGCGGAAATTGAACCAAATAAGTTAAAAGCAAGGGACTGTCCTATAGGTTGTTAATCATTCTTTCATTACAATTTGGCTGCTTTTTCTTTTTCTATACATACTATTCATAGCGTGTTACATATTTGAAATTTTTGTGTCCTAAATTATTGTATATGTAGAGAGGCGCAGTGAGATCAGGAATAGCTCCGAGGACTTCAGATTGCCTATGAAAGATGTCACGCATGTTAATAGCCGGTTATTCCTCGCACCAGTGGGTATTACATCAACAACTTAAAAATAATCGACATTTTAAGTTTTTCTGTGTTGGCCTTTGATTACTCAATGTTTTCCAAGAAAATGCATATATTTATTTCATAATTACATGTAAAACACTAAAACTTACTGGGCATGATGTCCTTTGCATCTCCCTTATGATCAAATGAAAATGTGGCCTTAATTTGCACCTTCTGCTTTTCATGATTTTTGATAAAAGTGCTTCTGTAGATGGCCACGATACAATGTCTCCTCTGGGTTGTTTGTTTGCTCAGTTAACTTATGTTTTTGGACTTTAGTGTATGTTGTGCCATACAATGAAGATGTGTTTTGGTCATGAATGTGCGGTAATAGTCAATTGTATGCTTACTTTTTGAAACATTTTCATCACATCTATGTATTATTCCTAATTTTAACTGCAGTATGTTGTTGAATTTTTCTTTTGTTATTTTCAGTTTTCCCTTTTGGTCTTTGCAGAAATGCAAGTCTAAACTTTAAAATTTGTTACTGCTAGTAAGTCGGAGTTGTATTTTCTGTTAGTAGGGGTAGATTTGAAGGGAGCTTCTACAACCTTTCAGGATATATGTGGCATGGGGAGTAGCATGGAGGAAGGCAGAACTTTCAGGCCAAGGGGTAATTTTTTTATGGAACCTTATTAGCTGTTTGTTTTGCTGATGTTGGAAGCCTGTTAGATGGAATAGAAGTTTTAAAAAATGGAGTGCTACCAATATTTGGCCTTCCAGTTATAACTTTCTGAAATTTTTTCTATCACAATCCAACAGAGTTATGGCATTTTGGCTCTCCTCAGATATGACCAAATTATTGAAATTTGGTTCTAGTACCATAAAAAATTGTAGTAGCAGTAAAAGCATGTTTATGAATTCATTTTGGTGCAAGATTTTCCTATTATGTCATGTCAAACTGGGAATGTTGAAGCACTGTATTGTGAAACAAGTTGAATGATGTCAACTTTCCAGGGACTCAGAGTAAGCATGAAGATCTCTTTTCCACAAAGAGACAGAAGCTACATCAGTGGGTTGCAGATATCTCATTTCCTGGAATTGAAGAACTCTGTTCAAAGGGGTTAGACATTCATCATAAATAAGTTGTTTCTTCCACATATCTGTATCAAGTCATTGATTAAATGGAAATTTTCTCAGGTCTGATTTTGTTTCTGTGCTCCTCAGTCGGCTGTTCCCTGAGAGCAATGAAGAAAATGTATGCTCTTTTCCCCTTTTCTTATTTTAAAATGCACAAGTTCTTGCTTTAACTTTGATAGCGGAAGTAATTGCTCTGGCAGAGTTTCAAGACTCCAAAGTATCAGCAAGTGGAGAGTGGTAGCAAAAACAAGTTACTTACTTCGCCTTATTCAAGAATTCATTTAAAGAAACTTCGTCACCAGGTCTCAAGAAAATCTTTGGAGGTTGAATGTGGCTCGTCCTTGGAAAATGGTTTGTCAGCTGGTTGGTTAGAGAGTTTAAGAGAGAAAATTCACTCAAATTCTGACTCTTCGATCTGTTATACTCACAACACCCTTCTTGATTACAATCTGAGGGAACCTGACTGTGAATTAGGAGAAAGGAATAAAATATCGTGGATTGATAGCGATTCCACCTATGGTTTTCCATTAAAAAATTATGGACATCTTCCTTCAAATCATCTCAGAGAGCTCAATGATTTCCATCATCCTGATGATTCTTTGTTTAGAAGAAAGCAGCATCCCTTACTGTTAGGTTGGGATTTTGAAAATGTGAGAAATGAGAGAACTTCTCTCACCTCTCAAAATACAGAGTTGATCAAATATCCCATATCTCTAACTTCTTGGAGAGGTGATTACGAGGAGAGTCTGGATGATGAGTTCTTACCATTTGGTGCCAGTGCATTGTGTGCATCATCTGTTATTTGGAAGCATACTCCAAGCTTTTATTCATTACCTCCCTCTTGCTCAACCAGGTATTGCGAAGCTGAGTACAGAAGACATTTTCTTGAGGACAACAAAGGTATTGCAGCAGATTTAAACAGTTATCCTTTAACAATATCTCCATTCTTGCATGTGCCAAGCCATCTGAGTCTTATTGAAGATTGGAATCATGATATCAAATGCAAAGGTAGCAGGACCCTCCCTTCTTCTGGAAATCACCATTGCTTTATTGGGGAAGTTTCCAGTGAGCAGCATTTTGATCCAGGCGTAGCAGTTTTCCTGTCATCCAACCTTGATTATGATTTAGGAAGGGAATGCTCATCATTAAGTGAATCCCCAAACAAGCTTTATTCATGCATCCATCCAGCTCTTCAATCTCATCCAAAGAAAGGCGTATTTACACACTTTCTTGCTAAAGATGAGTACGAGGATTGCCTGGATGGATTGAGTCCCCAAAGAATCCTTGATCATTTTAGACAAAATGTGGTTAATATCCATGACTGGTCATCCTTTAATTGGCCATTATCTTTGGCGACAGAAAAGGCATGTCCCTTGCTGCTTGATAAATCAACTTGGGATGAATATGGAGGAGAGGTATATGACAATAGAAGTGACGTAGAATAACTTTGATGTTTTAGTTGAGATGTCATATCCAGAGACAAAAACAAATACCGCTGCCTTACTCTGTAGTTGCAAGTTCTTATACGAGTTGCTAGATATTTCAATGAAATTGTAAATTTTGAAAGTTCTTAGGAGAGTGAAATGTTTGTAGTTGCGCTATAGCTTTTCATTTGATGATGCCCTGTATGAATCAACGTCGTAATACTAACTTCTGCATAATGTGTCTGGTACCAATGGAGATCATATTGATTCTTTTATAATTCAGCACTGAAACAATTTAATATGCAACAAAGGCAAAATTGTAGATATGTAGCATAGCTTGAAGATTGTAAAATTTATGGTTTTTGATTCAGTGTGGTTGATGAAATTAGGTTACGTGTCCTCCCCCATTTAAGCGACAGAAACATTTTTAATAATAAACAAAAGAGGAAAATCGATAGTGATTTATTTCTAATGGCTTAGCATGACATACACATATTGAGCAATGAATAACATCCTAGTAAGAGTATTTTAGGTGATCTTCGAGATGCAACAAGCCATTGCCACTATAGGAAGATGGGATATTTGCGAACTTTTACGGGCTATTTGATTGAAGACGAAAGTCCAAACTATGGGCAGAGAACCACCCAGTACCTCCCCTCTCATGACGCGACGCCAGAGAATGCTGATTCTCCTTGCGACGCTACTAAATACATAATATCGTGCATCGATTACATAATCCACCTCCCCAATCCCATATTCTTTATTTATAAATAATAAAGCTGAGATGTTTCGGCCTTCCTTTTACGTAAAAAAAGAAACTTGGGGAGTTTGTCGTTTCCTTTTATCGTGGACTCAACGGACATAGTATGCCTTAAAGGATATACAACATAATTCTAATTTCGCTTTTCTTATTTTTTTTTATTTAAAAATAATACATTAATTATATAAATAAATTACCTTTTTTTTCGTACTTTAAAATTAATGGTAAATACTGACCTTTAATTAATTTAAATTAAACCAATTACAGGTAACTACCTACTTGTATCAATAGAAGTCCCTTTCTATAAAAATTATGAACCACAATCAAATTAAGATAGAAAAACAAATGAAAGGGACATGTGCACAATCTCCATTGAGAAGCCAAGCTAAAATGCCTAAAGCAAACTCCCTTCCTCCTGGCAAAAAAATATGTGGTCCGCATTGCGACGTCGTCTGTCGTTCTCCAAAACCAGTATTCACTTGTTGACATTTCCTCAGGAATCTTCTTCCGTCTTTCACTATTTTTCCGCTGCTACGAATAGTTAATGACGTGCTTCATCATGTGCTCCCGGCACATGCATATCAATGATTTTTGATTTGATGCCAAAATTTACTCTCTTTTATCTATTTATTTATTATTTATTTTAGCAGCTTTTGCAATGAATTCTGTCTCATTTCTAAAATTTTTCCTTCAAATTACATCACCATCGTCATCATCCTAATTATCCTTTTCTTGTGCTAAAGAGACAAATCAAACGATAACATCATATGAATTACCTCCACATTTTATTCTGTTCTGTTTGATGATTGGAACCAATTAATCAACGGATAAGGTGGAAGCCAATTGACGTCGTTTTGAGTAGCATGTGGTGTGCTTGCTGCGTTCGTGTGGATTGATGGTCGGTCCGTCGAGATTCTTTGCCAGATTAATCGAGCGTACTTATAGCCACACCCCTACCTCTTAACGTTTATTTCATAGCAGCAAACGAGACTTGTTCTGGTCTGCCATTGCTCACCTGTGCCTGTAAAAAAGTCAACATAGAGTAGCAGAGACAAGTTCGCTACCTTTTTCGTTGTAATAACAAGGGGTAAGATTATACAGTACACTCAACCGCATCCAATTTTATCTTATAAATTCAATTATTATTATTATTAGGGTAAGAAGACGCGGCTTGGTAGGCAGGAAGTCCGTGAGCAAAATCAATTCTAGTTTTGATTTTGATTTGACTCAAAATTAGAACATATTATATTTATCATGGTACTCTGTGTTTTGATTTCATTTAATTTTGGTTGAATTTTAATTCAAAAATAGGGTATTTTGGTAATCAATTATCTAAAATTCTCTAATTTTTAACTACGTAAAAAATATTAAAAATTAAAATATATAAATAAAAAATAGTATATAATGAAAAAAAATTTAAATTCTTTTTTTACGGTATTATAATTATATATCTAATAATATTATTCTGTGTATATATTTATTTATTATAACTGTTAATTTATTAAATAATTTTAAAATAAATATATATACACATTTATTAAATTATTATGCAAATAACATGATAAATTAAATAAAATATAATATTATAAATACTTTTATTAATTTTTTTATATAAATAAATGAATAAATGGTATTTTTAATAAATTCTTTACTAAACTAAATATGAATATATTCTGCGTGAGACTACACAAATATAGAAGTGAATATCATGGTTATCTTATTGATAAGTTACTAAATATATACATGAATAGCAACGTCTGCCTAGGAGGCTATGTATGAAAGGAAACTAATTACAATTCAAATAAGAAAAATTAAGGATTGGCTTAGTTAATACTCCCTCTCAAGTTGAAGCGGGAAGATTTGTAATGTCTAACTTGTGAGCAAAATGATAAAAGAGATCATAGCCTAAAGGTTTCATAAAATTATTAGCAAGTTGTTTTGAGGTAGAAATGTGAGCTGCAGTGAGAAAACCAAAAGTGAGACGTTTGAAAAACATATGATAATCAGTCTCAATATGTTTGGTCCATTCGTGAAATACATGATTATAGGCGATGTGAATGGTAGATTGCTTGTCATAAAATAAATTTATAGGTGAATTGTGAGTGATGGAAAGATTCAAAAATAATTTTTTTAACCAAATAAGTTCACAACTAGTAGCCGGCATGGCACAATGTTCGGCTTCAGTAGGAACGAGCTATGATAGTTTGCTTTTTGGTGTGCCATGAGATAGTATTATCGCCCAACAAGATGAAGAAACCAATAATAAAGTGACTAGTATAGGAAAAACTAGCCCAATCAAAATCAGAGTATAAGAAAATATGAAGATTACGAGTTGAAGAGAATAAAACGTCCTAACCAAGAATGCCTTTAAGGCAATGAAGAACTCACAAAGCAACATCCATGTGAGGTTGACGAGGTTGTGACTTAACCCACTAAGCCAATAGATGGCAAAGACAATGTTAGGTCATCTGATGGTGAGATAGATAAGGCATCCAACAAGGCAACGATGAGGTCCAAGATCATCAAGTAAAAATCCATCATCAAGTGTGAGTTTTAAATTTTGTCCTATAGGAAATAAAACAAGCCGAGCATTGAGGAGAACAATGTCAAAAAAGTATATCAATGACATATTTTTGTTGATTCAAAAAAATTTTGACCTCTGAGAAATTTGAAAACCGAGAAATACTTCAAGGAACCAAGGTTTTTAGTGCAAAAACGATCTTGGAGAAATGTTTTGAACTAGTTGATGTAGGAGAGGTTATTTCCTGCAGCAAGAATATTGTCGACATGGACTAAAATAATAGTGATAACATTAAAAGAGGTGCAAGTAAACAAGGAATAATTAGAAGAGGATTGTTGGAAACCAACATATAGAAGAATAGACTAAAATTTAAAAAACTAATTTCGAGAAGCTTGCTTTAAGCCATAGAGAGATTTTTGAAGACAACTAGCATATGCTCTAAATTTAATAATATTTTGATATTTTTTAATTTATATACATCTTTTGATTATTTCATTTATATATCTATGTATTTCATAAATGTAATAATATCATTAAAATAATAAGTTCAATTAGTTGAATACTATTTTTGAATATTCATAGTTAAATATTGTTGTAAATAGGGTAATAATAATATATGAAGGCCAATATGTACAGTAACTAATAACAATATAGATATATATATATATATTATAATATTAAATATCAAGTTAATATATAGGTGCAAATTAGTAAACTAATATACTAGACCAACCTATCTTAAGAATACTACGTGAATTATTAAATAAGTGTTATAAATGATTCTTATAGTGACAATAGTACATGTAATCCTTAAACTTGATATCACTGTGATTCTTAATATAGAAAATAATATATTTTAATATTTTGAAACATTGTCTATAAGAAAATAGCCTATATATAAAATAATCAAATATATCATAACTCATATAGAAGAATGTGTATGAGTAAAATAAAATTTGTCCCTCCTATATAATGGGAGTGAGACTTTAAAAATACATAATCATATTCAAATAAATTAATATATGATATTAACTTTATTTTATACAATAAATTTACTCATAATATTAAAAAGATAAAAAAAAATTAAACTATATAAAGATAATATATTTCATATCTCGTATTCAATTAAAATATTTTAAAATAAAAGGATTGAATTATACAATAACATTAATAACAGATAAAATAACGTCAAATTATTAATATTTTTGTCACTTGGATAATCATAATATACTGCTAGATACTGCTCATTATTTATAATATTAAAATTAGATTTTAGTATTACTACTAATATTACAAGAACCTATTAGGTCACATATTAAAATCAAAAATAATATATATATATATATATATATATATATGGATAATCTTAAGTGTGTTTAAAATTTATTGAACTATTTGATTATTAATTTTGACTAAGTTTATTTTATAAAAATTAGACTAAATTTTATTAGTACCTACTTTACTAAATAAATTAAGTTTTATAAAAAAAAACCCAACAAAAAAACTTAAGTTAAAATTAATGATTTAAGATAGTAATATAAATATATGTTATTTGCGTCTTATAAGTATGCCTAGAGTTTATTTCTACGTTATTACTTTTAAAAAGAGAAAAATACACAAAATAACACATACTTAAATTATAAGAGCTAACATTCTGAATTAAATTTTCAATCATGTGAATACCATAAAAATGCAGTTGCAATTGATCTGTATTCATGGTTTGGTAAAATCGTTTAATTAGAGGTATGTATATATTTACTGTGTTAAATTAATACATATAATAATACTCGAATTGATCGCATGGATCTTGAAAATCAAATTGTTTATTTTTATGTATTTTTCCTACATATATATACTAATTTGCTTCAACATGAGTCTCCCTTTGTTGACAATAATCAAAAGGTGGTTGCATATAGACTTCTTTATAGAGATCGCCGTAAAGAAAAGCATTATTCACATCGAACTGGTGAATAATCTATTGGTGAATAGTGACAGTAGGAAAGAGATAATGAATTATAACCATTCGAGCAACAGGAGTAGTCCAAGTATGAAAGAGATAATCTATTGGCAGTCGAGGCCTTCAATCTGAGTAGAACCTTTCACTACTAATCGAGCCTTATACCATTCAATGTAGCTATCAGAATTCAATTTGGTTTTGAAAACCCATTGACAACCAATGACAGTTTTGTTAAAAGGTAGAGGTTATAAAGTCCAAGTATGATTTTGTTCAAAAGCCTAAATTTCAGCTTGCATAGCCTCATTCTAATTGTTATGATGAATAGCTTGAGAATAAGAAGTGGGGTCAACAAATTTAGAGATAATAGTAAGAAATTTATGATGGTTAAAAGAAAAACAAGAATAAGAAATATAAAAAGAAAGGGGATGAGAAGTACCAGGATGTATAGGAGTAGAAGAGGCAGTAATGGAGCCTGCAGAGATGGTAAGACAAACATAATAAAGAAAATAAGAAAAATGTTGAGTTGTGCGATGAGGACGAGACTGAGGAAAAGGTTTGGAGGAGGAAAAGAGAGGTTATCAGAAGAAAGAGTAGAGTGGGCAAGGTCATGAGGACAAGAATAAATATAGGCAAGATCATAAATGGAAGTGGGTTAAATAGGTGTATCATAAAAAGATAGGATGCTTAAAAATGAAAAAGTAGACTCATGAAAGATCACATCTCAAGAATAAAATGTTCGTTTAGTGTCATGGTCATATACATGATAAGTTTTATGGCTATAAAGGTAACCGAGAAACAGACAGCGAAAAGCTCGTGGGAAACATTTATCACGGTGATAAGAGAGAGTTTGAGCATAGCATAAACAATCAAAAACACACAAATAGGTATAAAGCGATGTTGCCATGGAGTAATTCATAATGGGTTTTATTATGCAAAATGGCACTAAGAGTACGATTAATAAGATAAGCAACAGTAAGAACACATTCACTCTAAAAAATTAAGTGTAAGTGTGCCTAAAAATGAAAAAAATGAGCAACATTCAAAAGATGACAATGCTTACGCTCCACAACACTATTTTGTTATGAAATTTCAACACAAGTCCATTTATGAACAATACTATTGTCAAGGAGAAAGGTTTGCATGCGATGAGAAAGAAATTCTTGACCATCATCAATACGTAAATGACGAACAGTGCAATTAAATTATGTTTTAATCTTGGCAAAAAGATGAGTTGGACAAGTATATACATCATTTTTAAAACGCATGAGATATAACCAAGTGACATGAAAAAAATCATCCGTAATTGTTAAGAAAAAATGAGCACCAGAAATAGAAGCAACAAAATAACCACTCTAAATATCACAAAAAAAAAAAAATACAATTAAACAAAACAGTACTACATTTAGAAGATTTAAAAAAGGATAATCTAGTGTGCTTTAAATGAACACAAAAATCACAACCAAAAATTAAACAAACATTATCTAAAATATTGAAAATACTAAAAGAATAGGGGTGACTAATGTGATTATGCCAAATGAGTTTGGGTGATTGGTTTGTAACATTAGAAATGACTGTTGGAAGATGGAGAAAATAGAGTCCATCACGTGCCTCACCCACTCTAATCATCATCTTCTGGTATAGGTTTAAAAAAATACAAAAAAATGAAAAAAAAAAAAAAAAAGTTGCAATGCAATTGAAATCATTGATCAATTTAGAAATATAAAGTAAATTAATGTGAAAAATTAAGAAAGTATAAAACATTGCGTAGAATGAGAGAAGTAGTTAAATGAACATCTCCTTTGTGAGTAACAGACACATGTTGATCATTTGGGAGACATAAACACAGAGGAGCAAGCAAAGCTATTGAAGAAGAAAATAAAGCAAGGTTGTGAGAAATGTGGCTAGTGGCACCACTATCAATAATACAAGTAGGGGACATAAGGCAAAAAATATCATAAGAAAGAACATTACTGGATGGAGGAAAATGAGAGAAGGTACTAACAAAATTTGCAGAGGATGGATGAACCGAGAGAAGTTCTAGTAACTAATGGTGTTACTTGGTAGTGAATGAAGGTGAAACATTCAGATATAAGGCCTGTGACATAACATGAGCTTGGGATGAAGGAGACCATAGTGATGAAAGAGTCATCGGTGGCTTTTTAATGAGAGATGATTACTATTGGTGAGGACGAAACTTCCAACTGGATGGATAGCAAATTCTGCAAAGCAAATGATCCGACAATGACCCATTTTATTACACTTTTCACAATAAAGACAAGAAGAAGTAACGGGTGACATTAGCCAAATAGCAGCCATAGCAAATGAATCATCAGTAACAAGGGTAATCTGAAAAAGACGTTATTGTTTATCTTGATGGAAAATAAAAAAGGCCTTATGCAAACTTGGCAGAGGATCAACGACAAAGAGCTAACTGCGGATCAAAACGTAAGTGTCATTAAGCCCTATTAGAAATTGAAAGGTACGTTGAATCTCCTCTTTGTTGGCAGTACCGTCGCTATTAGTACAAATGCATGGCGTTGGCATTTATAGGGTAGATAATTGATTCTAATAGCCTTTGAGGATAGTGAAAATAAGTCTAGATTGACATGGTTTCTTGTGAGATGTGAGAAATTGCACATTAAAGTTGGTAGATTCTAGGATAATTACCTTGTGTAAATTAGGATTGGAGATCCAACCAGATGTCACAGGTCATTATGATAAATCAAGGAATTGAGAAGTGGTTTCTCAACGGAATTGAGAATCCATGAGAGAACCATAACACAACAATGGCTTCATGGAGCATAATTGACAAAGCTGAAATCTAGGGCTTTAAGGGTTCCACCAATGAAACTTTACTTGTTTTTGGTATTAAAGATTCTTTGCATTGCATAGTATCATTGGCTATCTATACTTGTCATCGAAGAAAAGATGAGAGACTAAAGAGATGTTAGGTTGATTTGCGACATGGAGAAAATAAGGTGAAAAGGTGGTTAAGAAAATGTCAAAAGCAAAAGAGGTGAGAGTGGACATTGTAAGAAATCTCAAGATCATATATGCTCTAATACCACGTTAACTAACAAATATATACGTGAATGTTATGATTTTCTCATTGATAAGTTATTCAATATATATAGGAATAGCAGTGTACGTCTACGAGGTTATGTACGAAACGAAACTAATTATAATTTGAATAAAAAAACGTATTTCTAAAGGGCTGCGTATGAAAGAAAACTAATTACAATTTGAATAAGGAAAACTGAAATTTTACTCATTTAATACATTGTGTTGTATTTTCAATTAAAAGTGTTTATTTAAAATTAATAAAAATTACAAATAAAAACTTTTAAATGATTATTTTATTATTAATAACTTATTGAATAGATTTGCATTTAGTTTATTTTTTGCATAAAATAATTTTTAATTTTTAAAATCAAACTAATTCTTTAAGTCTTTCCTATCTTGATTTTTACAATCTAAAATTATCCTAAAGCAACCAATTTTAGATTAAAAATTAGTTTTTTAATTTGATTTTTTATTATTTCGATAAAATCAAAACCGCTGCAAAACTCCTTTTACAAGTAATAAACTCTACAAATTTTGAAAAAAAAAATGTTTGGATTGTTGAGTGTTCACATATATAAGAAAACTTGACAAATGTATTTGTGGTTAAGAATGAAACAGTAAACCAAACCAATAGTATGTGCATGCGCGCTATAAGTATTGGTTACACCTTGCTCGTGCTGGTTGGTAGTATGCAACTTGCATTGTTGTATTCAATGCAACTCTCAAAATATTCTCAACTTATTTTCGTCTCTTCACTAATTACAATCAAAATTTTAAATTACTCTTAACAAAATTTTATTTATACCCATATTGTTTTGTTTCATGAACATCTTTTAAAAAAGAAAAAGCATATCCATACCTGAAAATTTTAATTGACCTCAATTTTAACATTTTAAGCAGGAAAAATAGAAGAAAGAGATAATGAATGGATTAGGATTGGAGAAAATTAGTTTATTTAGAGTCATTAAGAATAATTTAATTATAAAAGAGTATTAAATAAAATAATTTTATCACGTTAATATTATTGATATAATAAGACCATCAAATTAATAAGGTAAGAAAGATATATTTATTAATAATATGTAAAAAAATTAATATAAAATTTTATTATTTAATTAATATAATAAAATTATTTATAAAATTATTTATTAATTTTTTTTATTTATTATTAATAAATATATTTTTATATTAATAATACTTTAACGTAATAATACTCGTATAATTAAAACTCTCACTCTCTCTGGCATTATTGTACAATCAAAGCCGCGTTGGTCGAGAGTGTTGAGTGTGTACCGTCCACAGTCGGCGACGATTCTTCTCACTCCACCCCTAGTCCCTTATTTCAGACAACTCTGTTATATTAATAATAACATATTGTTGCATTGGGACCAGACTCCTCGTCATTTTATTCATTTGCCCTTTTTATTATTATTTTATTAATTAATCTTTAGAGAAGTGAACCCTTTTCGTCTGAAGCATCAACAAAACGATAAAAAGGACAGAATCCACACAATTTGCCATTAAAAAAATAATAATAAAAAAAGAAAATTTTGTGCGAAGTACAGAAGGGAGTTGGTGTTGTTATTATTATTATTTTTTTATTATTTACTAATTGTTGAATATATCCATGGGATACGGTACATTTTGCTTTAAAATAATTGTTGTATGATGGGTAGGTGTGCGTGTTTGATTGGATGCTTATAAATAAATAAATGTTATTCCTATTTTTTTTAATTAGGGTTGGTGGTTTATGAAAAAAATATAATTATTAATTTTGAGAAGTTTCAACATCGTGCAAAAGTGTGTATGGTCAAAACATTTATAAAAATAATAAAAATAATTTATTTATTTATTTATTTATTATTATTATTATTTATTATCAAATATTAAATAATTGAATTATAAAAAAAATAACGGCAAAAACTTATAAATCACTCTATGAATGAGAAATAACATAATTATTTAATATTAATAATTAATAATAAAAGATACGTTTAAATAGTTATTATATTTATATAAATTAAAATTAATTCAGGGCATTAGTTTTATAAAAGAAAATTTTGAGTAATTTTTATTTAAAATCGCTGATAAAAAAGGTAAATTATTTGTCTTAAAATGATAAAACAGAATGCATATATATTTATATATATATATATATAGAGAGAGAGAGTTTATGACGACGAAGGGGGTTTTGAATCATGAACAACCTATTCTTATGTTAAAGTAACCGGACCCTTTTTCATGCCCATATTTAATTTAATCCAAATCATTGCACTTCCATTTTGATGATTTAACGTGTGACCTACCGTATCAGATAATTGGAACTGAATTGCATTCAAAACGGTACGTTCTTAAAGAGAGAGAGAGAGAGAGAGAGAGAGAGAGAGGAGCTCTTTTTCCTTGAATAGTTGTTATTATTTGTTTTATGGAATTAATAGGCAGAGCACTACAATTACTTTTTAAATCATTTTAATAAAAATTATTAGTTTGAAAATATTTATTTTTTATTTTAAGAATACCAAAATTTTAATTTTTTTTCTTAAAAGATATTTTGTTTTTTCATAAAGAAATATAGATTTTGAATATTTTAATTTAGATAAATAATAAAAATTCAGGAAAAAAAAATCTCAATAATTCACCTGTGATTTGCGATTTAAGACAAAATAAAGAATATATATTTTGTCTTAAAATTGATGTACCCGTTGTCTCCCATGTTCCAACCCAAATTCATCCTTTAATGATAATTAAAAATAATTATTTGTAATTTCTCTCTACTGTATTATTATTCATTTATCCGATACCACTCTCTCCGTAATCGAAACAAATAAATGAACCGCAATTGAACAAACTCATTCAAGTCCGACGCACTTAGTCGGTGGGGAGAGGAAAGCTAACTAAAAAAGTACTCAACTCTCTATCTCTCCTCTCTCTGCTGTTCACACGCGCACGCACACGCACTCTCGAACGAGAGCTACGGATCTTCTGGCTAACGTCAGATTCCGACCAATCTCCGGTCACTTTCCACGGGAATGTCAGGTGCGAGCCACTAGGTTCGCGTCTTCCGAACGGTACCCTTTTTGGCTGTGTTTCAGTTTGTCGCCTTTTATCTCTCTTATTGTTTTAAGCTGCCAATGGAATCTAATTCTTTTTCTCTCAAGATTTGCTTTTCTGATGCTATAATTGCAGGCTTTTTTGGAACCTTTTCTTCTTTTGAACGGCGATTCTGCGTTTTTGTTTCAGCCTACTGCGATTTTTAATTTGCATTTTTACAATACATTTCTGCTGTTTTGTTAAAAATTGTAGCTTTCCATGAGCTTTTGCAAGTGAATTTACACTGGATTCGTCAACAAATAAAAATGCAGGCGAGTTTTACTTTGATCAGTGTAATCAAAATGCATGAAGTAATTTTGTTATAATTGAGAACTACCAGGAATTTGCTCAAATAGTGACCACATAATTGTGATGCATCATTTGGAAATATCGCCCAATTTTCACTTTTACGTTCACCAACTCAACCATAGCACATTCCTTCATTCTTTATTCTTTTCGATTTCTTCACTTGAACCAAGGCCTTTGTTCAGATTTGGCTTTCTTCTTTTCTTTTGACTAACAGCTCTTTCTTTCTCCATAAAACGCTGCGCCTTTTTATCACTTGGCATTTGTGTCTATTTTATTCTTGAAATTTTTGCGTTTTATTCTTTTTTGTTCAGATTGAAGCTGAGAGTTTTTGTTGATTTGGAGTAAATTTTAGCCCTTCTAATGAAACCTTCTTTTTTTTTTTTTTTTAATTGCTGTTTTATGGGTGTTCACTGGGGTTTTTATTTCTCTGAATTGTCTCATCACAGGTGTTGAAATGAATGGGATTCAGAGTAGAAAAGCTCGGAGTATAAGTAGAGATAAACAGTTTCCAGGATGTCTGGGAAGAATGGTGAACATTTTTGATTTGAGCGCTGGTGTATCTGGAAACAGGCTGCTTACTGACAAACCCCATCACGATGGTGATTTTCTTTCCCAAATGTTCTATTTTTTTGCTTTGTATAATTGATTAAACTTTTAATTAACATGAGAAATGTTTGCACAGCTTTCAGGATCGAATCATGAGTTGACCTGTGATTTGCTTTAAACATTTGCTTCTTGATCCTTCTTCATTTATATGCTGCTTTCTGATTTATGTGAGACAGTTACATTTTGTTGGCTTATTTTTGAGAGTCATGTTGTTCAACCTGATGAAATTCTCTGTTAATTGATAGCATACCATGGCATCTTACATAGATAACTGGAACATATTTCTTTTCCGCCTTATAAAACTTGTCAAAAACGTTTTAGACAGCTTGAATTACATTAGTGAAGAATTTGGTTTACTTCTGATTATTTGTCTTCCTGGCTTATATTTTTGGATTACAGCTTAAATTTTTAAAGTGTGATGTTGACTGCCTTCTTGTGCAGATGTTACTTCGTTAAGAATTTGGTTTACTTCCGATTGTTTGTCTTCCTGGCTTATATTTTTGGATGACAGCTTAAATTTTTTAAGTGCAATGTGACTGCCTTCCAGTGTAGATGTTACTTTGTGCTCTCTCTTTACAGCTTCTCAAGAGATTGAGAGAGTGAGAATAGGAAATAGTGTCTCATATAAAATCTTTTCCTTCCAACCCTTCTTATCCTGTTTTGGGGATTGTGGTTGTTGCTCATCTCATGGTGTCTCTCTTGTGCATTCTCATATTATTAGCTTGATCTAGCTTTTTTTGACATGGAGGTGGTTGATTGGCAGTTGCTTTGCTCTCAAGAAGTCGATCAGATGTTGCAAGGACGGTGAATGCACCTGTTGCAGATCAGATAGAGGATAAACTGGTAAATTTAAGATATTACTTCTTGGTAATAGTAAATGCCTTCGAAGAAGAGGATTCCAAGCATAACTTGTCTATATTGCTGACAATGGCATTATAACGTAATATACTCAATTGTCCTGATCTGTGATGCTTTTTTTTTTTTTTGGGTTGGGGGTATGCAGGTTGTGTCTGAGTTGAGGAGAACTTCATCGAACAAGAAAGCAAACAGTGCACCTGTGAGGACGCTCATGGCACAAGAAATGTCAAAAGAAGTAGAGTATAAACATAAATCACCTAATTTGGTTGCCAAGTTGATGGGGCTTGATGCCCTCCCTCAGCAGCAGTCTAGTTCAACTGCTCAAAGAAGCCAGTCAAAAGGTTATTCTCGACGTTCTTCAAGTCATTCAGTGATACCTGTGGAATGCTGGGAGCAAAGTCATGGCTTTTTAGATAACCTGATGGAGAATGAAGCTAATCAGTATCAGGAGCAGAATGAATGCAAGGATGTGTATGAAATCTGGCAACAGTCTCAAAAGAAAAGTTATTCAAGATATAATTCAATGCAGAAGGCAAGCTATGATGAAAACAAAAGTGAGACAAAGATGGCTCTAGTTCGCCAGAAGTTCATGGAAGCTAAACGTTTGGCCACAGATGAAAAGCTTCGCCAGTCCAAGGAATTCCAAGACGCATTAGAAGTTTTAAGTTTGAATAGAGATTTATTTCTTAGGTTTCTCCAAGAATCAAATTCCTTATTCTTGCAGCATCGGTATGATTTGCAGTCTATTCCTCCACCTCCTGAGGCAAAACGAATCACTGTTCTAAGACCTTCGAAGATGGTTGATGATGACAAATTTGAAGGATCAGGAAAGAAGACTGATGTAAGGACAAAGAATCCAACCCAGGTGGTTCAAGCGACTCTGAGGGAAAGGAACAGACCAGTCCACTCTCCTCCATCTTCCAACCAGAAAGTCAATGAACATCCAGTGCAATCCACACGGATAGTAGTCCTGAAGCCTAGCCCTGGGAAGACTCATGACATCAAGGCTGTGGTTTCCTTGCCTTCCTCAGCCTCAAGAATATCACATGGTGAAGATTTTTATGAGGAACCTGAAGAGAATGAGGTGCAAGAATCGAGAGAAGTGGCCAAAGAGATCGCGAGGAAGATGCGTGAAAATCTAATGGGTCACAGAAGGGACGAGACTTTGCTTTCTTCTGTGTTCTCTAATGGCTATATTGGTGATGAGAGTTCATTTTGCAAATCAGAAAATGAGTATGCAGCAGGAAATCTTAGTGATTCAGAAGCCATGTCTCCAACTTCTAGGCATTCATGGGATTACATTAACAGGTTTGGTAGCCCTTACTCCTCTTCCTCATTCAGCCGTGCATCGTGTTCTCCTGAGTCATCAGTTTGCAGAGAAGCAAAAAAACGACTTTCTGAAAGATGGGCAATGATGGCATTGAATGGGAATTACCAGGAACAAAGACATCTCTGGAGAAGCTCAAGTACATTGGGTGAAATGCTTGCTCTTTCTGATACAAAGAAACTAATGAGATCTGAGGATGAGGGTATAAATAAGGAACAAGAAGCAAGGGGGTCAACTTCATGCTTAACTAGTAATTTTAATAAAGAAGAAAACATGGTGGGCTCTCCTAAAATTCTTATGAGATCAAAATCTGTTACTGTATCTTCTACAGGAAATGGTGCCAGGCTCAATGTTGACGTCTCAGATCCTGAGGCTGGGAAACCACAGGTTACTAAGGAGGTGACCAGGCCAAAGAGCTCGCAATCATCTTTAAAGGGGAAAGTTTCAAGCATATTTTTCTCGAAGACTAAAAAATCAAGTAAAGAAAAATCTATTGCCTCACAAATCAAGGAGGGATGTCAATCTGTCACTGCAGAAACACCAGGTTCTGTGGGGCATCTTCCTGGAATGGTTAGTGGCAGCACATCTCAATGTCTTAACAATGGTGGCATTGGTGAGTGTTTGTCTCCCGGTCTACGTCAACCATGTACCAAAACTTCCTCTGCAGATATAACTGGCTGGGGTCAATACCAAGGCATGATTTCTCAGGAGGTATGCTATATTCTCATATTGACTGTCCATTGCCATTCTTTATTTCCTCATTTTGTAATATATGCTGATATTATATTCATTAGGCAACAGCATTTTTAAGATTGATAAACAAAAGATTCAAGAGAGATTATGGCCATAAAATGTACATTGCCCTTGTGGCTTTACAAATGTAAATTTTCTCTAGATGAGTTTTTAGTTTCCCATGATTTGATTATTTATCAAGACTTGTCCTGATGTTTTGCAGGGGGGATTGTCTGTGGCAAAACCTGCTATGCCTGTGAATGCAAGTGAGAATCAGGACCAGCCAAGCCCAATCTCTGTTTTGGAACCACCATTTGAGGAGGATGACAATACATATCCAGCGTCTTCTGGCAATATCAAGCTAGACCATCGAGGTAAAATCTAAATCAAGTCAAACTGAAAGTTCACATTATTCACATTTTTTATAATCTTAGCCTACTAACTTTTCGTTGGTTATTATAACAGGAACAGAGGTGCACTTTAAGTCAAACTTGATTGACAAATCGCCACCCATAGAATCAATCGCCAGGACCTTGTCATGGGATGATTCTTGTCCAGAGACTGCTACTCCGCATCCATTGAAGTCCTCTGCAGTATCCTCAGGAGTCGAGGAAGAACAAGATTGGCAGTTCTTTGTCCGAACACTAATATCAGCAGCTGGCCTCGATGGTGAATTGCAATCTGACACATTTTTTGCCAGATGGCATTCACCTGAAAGCCCTTTAGACCCATCATTGAGAGACAAATATGCTGGCCTGAAAGAGAAGGAGCCTCTGCACGAGGCTAAGCGAAGACAAAGAAGATCAAATCGAAAGCTCGTCTTTGACTGTGTAAATGCAGCATTAGTAGAAATCACAGGTTATGGATCAGAGTCAGACAAGAGCACGAGGGCCATGTCGTGCAGTGGGGCCCAAAATATGCACGTAGAGGTTGAGTCGCCCATGCTAGTGGACCATGTGTGGGCCCGGGTGAAGGAATGGTTTTTGGGTGAAGTGGGATGTTTCTCAGTCGACAGTGGGGACAGCAACAGCCTGGTGGTGGAGAGGGGGTTGAGGAAGGAGGTTGTAGGGAAAGGGTGGTCTGACCAAATGAGAATGGAATTAGATAACTTGGGTAAGGAAATTGAGTTGAAATTGATGGAAGATCTTGTGGATGAGGCTGTGGTTGATCTGGCAGGTGGGGGGTTGTGATGTTCTTTTCTTTTATTATATATATATATATATATATATATTCTTGTAGCTCTGTTATTGGGGTGAATTCGTGTATGTTATTTTCAACAACTAATGGTCCTACCCTCCGTATTTGTTTAATTGATGTTGCCAATGTTTAAATCAGCAATTATTTAACAATATCTTTGATTTCCATGCTGTATATAAATATTTCTGCTAGCTGAGCTCACATTGTCTATGCTGCCAAACTATGCAAGTTAGCTTCTGTATAAACCCATTTGAGGCTTTGTGGTTCCAAGTTTACTTTGGACACTAACGTGATCATGCCAAACAGCAGTAATTTTGGTGCCCGTGTCACTAGAAAACTAAAAACTGGTGGAAACTGGAAGCGTATCTCTTGTTGTTACGTGTAGCAAAAGTAAGGCAACATATTTAAGGCGGCTCGCTAACTTTGACCTACAAAGACATATAAAAGCAAATAGAGGATTAGGCTCAGGCTCAGCTACGAGAAAAACGACCTGCTGCAATAATCAATCCATAATTGTTGATGCTGGTAGTAACGAGGTTTGCCCATAATAAAGGAGATAGAAACAACAAATGTATCACGTAACTCTTGCTCAAAAGACACAATCAACTCACAAAAATTCTGTGGCCAAGGAAGATCATCCTCTTCCTCTTAATTAGCCTTTGCCTGGTCCAAGCTCAATAATAAAAGCTTTGCAGTGATGTCAATGACATCTGGCGACCACTGCACACAAATATTTATATTGGTATTCATGTATTTTGTCCTCCTATCACTCTCATGTTTTTATATTAATTAATTAATGAAATATAGAACAGCATTATTTCGAGTGATACGCATCGTTTTGCCATTCATTCCCACTCAAAAATTTATAAATAAAAAAAAAAAAATTGCTCATGTTGACAAATCATTATCCTCTCCTGTGGAGCAGAGACATTAATGCGTGCCACCAACCCTTTCCATTTTAGAGGTTTAATCACCTACTAAATTTAAAAGAATGAAAGTGAGATGACTTACTTGGACATGGGGGGAGCGAATAAGATAACATTAGTTCTGAAAGTTTTCAAGTCCGGTTGTCCAATTCCGAAGCCTGTTAATATGTATGTCCTACTGTCTGCTCCTAATGTTATGCTAGTCGATTTTGATTATATAAGTAGAAATGGCATGTAAATGCGTGCAGCCAAAGATCAACTACTTAGCATCTAATCTAATCTAATCTAATGGGTATGTATTTAAGTTGATCGAAACCTGTGTCAAATACAATCGTTTTCAGGGTTAGATTTCTTTGCATCTTCTTTCAGAAAACTTGAAGCAGTAATCTCCGTCCTAAATCGCGGGATATATATCTTCCCCAGTGTATCGAGTAAAATTAATAGGAGGGAGGGACGTCCATGTCTTGTATTTACTTGGCAGAGAATATTAAAAGACGGCAGAAATAACTAGAAGCCAAAAATGCAGCAGCTGTAAGTCTGCAAATGCACCACAAAGGACAAGAAGGACCTCGCGACTGATGTCTGTCTGTCACGCGGATCCGTACTTTGCTGAGGCCCTGTACAATCAAATCAAACGACAGATTCTTTCTTTTCTCTTCTTTCCCCTTTTCTTTCCTTTCCTTATTACTATATAATTATTATTTTCTTCTTCTTTTCTTCTTCCGGTACAACTACAAAAAAGGACTTCTCACTTGTGCCTACAGAACAATTGCACCTTCCACTTTCACATTGTATGCTCTTCTATCTATTTATTTATTTAAAAAAAAAAGGAACGAATAATTAAAACGCTTTTTACCAATAATAAACATCAAATATAACTAATCTGAACGAATAATTCAAAGATTAAAAATGATCGAAGAACGGAGAGTGTCTCTCCCGCAAACGTTCACACATTTTATTAATTGACTGACTTTCACGCTTCCTATTAACACCACAGTATCTACCAGCAACCATATCACACTTCTTTTTTAAATTTCTCTCCCACTAACTAAAAGTAGACAAGAACTTTATTGTTTTAGTAACTCTCTCTCTCTCTCTCTCTCTCTCTCTCCCTCTTTGGAGTTATAACTGTTAAATACAAGATGGAGAAGAATATTTCTCCCATAATTTTTGCACCAACGGCCAAACTCAGGACAGGTGGGTAAGAATTAAGAAAGACGATGCAGAAAGAGCCAGGTAGATAGATGTCAGAAACAACTCAAAAGAGCTCACGTGGAATTTACAGCAACTCATGACACTCAATAGGACAGATAAAAACTAGTGGCTACAAAACTCCATAATTGGACAGACAGTACATCTCGTGACCTGCATTGCACCCCAGCTTTCTTTAAATTATTACCCAATGGATCCGTGAATACCTGAAGCCACCCCACACAGAATAATAAACCAGATACATACATTATAAAACACTTCCAAATTCCAATGAACTGACTCTAATATCTCAAATTCCATCACAAAATGCTGACAAATGGCATGTACAAAGACAGATCGTTAGATGCATTCTGGGTTTTGTCGAGGACACACACTCTGTTTGGATACACCAATGACAATGAGAACAACAAATATTAAGCTAAGCAAAGCCACAAGCTTTTTGTGTTACAATGTTAATGACTCCACATCAAATCCCCACTCTTGCCTCTCAAGCAAAAACAAAGCAAACAACACATTAGAAGCTTACACACATTCCATGAGAATAAAACAAAGAACAAGGAGCCGATTTGTAATCCAAAGCCAGTATAAGATTTGCAATGCATACTTCTGGTTTCTCCATGCTCCATGAGTGAAGAACATTTGATGATTTTCAATTACTTGGACTTCATACTCGCTGATGGATTATTTACTGAAGTGTATTTGTCGCCACTGTTCAATCCATACTACACAAATATGTACAACAATCCCATTATAAGCACAAACAAATGAAAAAATTAGAAAAAATGCAGAAGTATTTAGCAATATTTAACGATTGCCATTTTCAATAAATGAAGTTCAAAACTTTAACATCATAGACAAGCACACGCTTTCATGATTGATAGGAACTAGGTTAAGGCAATAGTAAATGTTCAAAAGTTTCATTTATTAAGCCAAGAACACGGGGTGCCTATGTTTCCAGAATGCAGAGCGCCCTAACTCTATATTGCTAAAGGCAATGCCTATTTATTTGAAGCAATTTATACATGAGATCGTGCAGAACACTCACTAGTCCTAGGAAGCATCTTCTTTACCTTAAACACATTTATGTCAACCAAATAAAAGCAATTAGCTCCAAGGCACATAACAAAAATTAGCTGAATAAAATACAAAGGTGAGACAATCCTCTCTGTAAAACTTATAAACAAAAGTGGAAAAAAAAACTAGTAGTTAAAAATCATTGATCACCAATGAAACTGAACTGAAGGTAGGAATTCCAGGTATAGAAGAAATTTGAAGTCGAAAATAAGTTTATGGGGAAAGGACTATTCGATTTAACTGAATATAAGCCCTAAGACAAGGAAAGGAAATTAGTTAAATGAATAAAGGACAAAAGACTTCCCTTCAAAAATTATTCTCTTCTAAATAAGAAAAAAATAATGGGAAATATATAATCACTAATGAAATTGAGTTGAAGCTAGTAATTCTACACATGGTGACAATCATAAGTCTGTATACATTCACATGCAGAGATATGAATGAGATTGAACTGGTCAGGCTTTCTCATGTCAGACGGGATCTCTACCAGATGGTACTGTAAAAGCATACTAACAGATAATCAGACATGTAATGGTCTAAACTGAACATAGATTGTCACATTTAATAAGCACTGACTGAGATTTCAGATACGATGTACTTCCAGGAAAAACCAGACCAGAACATGAAGTTATTACTGTATGAGATTATTAAATATTTTGATAAATTGCACAGAACCAACTGTCATATGATACAACTAATAATGCCATTTCTCAGTCCTACTTCCAGATTAATCTGCAATTTTACATGCTACTTCAAGGAGCCATCTCCACATGCTTAACTTATTTTTCAAGCCTAGTCTTGATATTGCTGCACCATTATAGGATATACACATACCAGATGGGGAAAAATAAAAGATTTCAGAACAACTGTATCATTTTTTTTATGATTTTGGGAAGATCTTCTAATCTTATTGTTCTACCTCAAAATGTTCAAAGCACACACTTTGTCAAACAAAATATGAGAGGCCAGCAATTTGAAACAAGATACCTTCTCTCTTATACGTGAGCTCCATACGTCAGAGTGAGTTGAACCAGATGTTTTGTTTTGTTGCTGATTTAGGAGTGGTTCCCAAGTTCTACCCCTTCCATTCTCATAATTATCCTCTTCATCAAAATTGGTTCTTTGAGTTGAAACCATGGCTCTCAGAACTATTGCCAGTAGTAGAGATAGTGCCTAAAAGATGACGTAGAAGGATGTATTAGAGAGAAATAAGGGCAGATATGCAATATAATGATGTATTGCCTTCATTTCTCAGTAACAAGAGAAAACATGATTGTATACTAAAAAATCATCAAGTATAGACATTCTCCTATTCCAACTGTGATAGCATTAAAATTTTGTTGATTTGAAGAAAAGACTGCCTGCCTACACTCCCTCTGAATACACAGATCTTCAAGAGCCATGATAGAAATCTTTTTTTGATTCAATAGTAAGTGGTCAAAATTACCAAGAACTTCCCACGTGAAAAGGATTTTCTTTCAGATTTTCAATTTCATTACAGTATAAATTAAATCTAATTTCAATTTCTATGAAATTGACAGCAGTCTGATTCTTTTAAACTTTACCATGTTAAAGTTTAAGATATCTTATTTAAAGTGGATTTATTAGTTGAACATACGATTATCGTACATATTATTTTTACTCCCATCTTTTGCTTTATCTTAAAACTTCGGTAGTTATTAGAACATATAGATCTCTTTAGATATTAATGTAATCATCTGATTCTATTTGACTTCCACTACAGAACATATACACTATATTCTATATATCAAAATTGCTGATAATTTAATATTTTATCAAACAAATCCACAGTCAGACTCCAGAAACTGCAAAGAAACTGAAAAAGAAATACCTAGAAACCCATTGTAAGAAAATGAAAAAATATGCTCTGCAAAACTACAAGTCATTTTTGACAAGGATCATAAAACTACAAAATACCTGAATTACAACAACTGCAATGCCAACCCATTTACATATATCAACATTGTCTTCAATGAAAGAACGAAGGCTATCAAGTTCCCCAGTTGGGTCAAATGGAAGATCCTGCCGAGGAATGAATCAACACGTAATATCATATTGTACAAGGGATAATGCCACTGAGCCTTGCATAACTTGAATAATCTAAAAGAATCACCTTTTCCCAATGACGATCAATGGCAATAAATGCCACCAGAGCTGCTTCTAGCAGAATGAGAACAGTTTTCAGTATAGAGTACTGTTAATTTTTACAAGGTTAAGGGAAATTTCAAGATGAAAGGGACTGAAAGTATAGCATGGATTCTAAACTTCTTCCCCTTCATTTTAAGTTTTCAACGGGCTGTTTTATGATTTTTAACATCAATTCCAACAAATGCTAGTACAGAGGTAGTGGTAAGGTAGCTAGTACAGAGGTAGTGGTAAGGTAGCACATAGCAGGTTATAGATCTGCCAATCTATTTTATTCCAAATGAAATCCAAAAAATAAATAAATAAACAAAAAGAAAACCAGATTTTAAATCTTAAAAGGTATGCTGTTAAGTTTTCAACAAATGAAATCTCAGCTCACACCAAGCAATCAGTTGTGGGTATTTAGGATTGCTAGTGTCTGTAAAAAATAAGGTATTGCATAGAATTCAAATTTCTTTTTCTCAGTCCTTATCATTTCAAGGGGATAAATTATAGGACACATTAGAGGTACCATGCAGTCCATGCAACAATCCAATCAAATACACTTTTATTTTGAAAACTACCAATCATGTTAGCAGTTACAGTAAATGCAATGTATACATGGCATGATGTTACTGGATGATTGTACCACCTCTAATGTATTTTAAACTTTCTCTTACTAGAGACCAGAAGGAGCAGTAGTAAATGTAATGAACTTATGCTTCCACTTTGAAAACAAACAAACAAACAAACGGCTTACTCTAATGTCACCCAACTTTTGAACAACATTTAACCTGTGAGTATGGTAAAGCTACGACAGATTACTGCCTTGCATTTTAGTCAAACAGAGGCTGAAAGTAATGTAGACAGAGACACATAACTGCAGGATACAAAACATAGGCAACAGCCACTTATAGATTCAGCTGCAATGCAACCAATGAAAGTAACACAACACAACAAAACGCCCACTCCCATGAAAGCGTAGATGAACCTGCCACCAAAAAAGCAACAAATAAGCAACTATATGGCTGCCTCATCCCCCAATGGACACAGCAAAATATCCCACCAAAAGTAAATTCTAACAGAACAGTTGAACTGCAAAGAACAATAGCACAAAGTTGCAGCATAATGCTCAAGACACAAAGTCCCTTAACTTTGAAACTCTAAATGACTAAAATAGAATCATGCATTATGCACGTACAAACATGCAATCCCAAATATCCACACAAAACAGTATGACCTAGTATACTCAGGATAATCTTACTCTTTTTTTCATCAGGTGGATTTATAATTAATTCCCACATATCTAATTGAATCCATGCAGTGTGCAAAGAAATGTCTTTAGTTAGCTACAAAGTTTTCTGTACACACTAGGGTTCTGTTTTTCTATGAATAGGAGTTTTGGGTATCAGTTTATATTGTTCCAATGAACTAACATAAAATCTGGAAATATTGGCTAATCGATCATATCCCAGTAAACAGCATGAAAATCAAAGGGTATGTTTGGGATTGAAGTGTAGTGGCTTTCGATCCCCAACTGTTTTGTTGTGGAAATCAGTAAAAATGGGTATTTACCAAAAACATTAGTTGTGCTTCCAAGTTAAAGTTCAACAGTGCCAAACATACCCTTAGTACATGTTAAAAATCATACAAACCATACAAAATTGAAATAGCCAAGAACTAAATTTTCAGTAACAATAGTATCAACAAAAAAAACTGCATTGTTTAGACAACAGAGAGATGCTAGAGATAGTTGTTAACTGTCAAAACTCTTATGGTAAGAGTATAATGGGTGTTATGCTAGCACAAAATATACAAAAAGAGTAATTTGCTAAACCGTTTACTTTCCTGAATTTAACAAATTCCGATATTCTTTAAAATAATAAAAGCCAATTTAAAAATATAAACCAATTTAAGAACAAAACCTACACCATCCAATCAGATTATAACAGAGAACTGCCCCATAAAAAATAGTAATTACAAGCATTAAATTAACGAAATCCAAAGCCAAATCTAACAAGGATAATAGACGACCCAATTCAATTGAAAGACAACAAAAGTCGAAACTCTTAAAAGTACCACGGAGCGGGCAGCTTGACTGAATTCAAATCAAACTCGAACCCGGACACGTCGTTGAAACCGGAAACCATGAAGTCCAAAGGAACTGTGACCCGAGGATGATCATCAGCAAGCAGACGCGATTGGGTTGTTTTCGAGTTGAGAAAAAGATGCAGAGACGATGAGGCAGAATCCGGAGAAGGAGCCAAAGGAGGAGGAGGGATGGGGATGTGATGGTTCCATTGATCAAGCATCCATATTGAGTATAGTATCATTGAAATTCCGATAAATGCTTGAAGGAAATTTAGGAATTTCAGAACGAAAGCGAAGGAGATGTGGCAACAATTGCGTCGCATTTCCGCTTGAATTTTGCTATTGAAACCCCAACCCTAACCCTAATTTCTCTCGATATTTTGATAACTACAGTGTAGTATGAATTTGTTGACTCCGCTTTCTTTTTTGAGGGGTTTCGGGGTCCTGGCTGTTTCTGTTGTATGAATTCTGAATTTCTCAAAATAAAAGGTGAGTTTTTGCTGCGAATTTGTATTTATACTTCATGCGTGGGGAGAATTTGGTGCACGCAATTTATTTGCTTAGTTTTTTTTTTTTAATTGTTGAAAAAAGAACATAATATTTATCAATAAAAAAATTAAATCTCTCTAGTTCAAAATTTAATAGTTACTCATTTTTTTGAGCAAATTACGCTACGAAAGAAGATTTTATTTTTAATTTTATATTTAATTTTTAAATTTTTCTTAATAATTTAATATGAATTCTTATAACAAAATTTTCTTAATCTACTTGTAATTTTCAAAAGCCCTCCATAATTTATAGATTTACTATTATATTTATTTTATGCCGTAATTATATAACTATAAAATTTAGTTTGAAATTTTAAAATGATTGCTTCTCTAAAAATTCTTTACTAGTGCTTTTTATTATTGTTTTCGTGTAAAAAATTAAAATTAAAAATATTCGCTTACTTTTTTTGATCGTCAACATTACCAGTTAACTTAACAAAATAAAGAATATTAAGGTTATTAAACCAAATTGTAACCCTCATTGTCTCATACCTCTGAAACTTTTTATTTGTTTGTTTATTTATTTTAAAATCTGCATTCACAAACTAACAAAAAAAAATTGCTATGTATATTTTTCTATAAACAAAAGCTACAAAAATAATTATAAAGAATATAAGTAAGCAATTTTGATCCAAGTAGCAAAGTAAAGCTTTTTTTAACCAAAAACAAAGAGACAATCGCCATCTTTGTATTCTAAAAAATTCAAATAACCAAATTTTCAGATCATTTTACTTTTACACCATTTAAAAAAGTGAGACAGGGTCAATATTGAAGAAAAATAATATTAACCAACCAAAAAGTAAAACTAAGGGCAACAAAAAGAGAGGAGAAAAAAAAAATATTTGAATTCTTTCCTATTGAATCAAATATACATAAGGGTATATTAAAAAATAAAAAATAAAAAAAGAAAGAAAGAAAGAAAATCATCGATGACGGAGATGGAAATATTATTTGTTCTAAGCTGTACTACAATTAATGACTAGCACAGGCTCTTTAAAAACTATGCCAATTCCGACTTGCGTAAAAGCGTACTTATAGGAGTTTTCACTGCTCATTTCTATCAGGGTTTTTTGAATGACCAGACCAGTCTGACTATTGCACAAGTGCTGCAGGTGACAGGGATTATTACACATCAATCAGAGGAAGCAGCCAATGGTCGTCGTGCTTTTTTCATTGTTTGGTGATTCACTCCTTGATAGTGGCAGATCAACTTCTTAACCACAACTGATCAGTCCTTTATGGCGTTGATTGTCCTACTTACAGTCTAATCGATCGCTTGTTCGATGGCCTTAACCGCCCTGATATTACCAGTGAGTTTATTTCCAACCTTTTTTTTTTATTTTCTTTTATTGCTGTACTATTGATAGTACTGGTATAACGTACATGCTTGCATGTGTTTAATCTTATTGTTGGAAGCCAACTTTGCTTTGGCTAGGATTGAAATTTTAAACGACAAATAGAGTTTAGCTTGTAAGGCCAACAAACTTAATTAATTCACTCAATTTGTACAGCCTTAATTATCCAAGTTATATCTTGAACTAATATGTCAAAAATTATTATTTATTTTTTCTCGGTCGAATATACTAAGAATTCAATATAAGTTAAGAGTTATTTCAGGATCAACTTGGAAATGATCATCAAGTAGAGCAGTTAGTGGATCAAGCACTAGTGCTCATCACACTTAGTTAACAACGACTTCTTCACAATTTTTTTCTCATAGATGATGTTATTGAAAGAAGTGGGCTTGAGGCAACTGGACTGCTTGAAGACCAAGCCCTAATAATTAACAGAACAAGCCCAATTGAAGGTGAAACCCATGCTTACGTTTCCGGGAAAATGAAGAATGCAGAAGAAGACAAAGTTGTCTACAATTTTCAGTGCAGCAGTGCCCAAGCACGCCACCAAGACAAGGAAAGCTTGCTGTCATTTGATGATGGAGATGGTACATTATATTTTTGTTCAAAATGTGATTGTTTACAAGTGTAAACTAGAGTTTGTTGTGAGCTACTCTATTTCCCTTGTAAAGATATTTTTACAATGTATTGTTTAATTGTGATGAATATAAAATATACGAGCAGAAAGATTTCTCTCAAAAAGTATTAGCCATTTTTCTAAACTTTCAACTTGGTATCAGAGCCTTTTGGTCTTCAACGGCAATGAGTAGAAACCACAATCTTTGAACTCAACTACAATGACTCACACCAATATCCCTCTTGTTTTCACAACCCCCGTCAAACTCACCAACTCAAACTATTCATGCAGAAAACACAAGTGTTGCCTAGAATTCAAGCTAATAATCTTAAATATCTCATTGAAGGAAGTAAAGAAACACCTAAAAGGATCATTTTGAGTATTAATGAAGAACAAAACATCATCACAATAGAAAAACCAGAGTAAATGCTTTGGGAGAGATAAGACAAAACCTTGATGAGTTAGTTGCTGTCATCAATGACAGAAGGAGTCTTTGGTTCATTAATGGAGTACATAAATTCACTTAAATTGTGGGTTGCTTTAAAGAAGCACTTTATTACACAAACCAAAGCAAAATCAATGCAATCAAGGGAAGAAATTCAAAACACAAGAAAAGAAGGAATGACAATGAAAAACTATTTTGTAAAGATGAAATCCCTAGTTAAAGGCATGAAATTAGCTGTCATATACTATGAACTTGTCCAGTGCTTGATGGAAATATTAATGCTTGAGTTTGACCTTATGGTGGTAAATACTTCCAAGGGTTGAGAAACTATCATTGTAGGATGTATATTCCATGTTGTTGAGTATTGAAAGTAGAATTAAGAAGAATATGTCAATAGAAAATGTTAATCTGTCAACAAACTACTAAGCAAATATTGTTCAGTAAGCAAATAATGGCTACCAAATGAAAAACTAGCCGAGAGACAATAGCAACATTTAAAATCAACCCTAAAATGATCAGAGTCAGTTTGGAACTAACACAAGTTACTAAAAATCAAATTGGATAAGGTTTTTAATCCAAAAGGAGAGGCAAAAACACATCCAAAGGAATATTTCAAGCCTACTTGTCATATATGCAATAAGGTTAATAATGTGACTGCTTTATACTGGCACAAATTTGACAAAGAGTTTAGTCCCATATCACTAGCCAAGCCTAACTAAGGAGGAGCTTAACTACTTATAGTGTTTATAGTTCAATAAGAAAAGTTAATCATCAAAAGTCTAGAGTCAATGTTATCTTTGTGTTTTAATGCATTAAGTGTGTTAGCAAGAAAATAACTGCATAATGTGATTGGAATGTATGGCATATAGGAGATTAAGCCATCTCCATCCCTCAGCATTTTGAAAGAGTCTGTCAAGTTTTAATCATTTGAACATCAATGAAAAATCATAATTGTTTTTGTGCAATGTTTGTCAACTTGGTAAATCGCATAGGCTGAGTTACAACAAAACAAATGTTAAAACCACTAAAGCACTAAAGATCGTATATTCTAACCTATAGAACCATCTCCCATCTCTTCTAATTGAAGATATAGATATTACATTACATTTGTTGATTATAAAACCTGCTTTACTTGGTTATATTCATTAACCAATAAGGGAGAAGCATTAAACACATTTAATTAAGAAACAAGTTGAAAACACCTTAGATAAGAAAATCAAAAACTGCCAATGTGATATGGGAGATGAGTTTAAAATATTTAGAGTTTGCGTTAAACAAGAAGAAATAGCCATGAAATACTCCCATTGATAAACTCACCATTAAAATAGAAAAGTTGAAAAAAATATAAACATATGGTAAAAACATGACTCACCTTCCTAATTCAAGCAAGCATGCTCTTGAAATTTTGGTAGGAGCTCTTGAAACATGATTCAACTTTTTTAAAAAACATGACTCACCTTTTTATTTTTTATACTCAAAAATATTTTTCCCTAATAAATCATTAAAAAAATTTTTGATAATAGAATAATTTTATTTTTATTAATAAAATATTTTGTTAAAAGTAAAACTATATTTTAAATTTTTTTTATTAGTATAAATATTTTCATTAATAATTTTTATACATTTGACTTTTTAATAAGTTAATTTTATGCAATAAAAAAATAACAAGAACCAAACAAATGAAAATGAAAATAATGAAAATATTATTTAAGCAATCATTTTGTATTTTCAAATAGATTTTATTATGTTCAAATGAGGTATTTATGATTTTTACATATAATTTTATCTACCTGTTATTTTAATAAACCTCAAGAAAGATATATATTAATTTCTCTTATAAATTAATGCAAGGAAAATTTGAATCTATTAACCTAATCTCTGCAACTGTAAGAGATCGGTCAATCACTTATTAACAAGGTTGATTTTATATGCAAACAATATCAGGTAAATAGATGAATTTATTTTTAACATATTGAATATATATATATATATATATAGGTGCTGATAATTTTAATTTGCCACTAAAAATGGAATTTAAACATCAAAAAGAATTATTAGCTTAAGGAAAATTTTTAAGAGGTAAAATTGAACTCAACTGATGTTAATATAAAACAATACATCCCATATAAAAGATATATAAAATTTACATCTCATTTTGTGGAATTTATTAACCACCTGTAAATTTTATGAATATTTACATCATAATATTATGTAACTTGTATTTGAGATTAATGCATATTTCATCACAAAAAGGGTGTAATGAGGAAAAATATATTAAAATAGAAAAAAGAACTTTGTTTCAGAACGGTACCGTTGTACTCTCTCGGTCCATCATAAAATTTGAGTACAAATTAATGTTATTCTTCAGTCAACCGTGCTAGAAACCAGGAATACATTCACTGAGACGAAAAAACAATTTAAAAATGATTTTTGGTTAGGCCCTTTGTTTTATTTCAATTACTACTTAAAACTATTTTCTGTTTCTTGATGAAATTATCTTCAATTACATGCTTAGATGATCAAATATCCTTTTATCTGGAATAATAACCTACAGCTTTGCAATTATTTTTTGTAAAATTGGACCCCGGAGAATAGTGAGAGCTCCATCTTTGATAACTCTTTCCATGCAAGAATTAAAGAGAGAACTTATGTGGGGTAATTTCTGTTTTTTGTTTGCTTATATTTGATGCTTCTGCTTACTTAGATTCATGTTATGTCTAAAGAAAAATAACTCGTTTCCTTACTCTGGTGTTTGTTTACAGGGGATAATGTTGTACAGGATATATATGAGCTGCCTTCTAAATTATCTGATATTTTATTAATTTATTTACCTCCCTTAGCATTGCAAAAGTTACAAAATAAAGTTTTAGTTGAATTAGTTTCTCTTTTTTGCTTTACAGATAACCGATAACTAGTGTTTGTGTTTATATTTCAAATTTTTATTTGCTGGTCTATTAGTATGGATGCAAACATGAGAACAAATTGTAAAATTATGTGGTTTTTCCTCTGAGCAGGGCATTTAAAGACTTGAATAACTATGGGTTTGGCAATGCTTATCCAGAAAATGGAGAAAAATGTAGAAGGTTAAGAAAAATCGTGTCTCTCTTTGTAAATTTTGTGATATAGAACACCACTAATGTTAGTACAAACCTAACAATTTTCTAGATGTAGAAACTTAAATGCAGTGTGGAAGACATTATTTATGATTCGTTGACCGCAGCTTGTTGATCAAATTCAATCAATTGATTGGTAGCAAGTGTATTCACGTTTACAAAGGTATAAATTTTATATTGAGTAACCAGTTTCTTTACTATTTTGTGATTTTTACTTGTGATTTAGTGTTTTATCTGAATGGCAATTGCCTTGATGAAGCAGCAGAGTTGGCTTTACTTCCATCTTTTAATGAACTTATTGGAATTTAAATGCTGTGTGGAAGACATAATTTAAGATGCATGGGCCATAGTTAATTGATCAAATCCAATCAATTGATTGACAGCAAGTGTACCGGCAAACACATTTACAAAAATATGAATTTTATATTGAGTATCTAATTTCTTTACTTTTTTGTAATTTACACTCATCATTTAGTGTTTTATTTGAATGACAATTGCCTTGATGAAGCCAACAAGTTAGCTTTACTTCCATCTTTTAATGGACTTATCGGTAAAATACAAATATCAAGTAAATTGATTCTTCCTCATTTGTCATCAATTTTTTTTCGAAAATGTTAGGTGAGGTTTCTTAGTAGTTTAGTATGTTGATAAAGCCCATTGACATCTGATGAAGCATTTTCTGTGTCATTTGCATCTCATTGTCTCTTGCTCAGTTTCATTTACAATGACTATGTACTTACATGCCATGGTATCAGATTTTGCATTTTTTTAAAGTTGTAAAACATTTGAAACATGTAGTTTGAAAGCGTTTTTGAAATGAAAATGATGGGAATTATATATAATTTTGTTGTACTTAATCTTGATGGATGCTCTCTTGCATAAAGCTTGTGGTGCAACAGTACTACGCCTTATGATTCCTTCGTAGATCCAGCTTTGGAATCACATTACAAAGTCTTAAAGAGACAGCTTATCATTGGTCAAATGCACATAATACAATATCCTTTTCCCCTTTTTTGGGTCAATTGTACGTGTTACCAGCCGAGAAATTAAAGAAAAACAAGAACTTCCTCCTTGAACATGATTTAATACTTTCTCTTTCTCTGTTTTATACATTTACAGATAGCCTTGCAAACGGCTCCTCACATTTTTTTGTTTTGTATAGAAACTATTTTAAAGTAATTTAGGCATTATTGTAGGTAACATGTAATCTCATTTTTGTAAGATGAAGTATGCCAAAATTTATCAATATTTGGAAAGTTAATTGCAAACTTGTATATCCATTGTATTTTTGGTGTCTGCATAATTTTTTGAACCTATTATATGAAAGTAACAATTTGTTGTTCATGTTACATTAATTTCATCATCAATATCTTCTTGCATTTAGTTATTCATAAGAAAGCATCCCAAGATCATCAGCATAATTTGAACACTGTTGTATCTTATTAGTAATTTTTTCATTATTATCTTTAGCATTATTAAAGTATGTGAGGTTTAGCTCTTTATTTTGCGTTAATATTTTTGCAGATGGCTGAGACTCCAAAATGTGCTATGTGTCGCAGAAACTTGTGTAAGATTTTAATGTTGTAAGTTTAAGAAAATTGCTATTAGAAACTGAGTTGGCTTGTTGTGTCAAAAATCTGTTAAAGTATGCATGTTTTAATAGACTTGGATTGTATTTTGGCTTCTACCTTTGTTCATGCGTAGTGAAAATTTATTGGAAATAGGTTTCATGTTTTGATTTGAATATGATTCAATAAAAAATTTCCTTGAAGCAAACTCCTTGTATTAACTTTTATAAGAACTTTTTTCAACAATCTTTTCAAATACAAATGTTATTTTATTTTATTTTATTTATTTATTTGTTTTGAAAAGTAGCCAAATGCAACATGCATTTGATACATATGTCAAAAAGTTTATCTTCTTTTGCTTAAGAATTTTTTTCTCAAATATTTTATTTATTTACTGTAGATTTTGTCACATACTTACAATGTCAAGTATCTATGTGCTTAAATGTACACTGCAAACATGTCATGCTCTTTCATCATCTCTCCCCCTTCTTTGTTATAGCAATTGTTGAGGAACAACAAATTGCAAAGCTTGGTAATATGATGGATCCGATTCGATCTAAAGCACATGTTAGTCTTATCTTTTGTTTGTGTGCACTGTTATAAAGGTTCAATGAATATATAGTCTTTGAGGTTCATTCACACTTTTTAAAAGCTTTCTTATTTCAATGAATATATAGTCTTTGAGGAGAGTATCTTAAGTGTTAATAAAAGAAACTATGCATGCGCAAACAATAAAAGAAACATCTATTTTACTATGATCATATTTTGCTAAAGTGTTTCCTAGACTAGGTAATTTAATTATAAGTCAATGAAAAACATAGAACATATCTGGTCTATGAAAATGCTAAATAACTCATTTTAACTGTTGATTTGATTGTTCATAATTCACTAAATAACAGATTCAAAGATTATGCAAACTTCTAATCTAAAACAGCGACTTAGTAGGTTTTATTGAGGGAGTTTATTGTTCTCTTTGTACAAAGAAAATGCAAAAACAAAAATTTCAACACTTCTCAATCAACACATCAAGTTTTTTTGGAAACATTCCAAGTCCCTTAGTTTTAGACCTTGTTTTATTTCTCCTTTTAGGAAGGTACATCGTTCTCTCATTTTAGGCTCCATTCTTGTTCAATTTATGAGTTAATCAAAAAAATCACTTTAAACATATTTTCTTGATTATAATGCCTTCTATCTTCAAGTCTTTATGTTTGTTAAAGTTTCACGTCAGCCACCTGGATAGATACTTTCAATGAATAGTTTTCAATAGTCTTCTTGAGACATTTTCTTGGTTATTCAAGCTTGATCTTTCAAGAAACCATGTGAGTAATGCATCCTATTGAATTTCCCATTTGACCTAAAACCATAAGCTTGAAGGTAAAGGCCTAGACAATTGTATTTAACACATCCTATTATATTTTTTATTCATTTTAACATGAATAATAAGCTAACTTCATATGTGATTGTGCAAATAGCAAGATGGCTTTTTAAATACAACTCTGGTGGCTACCTCTTTGCTTTTGGAGTAGACCAGTCTTTGTAATCATTACGCATGTTCAATCTAAGGAATGACACAATTAGTGATGTTATTTTTTTTGTTTTGTGAAAATGTTATTCTTCAATCCACTCATGGTAGTTTCAGGGAATAGACCTTCTTTTGTGGTTTTATTCTCCACCATCCTACAAATGTAGGGTTTAGAGGATTTGGCTACTAAACAACACCATAATTAATGAGATTGTATGGACTATTTTTCATTAGAATTGGTGTTTCATGCATGGTAAATAAGCTTATATAATGGCAGGGGAAATAATATCTGCAAAGCTAATGCTAAAGATCTTAGATTTACTCTAGTTCATATTCCTAACTTGGAGATCTTGGATATAAGTGACAATCTCATTAAAGATGATGAATCAGGTTGGTAAATATTCATTCATCGCATATCTTTTGAGTATTTCAGGCATGAAGTCTCACAGTTAACAATTTGAATTTTCAGAAATTTAATTCCTTACTTTTTTATTGCATTTGAAATATGCAATGCCTTGGCTAAATTGTATTTAGAAAGCTGGCATTCTTGTGATGGAGTGATTCAACTTCTTGATACTCTTTTTACTATAAGAAGATAACAGACTCCTATCTCTATCATAGATAATGACCTTAGAAGGTCTGCATGGCTAACTCTAGCATACAAATTATTTGTATTGATTATGTTGTTTACTTAAACATTATTTGATTTTAAATACTATCTTCCAGCCAAGTAGGAGTTACTTTAGGAATTTTTTTGGCAGTATTTATTCAAGTACTTAATGTTGAAGCAACAAGACTGAATTCATCTAGCTTTTAGGTATTAAAAGAAGCAATAAAGAAAGAGTTGATGCTTGCCAACATCAACATACAGTTTAAATTGTTTTCTTAATTTCTTTACTCTAGTCCATCTCAATGAGATTAACACATTCATGGATTTGGCATATCAAAAATCACAGCGAGATTGAAAATGCAAAGCTCATAACATGGGCTTCAGAACTTATTGAAGTTGATGTCACATACAATCTTATGCCACTAGAATCCTTAACCATCATATGCTCTACCCTAAACATTGCAAATGGTATTCATCTATAACACCAAGATATTCATTGAATTTGTGTTTACATGTCTGTAAATTCAATTTTTTTATTGGTATAAATATTTAATTTTTGAGTCTGAACCATCATTCTTTGAGTAATTTTAATTCATCCACGCTTGTTCTTAAATATATGTACATACACTAGCATCTTGCATAATAAAAGTATTTAATATAAAAGTTGCATGGTTATAAATTGAATGATTTTCATTTTGTGAACATGTTAGTAAATAAAACAATGATCTAAATACTATAGTTTTTACCATTTAGGTCATCTTAAGCAATTTGTACGAGGAAACGACGATGCATTATCCATTAACACCTTAAATATGACATGTAATTTTTTTGATATATATTAAACACTTTTAATAATTAAAACCTATAATTAAAATTTTAAATAGTCTCAAAAGAGTTTTCAAATCTAATTACTTGTTCTCATCATTAAAATACAAAGTTTGATAGTCTAATGTTTATCTAGTAACCTAAACTATATACATATTTTCTCATATTACACATATACAAAATTTTACAACAATCTTCTTGCTAGGTAGTATCTAAGTTCTTCAATAATTTTCTGTTTTGGGATCTTCAAAATCTGAAAAGTAAAGATAAAGTAATGTATACTAGATGTTTATATGCAATAAAAGTTTTAAAAAAATAAAAATTAAATAACAAATAATTTCTTTTCTAAATTTTAAATAATATCATAATAAATAATATTCAAAAAATTACAAAATAAACATTTATACAAGACATCGTTGTAATATCAAAAACAAATTTTAATGTCAAAATCAATTTCATTTAATTAACTTTAATCATACAATAGGGGTTTATTTTCAGAAATCGTCATCACAACTAGCGTACTTTAGAGGTATCATTCCCAAAAATCGCTGCTTCGATGGTCAACATACTTTATATGCATCATTTTTACTTTAGAGATATCATTCCCAAAAATTGCTGCTTCGATGGTCAACATATTTTATATGCATCATTTTCAAAGACTGTTATTCCACTTGATTTTCTATTTGTAGACTTTTATAGTAAGACGAAAATTACTTCTATGTCACCTGATTTGTTATTTATGGACTGTAAAATAGAAATCACTTCTGTATCAAATCATTTTCTAATATATTTTAAATATGCATTTAATAAATTAATTAATTAATAAAAATAATAATGTTTAAAGTTTTTCAATAATAAATTATAGAATTAAGTTCGTTGATTTCAAATAGACATTTAAACAATTCCATGAGAAACTCAGCGCATGAAATTAAAATCTTATTGTTGAATTTACAAAATTAAGATTTTTACAAAAAATATACACAAATTTAGCTCAATAATTAATTAATTGGGTCGACGCATATATATTCAAAAAATTTATGTATACATTCTCAAACTTTTAAAGAAAAATAAATGCCCTACTTTTTAATTTTCTAAAACTAAAATTATTTTAATTATGTATAAATATCTACTTTAACACTCAATAATCAAGAATTAAATTTTTTTCGGTTGACCTATCATTTAAAAATTATTTTTTAATATCAAAATAACAATATAAATATTAATTTTAAAATACTAACAAAACTAAATGGATACCAGTATAAATATTAATTTCAAAATAATACAAAAACTAAATCATTGTGCTGCCGGCTTCATGATTCATAATTTCCCTAATTGAATTTGAAAATGCCACGAGTTACAGTTTGGACTTGACGGGGAATAATTGGGACTATGGACCTTGGATGTTCCATATGATGGTGATCCCTAGACAAATGAATGAATATCACGAATGTACTCAACCAATGTTATTTGCTTCTGAAACAATTGCGAATTGATTGCTTTTGCTAGATTCTTTCTCAGGGTATCATGAAAATGCCTACATGGATCATCAACCAGAGTTCAACTATTTGAATAATTTTGAATATAATTATTAATTACAGATTTACAACCACCACGACGTTCTTGCATTCCGGTATCTGTGATAGCTATATCACTTGGGGTTTAATTATCTATCGTTGTGTGAGAGTACCAGATTGTTAAGCACGTACCATGCATGACGGCCGGAAGCGACATTTGTCATCCCATGCTCGTCATGGTGGTGATATATGTAAAGGTGAAAGTGACATTCCATCCTTAAGAGAATTGATCAATGATGGACATGTTGGAATTTAATTGCAGCCGTGTGCATAAAGAATGCTATAAAACAAAATGTTCAGACCTATAATTATTGCTGGGGTTCAAGAATATAATATTTTCTTAAATAGATTAAATGACATCTGTGCCATAAAAAAAAAAAAAATTGAAAGCAAGGAAGCCCTTCGGGCTATTGTTTTTAATTTTTCAGTTATTTATAACAAAAACTGTTGTATTCTTTGGGCATTAGCGGTGCCCCTCTGCCAACAACCCAAATAAAGTAATCTGTAAGTATTTAAGCTATTCGCAACTGACTGTAGTGCCCACTAAATTAATTAATTAATTACTTAAAAATAGAGCTGCAATTTACTTAAAAAAAAATTTTTTTAAAAAAAAATTGACAGTTGTAAAAATAAAGTTACGTATCTATGGAATACGAGAATGATTAAATTTTATTTTATTATTTTTTGTAAACAACAAGTAACAATACTATTAACTGGATAGTGGATTTATTACAAGCATAAACAACAATACCATTATTTAACAAGGAATTTATCAAGATTACGGATTTTTTATTTTTCAGTTTCAATCAATATTTATACTTGTATTTCAAATTTAAAAAAAAAAAAAATTTAAGGTATGATGAATATTGTTATGGGTGCACAAAAATATCAACATACTTAGAAAGATTTAACTGAAGATTATTTGGACATTTACAAGAGTTTAGTAAGTAATTAAATAATTTTATCTTTTTGTTAGTAAAATATATTTAATCACAAATGGACCCAAATTAATCTAATAATTGATATAAAGTTGTTATAAAAAATTAAAAAAAAAAATTCCAACGATGGCAATAAAAATTTCACACCCTTGCTGTCATCATCATCCCCTTTGCTACTAATTTATTTCTTCTGCAAATTAAAAAAAAAATAAAATTGAGTGAAGAAAAAGAAAAGCAATAAAAGAGATAAAAGTAAAAAAGTGAATGATGAAGAGAAAAAGGGTAAAAAAAAAAAAAATTTTACTAATTTAATACATTGTTATTACGATTTTGTCTCTAAATCAATTAAGTATATTTAAGATGAGAAAACAAAAAGGGGCGAAGTGTTGGTTTACAAAGAATTATGAGATGATGTTTGTCTAAATATGATGGGGTAAATTGAAATTAACCTTTGAAGGATGGATCGATTTGTAATGCAATCGCAAGTAACATGATGCAGCAAAAAGTGAAAGTGGATTACAAATTTTGGGCTAATATTATAATTATTATGTAATGGTTTTCCTGGAGAAATGTCCAAAAGGGGTTGTTGGCTTGGCTTTCTCATGAAGTTAGGCTTTTCTTGTATCTGTACCAATCATCATCCCCTTTTGAATGTTTATCCCTTCTTAAAACCCAATTAAATTAACTACTGATTGACCCGTGAACAAACATTATATAATTATCAGATTTTGGTGCCACTTCTTATCAATCTTACAAATTTTAGCCCCTTCCATCATTTAGTACTCTGAATTCGGCTGCATGCCTGCATCATTTTAAAGATAAGGTAGAAAAACAATGCATAATTGCCATACAAACCTAAAATTTGTTAATTATTTTTTTCTTTTCAAAAAAAAAAAAAATGAATTGCTAAGCATAAATTATGATGTATAAATTTTTTAAATTTGTAAAATGATAAATTTCAGACATTAATCCTAACATGTGATATCTTGTGATGTCATCATTGAGCCACACAAAAAATCAAAATAATTTGAATCAAGAATAATTAAATAGGGAATTAGCTTTATAATGGATTAGTTTTTAGATATCACATGACATTTGATCTTTGTGCAAATCAAATGTGGTCATCCCCTATGAGCCAAAACAAACCGTGTTGTCAATTCTTTTTTTATTTTTTAAAAACAAATAATCTAAATTTAATTAATTGTCAAATGTTTCTTACCTAAACACAATTCATTAACTTGAAGGAGTACAGAATTCCAAACACATATGAAAGCATGCTTATACTTTTCTTTTACTATACTTATCTCGTGTAGGAGAACAAGTGAATGAAAGAAAAAGATTGATTGAATTTCCATTTTGAGACAATAAATAAATAAATATATAAATAAAAATACATACCCATTGATTGAAAGTCAAGATAACTACCAGTCTTTAGCATGCTTACATACCATACATAATTTTGAAACAAATGAGCTTAGATTATTGGCGTCATACCCACCACACACCACCCCCCCCCCCCCCCCCCATTAGTTGTATAGCAAATTATGACTAATAAACATATTGGTCTCTTGCCCATTTATTATTATTATTATTTTTTCTGTGAGCACACACATACAAAAGTAAAAAAAAAAAAAAAAAGAATAAGACAGTTCTTTCTCTTCTTTATAATTTAATTAATTATTAGAAAAATAGTATTAATAGCATAGTTTGTATTAAAATCAATGAAATCCAATATTTAAAAGAAGTAAATAATTTTCTTTTTAATTTCTTGAACTTCATCAGTGATATTCTCTTTCAATTACTGTCACTCACTCCTTCCATTAATACTATTAATAGGTTATTTATTATCCAAAACATAAAACGGGTCAAACCCACCCGACAATCTTCCGTCAAGTGTCACCACGCTGTAATAAAAACAACAAATTATAAAATATAAAATATAAAAAAACCGCACACACTATCCGTCATATTCATACTGTTACGTTGTTTAACAGTGCTAATAATAGCGGCATAGTGGCACACATTGTAAATTAATACTAAACCAATGGTTGAATTTCCCGACCACTCCCTCAACCTCATACTTTCATCATCTTCTCCGTTAATTTTAGCCTCGACCCCCTTACTACACACTCTCGCTCTCTCTCTCAATTAAGCGGCACTTCTCCGCCAAATTTCTCTTTCTCTTTCTCGACATTTCACTCTCACTCACTTCACCACCTACAAATTTTAAATTAAATTTTACTTAAAATACTAATCTCCGTATAAATTAACGACAATCGGTTCACGCATTTCTGGCTGTGATTTCTGTTGCGAATTTGATCGATAAATTTTTGTAGATCTGAGGCGCGTGGCACCAGATCGAGGCCAAATGGAGGAGGCGCTGGAACTGGCACGCGCGAAAGATACCAAGGAGCGGATGGCCGGAGTTGAGCGTCTCCACCTATATCTAGAAGCTTCTAGAAAGAGTCTCACTAGTGCCGAAGTTACCTCACTCGTCGATTGCTGCTTGGATCTCTTAAAGGATAACAATTTTAGGGTTTCTCAGGGTGCACTTCAGGCTCTTGCCTCTGCTGCTGTGCTCTCTGGTGAGCATTTCAAGCTGCATTTCAACGCTCTTGTGCCAGCTGTCGTTGAAAGATTGGGTGATGGTAAACAGCCGGTTCGTGATGCCGCTAGACGGCTGTTGCTCACTCTTATGGAGGTAATTTTATGATTAGTTGATTTTGATATTTTCCTTTTTGTTCTTGTTGGTTTTGTTTCACTGCTTAGCGTAATATTAATTTATTATTATTATTATTATTTTTTGTGTGCTTGTAGTATGGTTCTGTAAGTGTAGTAGACGTGATGCAGAGCTATTTTAAGAAAATGCAATCAATTTTGTTTTCGCTTAATGGCCTTTGCTGGTTTTTATAGTTTTAAGTATTATCTCTAATTTTATTTTATTTTTGAACGAAACTATGGTAGTTGATTATTGCACTCCGTGAGAAATACACTCTGTCTAACAAGCTATAATTGCTTCTACATTTTGTATTAAACCAATCAGTGAAAGAAGTTTCTTGTTGCTTATTTGAGTAATTGCTAACTCCAATCACTTGCGGTGGACTCAAAACCATTGTTTTTGTTCTTGTTTTGGTGTTGTACATGAAAATGTCATATTCTTTGGTCATTGAAATGCTACAACATTTACTTTTAGTGATATCCCTACTCTTTTTCTTTATGGCTGTCAATAAATTGGCCTGAGTATCTTTATTCCTTTTCCAGCTTTTTTAGAAAACTGAACTATAACAAGTGCATGTGTATCAATTTTTTTCACTCTTGTGTATGTTTCCATGTGTGTGTGTGAAAATATTCTAAGTTTTTCCATGTGCCTAATCTTGCCTTTTTTTTTTCATGGGCGTGATAATAAGTCTTGGTGCTTTGCGAAACTCATGGTTTGGGATGGTATTTCATATGTTTTTATGTTTAATATCTAGTAAAATGAAGTTATGGTTCTGTTGTTGTTACATGTATAGCTGCACTGGAAGAGATAAGGAATATGAAAGAGTGGCTAAGAATACATTGTTGCAGGTTTCTTCTCCTACGATTATTGTTGAAAGAGCAGGTTCTTATGCCTGGACGCATAGAAGTTGGAGAGTTAGAGAGGAGTTTGCACGGACTGTCACATCAGCAATTGGTCTTTTTGCAGCTACTGAGCTACCTCTTCAGCGAGCAATTCTTCCTCCTGTATGACAGCTAGTATTTTTTAGTTAGAACACGTTACTTTTTTCTTCAATTGCTTTTTGGGAATTGAAAGGATAAAAGTTCTCTTCTACTATCAGACATTGCAGATGTTGAATGATCCAAATCCAGGTGTTAGGGAAGCAGCTATATTGTGCATTGAGGTTGGTGGAACATGTGCTGTGCTTAACTACATTCTCCATTTAACTTATTGTAAAATAGGTGTTGGAACGTCTTTATGAGTTGCATCTCTTCTGTATTTCTCTTTATTTTGCTTCTTTAGGGGTTTTCCACCATCCTCTCCTTGCTTTAAAATTACCATGCATTGAGAGAAGAAAGGAGCCTCTTTAAGGTCCAAGTTGTGTTATGTCATTTGAGGTTTCAAATTTTGGAGGTTACCTTCAAGGCTTTTCCTGAATTATGTTCTTAGTGATTCATCTGTTGTATTTGATGGTAGGTGTTTGAAGATTTGTTATCTGTTAATCAATGCTTTGAATGTTATTACCTCGCTGTTTGATCAATGCAATAGCTTATGTGATCTTTACAGAATAAATTAGGTTACTGTTGCATTGAGTTAAAAGTATTCATGACTTGGAAGGTGCAGTAATGGTAGTAATTGAAACTGTTAATGCTTTGCCGGTTGGAAGGTCCAATGATGGCAATCTTTCGTCCTTGCATAAGTGCTTTTTAGAGATTTCTGGTTTATTTTTGGGTTTGTTGATTTGGGGATGAACCCTTAACCATATTAATCTGGTTGTTTCCTTTCCAGGAAATGTATACACAGGCTGGGCCCCAGTTCCGTGATGAACTTGATCGCCATAATCTTCCTACTTCTATGGTGAATATCCAGCTAAGAATAAGACATCTTAACTTGCAATTTCTTTCCCATGTTTTCTGGGATCTGAGATTTTCTTGATTAGTTCTGCTCTAATTGCAGATGTAGTTTGTAAACTGTATTGCTGACCAGCAGGAAGAAAAGTAATTTAATTCTCTTTTCTTTTTCAATAATTATACTACACAATGTGTGACTCCAGGTGAAAGATATTAATGCCAGACTGGTGAAAATTCAACCACAAATTCACTCTTCAGATGGACTTACAAATACCTTTGCTGCTGAACTGAAGCCTGCAAGCTTTAATCCCAAAAAGAGTAGTCCGAAGGCCAAGAGTTCCTCAAGAGAGTTGTCTCTTTTTGGAGGTTAGCATTGATTTAAGTCTAGGATGTGGATGTTAAAAGTATTTGGTAACTCGTGCAGAATTTCATGTAGAAGGTTCCTGGGTTTTTCCATTCTTAAAGAGTGGCACACTTTTTGAAATCATGGTTTAATTAGGACAGTAAATGTGGTGCTGTAGGATAATAAAATCTCTGATGCGCTTATTATTGATGTGTTATTGCGATTTACACCATTTTTGCAGGGGAAGATATAACAGAAAAACTCATAGAGCCAATCAAAGTATACTCTGAAAAAGAGCTTATTAGGGAATTTGAGAAAGTTGCTTCTACCCTCGTACCTGATAAAGACTGGTCTATCCGCATTGCTTCCATGCAGAGAGTTGAAGGCCTTGTCTTAGGAGGTTTCTATCCTTTCTCTCTCTATCAGTTTGTGTGTGTTTTAAAGTACTTTCTGCTGTTGCAATGCTGGTTGGTGGGCACAAGCTAGTAACGTTGTGGGAGTATTTTAATTGGATATCATTTTTCTCAGTTGCATTTAGTCTTTTCCTTTCTGGCTAAGAAACAAAAGAAGAGAATGTATATCTAACTATAAGAGAAATGTACAAAAAGTGAGTGGAATAAACCTAGTCCTGGAAGCTCCAAACAACATATTTTGTTTCCCAAATGATCTGACCATGGTTACATCACCTAAATTCTAAAAGCTTATGTAGGGTGTGCCTTTTTTATTTTTATTTTTTTGTGGTTGGGGGTTTGGGGGGCGGGGGCGAGAGGGAGTGTGGGTTGGGGTTGTTGGTGGTTGGGGTTGTTAAAACCATTTTGAAACAAACACTGGTCAGTGCTGCATCATGTTCTTGAATAAACCCTTTTTATGTCTTTATAGTTTGAGGCTTATTGTTGTGGTTTGTCCTTCTTTAGGTGGAGAAAATGATTCATGGAGAAAGTTAATTTTCTTTTTTGTTTCTCTATCATAAGCTCAGTTGTTAGAAAATTTGAAGTCTGTTTATGGTTGCTTGATAAGGTATAATCATAATCATACTTTTAACAGTTTGGCAGAGAAAACTTGAAGTCCTTTTCTTGTCTGTATTTTGATTTTTGAGCTATGCTTGTATCAGGATTTCTATTTTTATGACAGAATGAAATGAAATAGAGATCCCAATCGGGAAAATTGATTTTCCTTTGCCCAAAGTTCTCCAGTTTATTAACACTTTCTGCATTTTCCTCTTCAGTTATAACAGCATTTTACCTGCTAACCATTAATGAAAACAATAGCAAACTGCTGAAGTATTCATTAAGGTCATAAATTGTTGACCAAAGGAAAACAAGTGTGGTTCTCTCTTCTTGGGTTGGTTGGTTTGTTTTCCAGCCTGTTTTCCATCTCTCTCCCTTGCATTCTTGTTTACTTTAAGTTGATCCTTTACTTTTTATTTAATGGTACACTGTACATTTTAGTATTTATTCTTTATTTTAGAGGACTTGTGGATCCTCAGTGTGTAATATTATTTTAATGATCTATAAATTGTGGTTCCCACGACATTCTTTTGATGCATGCATTTTGAATTATGGGAGAGTTAAGTTCATTATTTTCGTAGTGCAATCATAGCATATAAATTAGGCCTTTCTTTCCCTTAAATAAATTACTTTAAATTTCACTAATTGAATTGTGTTGATGTAATGAAATCATAGCACTGGCTGGCATTTCTATACACACTTTGAATTTGAATACTTCTATTTGAGGAAGAAATTTGTTATATTGATCCAATTAATCTTTTCTCATCAGGTGCTACTGACTATCCATGTTTCCGGGGCCTATTGAAACAACTTGTTGGCCCTTTAAGCACCCAATTATCTGATAGGAGGTCTAGCATTGTAAAGCAGGTGTGCTATTTTTGGGGTCCTTACTGTCTCTCTTATTTCCTCTTGTGTCTGTTTATAACTATTGCTTCTTAGCATTACTGAAACCTTTCTTCTTGTCTTGAGACTGTTGTTTCTTGATATTGGTTTGTAAAAAAGATGGTAAGTTGGATTTTTATGTATGTAGGCTTGTCATCTATTATCCTTTTTGTCCAAGGAGCTCTTGGGGGACTTTGAGTCATGTGCTGAGATGTTCATTCCAGTAAGTTTTAACTTTTTCTTTTTCTTGGTACTGTTGCAATCTTAGCATGCTCAAAACAATTTGTTAACTTTATGATATGTTAATCAGGTCCTTTTCAAGTTGGTTGTGATTACTGTACTTGTAATTGCAGAGTCTGCAGATAACTGCATTAAAACGGTAATTTTTTTGGCTTAAATATTCCAAGAATTTGTCCCTTTCAAAAAATTGCTTGTCAATTTGTCCTGTTTTAAACGTATTTCTTGAGCTATCCCTTTCATTTCTAGATGTTACGCAATTGCAAAGTTCCTCGCGTGCTCCCACGCATAGCTGATTGTGCGAAGAATGATCGTAATGCTGTGCTCCGTGCAAGGTATGACTGCCTTTTGGAATTTATGCTACAGTTAATGTCCTGTTTTATAAAATCACTGTTGTGGTTTCTTTTGCATTGCAGGTGTTGTGAGTATGCTCTGCTGATATTAGAACAGTGGCCCGATGCACCAGAAATACAGCGATCTGCAGATCTATACGAAGATCTTATCAGGTGTTGTGTTGCGGATGCAATGAGTGAGGTACTTAGAATGTTGAGTTTTCTCTGTAGTTATTGAAGCTTGGCCCTTTTTTTAAAAATTATTATTATTATTTTTTAAGGGGCTTTCTGCTTGTCTCAGTTTATGTTTTCTTTTTAGATTGTGGTGATTTTCTTAATGTGAGGGTGGAGTTATTCCCCCTATTGACAGGGTTTCTCTTGTATACTTCTTGTGTTCATGAGCAATGCTGCTTTCAAAATTTTATTGTTATATGCAGTCACATGTTCCATTGGTGAACATAATTTTCATATTTTCAAATATGTCATGGTTTATTATTTAAGCTCAATTGTCATATACTTTCTTTTTTTATGCCAGGATATCAATAGATACCTTGTATTTTCTTTTCTTTAACTATTATCTTCTTGATTCTTACCAGGTGCGATCAACGGCAAGAATGTGCTACAGAATGTTTGCAAAGACTTGGCCAGAGCGCTCCCGTCGCTTATTTTCATCCTTTGATCCTGTCATTCAAAGGGTATTTTACTTCTTTGCTAATTAGTATGTGGTTTCTACTTCCATTGCCAAGACCATAATTTGAAGGGATTGTGTTTTTGACAGTTAATAAATGAAGAGGATGGGGGGATGCATCGGAGACAGGCTTCTCCTTCTGTCCGTGATAGAGGGGCACAGATGTCATTAACTCCTCAAGCATCAAATTCTTCAAACCTGCCTGGATATGGAACTTCTGCTATTGTTGCAATGGACAGAAGTTCAACATTGTCCTCAGGGACCTCTCTCTCCTCTGGACTGCTGCTCTCACAAGCAAAGTCCCTTAACAAAGGTACAGAACGTAGTCTGGAAAGTGTGTTGCATGCGAGCAAACAGAAAGTCACTGCAATTGAAAGCATGCTCAGAAGTTTGGAGATATCTGACAAACACAATCCTTCGACTCTTCGCTCATCTAGTTTGGATCTAGGTATTAAATGGTTTTGCCAATTTAATTGTCCTTTTAGCCTATTCAATGCATTTTCAAGTATATGAAATCATTCAGTGATGCAATGATGACTGATTACTAGAATAATTTATGATTCAAAGTTTGAATCATTTGTGAGCGGCTAATTTTTTTTTTTCCTTGTTGACCCCTAGTGCAGGAGTTGACCCTCCATCATCTCGTGATCCACCTTTCCCTGCCGCTGTTCCAGCTTCAAATGATCACACAAACTCTTTAACGGTGGAATCAGCTGCCACTGGTGTGAATAAAGGTAGCAACCGCAATGGTGGCTTGATATTGTCCGACATCATTACCCAAATTCAAGCTTCCAAAGATTCAGGTAAATTATCGTATCGTAGCAATGTGGCAACTGAGTCTCTGTCATCACTTTCATCATACTCAACCAGAAGGGCTTCCGAAAAGTTACAAGAAAGAGGTTCTGTTGAAGAGACTAATGACATGAGGGAAGCTAGGCGTTTCATGAACCCACACATTGACAGGCCTTATAAAGATGGGAACTTTAGGGATTCACAAAACAGTTACATTCCCAATTTCCAAAGGCCACTTTTGAGAAAACATGTATCTGGGCGGATGTCTGCTAGCAGGAGGAAGAGTTTTGATGATAGCCAACTGTCTCTTGGGGAGATTTCAAATTTTACAGATGGTCCAGCCTCTCTTGGTGAGGCTCTGAGTGAAGGACTCAGTCCAAGTTCTGACTGGTGTGCTAGGGTTGCTGCTTTTAATTATCTCCAGTCATTGCTGCAGCAAGGCCCTAAAGGTATTCAGGAAGTAATCCAAAGTTTTGAGAAGGTAATGAAGTTGTTCTTCCAGCACTTGGATGATCCCCACCATAAAGTTGCACAGGCAGCTCTTTCAACACTTGCAGATATAATTCCATCTTGCCGGAAACCCTTTGAGAGTTACATCGAAAGGATCTTACCCCATGTTTTCTCACGGCTAATTGATCCAAAGGAGTTAGTTAGGCAACCTTGCTCAACAACTTTGGACATAGTGAGCAAAACTTATAGTGTAGATTCTCTCTTACCCGCTTTGCTCCGTTCACTTGATGAACAGCGATCACCCAAGGCCAAATTGGCTGTTATTGAGTTTGCTATATGTTCCTTTAGCAAACATGCTGTAAATTCTGAAGGTTCTGGTAATCTTGGCATCTTGAAGTTATGGCTTGCGAAGCTGGCACCCCTGGTTCATGATAAGAATACTAAACTTAAGGAAGCAGCTATTACATGCATTATATCTGTCTACTCCCACTATGACTCTATTGCTGTGCTTAATTTCATCCTTAGTTTATCAGTTGAAGAACAAAATTCCTTGAGACGAGCCCTTAAACAGTATACTCCTCGTATTGAGGTGGATCTAATGAACTATTTGCAGAGCAAGAAAGATCGACAGCGTCTCAAGTCCTCTTATGACCCGTCTGATGTCGTGGGAACATCTTCTGAAGAAGGATATACTGTTGTCTCCAAAAAGAGTCATTACTTTGGAAGGTATTCCTCTGGTTCCATTGACAGTGATGGTGGCAGGAAATGGAGTTCCGTGCAAGAATCGTCCCTGTTGACGGGCAGTATGGGCCATGTGACTTCTGATGAAACCAAGGAAAACTTGTATCAGAACTTTGATAACTGTTCTAATGCTGATGTTAGTTCCAAAGCTAAGGATTTGACTGGTTCAAACACAGACTTTGAGGGTTTGCCCACACATCGTCTGGACATTAATGGCCTAATGAACTCTGACCATTTAGGGATCTCAGAAGATGTTGGCCATAATAATGAAATTCCACCAGAGTTGGACCTTTATCATTGCAAACTGTCAGCTATAAAAACCAACTCTGTGGCAGATGTTGGGCCTAGCATTCCCCAACTTCTTCACCTGGTGAACTTTTTAACATTGTAGCATTCCTCGAATAGTTGTCTGCTTCTAACTGAAATTATGTTTTAAGCATAATAATTTACTTCTCAAAGGCTTATATTGTTTGCTGAATTAGATTTGAAAGAACTGCACAGCTGATGAAGGCATTATTTGTATTACTGTAGATTTGCAATGGGAATGATGGAAGCCCTTCTAAAAGTAAGCATGGTGCACTTCAGCAACTAATTGAAGTCTCCATGGCCAATGATCTATCAATTTGGATGAAGGCATGATCAGTTTCCGCACTCATCTCTCTCTCTCTCTCTCTCTTTTTTTTAACTGTGTATGCATGTGCATGTGCATGTGCATATGGACATGCGTGTATGTTTATAAAGTTGCATAGGATGAATATATTTTTTCTATCCTCCGGTTGAATAAAATGCTGATTTGAATAATGTTTTTTCATCCCCATTTGCTTAACTACTAATATTTTTCATTATTTGTCACTGAATCATTATTACCTGCTGGTTCATGTTCCTTAGTTTGTGTGAAATTGGTTTTATGTAGTTTAATAATTTATATTATGATCTTGGGTAATTGACATTTTTGTTACCATTAATAAAAATTTCTCTGCTTCTGCTGCTGTAATTTAATTTTGCGATAGATTGTATATTGATTTCCTTTTTTTTTTTATATATTTGCAGTACTTCAATCAAATTTTGACAGCTGTACTTGAGGTGTTGGATGATGCTGATTCCTCAATTCGAGAGGTTGCTCTTTCATTGATTAATGAAATGCTAAAAAATCAGGTCTGTTCCATATTCTTATGTTCTTGTTTCCCCTTTGTCCAATGAGCTCTTATCTCATCTCCCCCCCTCCCCCCCCCCCCCCGTGTTATGATGACAGAAAAATGCTATGGAAGATTCTGTTGAGATAGTAATCGAGAAGCTGCTTCATGTTGCAAAGGATTCTGTTCCCAAAGTAATTTACTTTCTTCAACTAGCTTGACAATTCTTGCCATATGTTTGGTGTCTCAACCTTTCTGATCCATCTTCAGGTTTTCAATGAAGCTGAGAATTGCTTGACTGTTGTGTTCTCTCAGTATGATCCCTTCAGATGTTTAAGTGTATGTGTTTTGAAAATTCTCTCTCTCTCTCTCTCTCTCTGACACACACACAAACACACACACACACACACACACACACACACACACACCTCCCTCATCTGGATTTTTTTAGCTTTATCTTCTGTTAGTATGATGGGGGAAAAGGGCTTTGTTCTCTCTGTAGTTTAATGTAGTTGTGTTGCCTTCAATGACTGATGTTGCAGGTTATTGTTCCTTTGTTGGTTACTGAAGATGAGAAGACTCTTGTGACTTGCATAAACTGTTTGACAAAGGTATTTTCTACCATTCCATTGTTTCATATTGTACAAAATACTTTGAATTCATGCACAATATTTCTTTTATGGTTGTCTAGAACTAGTATTGTGAATTGGAGCATGGGGTTGATGTCAAGGTAAAGGAATGGAAAAATAGATGGATAACTAGCAGGAAGGGAACGTTCTCATTTTGGCAGCCACTTCGGGCGAGGTTTTCTGATTGTAAGAATTATTTAGGCTGAATGTTTTATATTTGTTGCTTTGTGAGTGAGAGGAATTCAGTCATATGGATCCCAATTTTTGTCTTCACATTTGATTTTTATCCACAATGTAAAAAGATAGGTGGTTTTTGGATCAGTAGATGACACATTAGTTCATTGGTCTTTATCATAGGTAGCTCTATATAAGTTTTAGGGTCTAGAATAGGTTATATTCACATAGGAAACAGAGGAAGCTTGAGGTTCATGTGAGCGCATGAAACTACATACTTCAACAATTACATTACTGAGCTGTTTCATTTTATGTTCAGCTTGTTGGCCGGCTCTCACAGGAGGAATTGATGGCTCAGTTGCCGTCATTTTTACCTGCTCTCTTTGAAGCTTTTGGAAACCAGAGTGCAGATGTTCGCAAGGTATTTAATACTATTTTGTATGTCGCTAATATTACTTTCTACTAATCCTATTTGAAAAATTATCTGACCATATTGTCCTGAAGATACATTACATTCATGCATTTTTCTTTTTCTTTAATTTATTTTTTTTCGATTGTCTGATTTATTTTGGACTTCCTTTTGTTGCATATCATCGGGCGGAGCAGACTGTTGTTTTCTGTTTAGTGGATATTTATATCATGCTCGGGAAAGCATTTGTGCCATACTTGGAAGGGCTTAACAGCACACAACTGCGGTTGGTAACAATATATGCTAATCGGATCTCACAAGCTAGGACGGGTGCCGCCATTGATGCAAGCCAATGAGTAACTCTGCTTCTTTTAGTAAGATATTTTGTGGGTTTGGGGTGTTGGCTTATTCATTGTTGTGTATTTGGTATATTGTGTGTGCATTTTGAGGGTTTTGTTTTCTTGTAATTTCATTTTGTTTTCGTATTTAGATATTTTTTTTCATTTTATTTTCTTCTTTCCTGTTTGTTTGTGGTGTTTGGAGGGAGATTGCTTTAGTCGGGGCAAGGAGAAATGGCATTGCACTATTATGCCCGTGTTGTAATGAAACATTTGAACAGTCTGTCATATGAAAAGAATAATTATATATGGTTTGGAGATAACTCTGCTCGTGCAATATATTTTATTCTCAATTTTTTTTCTTAATCAGATCCAATGAAATTTCAGCCTTAGTTCAGCTCAAATGCAATTACATCAATTAATTGAGCATTCTATATGTTCTTGTCAAACAAAGTGTGCTGAATTCTTTTAGCATTTGAGAATTGGTGGGCAGGGATTGGACCCTGGAAGCAAAAATTTAGTACTGTTGTTTTCGGTTTCAGCAGAGGTTGCTTAATTATTGTGAATGTTTGGTCATGGAATACAAGATATAAGATTTCTCTTATATTTTATTCCTATTTTCATTTTAAGTGATAATGTGGATTTCATTTTTGGGTGACGAAACTGGATAATCAGTCAATTCTATCAAGCATTGAAAGACATTATTACTTGGAATAAGTACCTGGATATCTAGTATTATCCGTAACAAGAGAAAAACAAGCATGAAAGACCTTGAAATCTAATAATCTTCGAAGGCAAAGGTGAAACTTGTGGGATGGAATGAATGCCCTTTAGTTCTAACACACGACATGGGACTCTGGATTTATTTATTATTTTATATATATATATATATATTATAAATTTATATGTGATAAAAAATATTAAATAATTTATATAAATATTTTATTTATTTGTATATTAAATAACTATAATTCTTTTATTTTAAATTAATTTAAATTTATAATATTAATTAAATTATTTTTTAAAATTTTAAATAAATTTATTTGGGTACATAGTTTGGTCCAAGCCCGTATGAATCAGACTTAGAAATCGTACTTTCTTTCTTTGTGCAGGCCCAATGGGATCGAACTTATGAGTTTGCATAGACTCTATTTTCAGCCGCCCGTTTAGCACCCCCAATTTCAGTCAATCCCAAACTAAGCCGAATGACATACCTGTCTTTTGGAAGCTTCGTCCATTTCTGGGCACCCGTGAGAACATTTGACTATACGTATATATAAAAGGAAAGAAAAAGAAAAAAAGAAAGGGGCCAAAAGCTGCAAAATTTCTTACAAGACTGACACTATGATAAAGCCTAGCACACTGAACTCGTAGATTGTTTTCAATGAGAGAATCTATTTTTTGAAGCAATTATCTGCCTGCTAGTACAGACAGTATTAAACCCGCATTAATGTTCTTGATTTTTATTAACTTTCTTGAGCATCTTTTAATTAATTTGGTAAAGCTCGGTTGCAGTTTAGTCTATTCGATTTTGCATCAGATTTGCAAATTATGGACCTGATATATTTCTTTGGAAAGAAAGTATCACTGTTGATATATTCATTCATTTTTTATTTTCTTTGAATTTTAATGTTTCATTGCGATTCCTTTTTAATTAGCCTCGAAATGAAAAATATGACGGAATTTATACTTGGAAAGTAGAAGACAAGTAAAGCAGGTGGGATATGTAAATCAATCATCAAATTTATTTAATCGAATTCTGCAAAAATCCGAAAGATGCGACAGTGGCTTCGTGAAGGCGATATCCTCAAATATAGAAAAAAAAAAAATCACATTTACTAGATCTTGTGATTTTGAAACACAATCCAAGTGATGCTCTTCAATATCTCTGCAATCCCCACTTACCCCTTTTTCCCTTCTCACTGTAAATCACCTTTTCAACTGCAAATGGTTCACCATTCTTGTTACCACCATTGCCCACAGTTTCTCTTTCTCTTATTTTCCTTTCCTTTCCTTTCTTGTTAGTAGTTTTCTTATTTTATTTTCTTGTATTTTTTTAAAAATATTTTTACAGTATTAATTCTATGTTATGGTGCCAGGAGGAGAATCAGTTTTTGAAGTTTTGACGCCAATAAGAAGAAGAAAGAAATCATGAACGGTGTCGGGTCTGCAACAAAAATAACAGCCCTGGTTGTCGATGATAACATGGTGAATCAAACCGTTCACCACAGACTTTTAGAGAATCTTGGGATTGAAAATCAGGTTGTGGGTAATGGCAAGGAAGCTGTTGATGTTCATTCTTCAGGAAAATTTTTTGATCTCATTCTGATGGACATGGATATGCCTGTCATGAATGGCATTGAGGTACTAATACATACAAATAACGAAAAGAATTATTGTCCGCAACTTGTTTATTATCTTGCGACTGACTACATAACTTGCGACAGGCAACAAGAATACTGCGAGCAATGGGCATTCGCAGTACGATTGCAGGCGTCTCAACGCGTTCTCAGGAGCGGGAAAAGAGAGCATTCATGGAAGCAGGTTTAGATGATTACCATGAGAAGCCATTGACAACTGCTAAGATTGTGTCTATTCTGCATAAGATCCACCACAGCGGTTGAAGTTGAAGATCAAATTTCCCATGTAATTTCGAGAGCTTCTTCGTTTCATTTCCTCTCTGTGTTGTGTACTTCGGTTTGTAGTATGAGCAGATCAATGTAGGCCAGGCCATGTAATTAAATATTTTGCAACTATATAGCCTCTTTGTCTCGCTTTTGTTTGATCTCTTGAATTATTTATTCAGCGAAAAGAATTGAAAACAGTTGGAACTATTTTCCTTCAAACACTAAGCATAAAACAAACCCCATTATTTATTTTATTGGGGGTCAATTGAATGTTTTAGTGCCAGAATAACATTATGAATGAAGGTTCACGAACAGTGGCACACAAGCAGGTCAACCAAATTGAATAATTGGCAAACTTAACAATTCAAGGTAATAAACTTGATTACAGAAAGCACTGATGTTTTTTGTGTTGGTTTTGGAAATGGGATGGATTGCATCAAATACATAAAAAGTAATAGTTAAATCAATAATGACAAGACAAGGTTGAGATTTATTCAACTTTATCAGTAGCTTTTCCCCTTTTTCAAGTGAAAAGTTTCAATATCATGTTGCTGGGTTGTGCCTAATTTCGGGTAATTTGAATTGAATTGAATTAATTTTCTTTTAATTTATTATCTTGTCGGTGTTGACCTCTTGTTATCCTCTTAGACCATTCTCTTTGATTGTACAGTTCAAATCCTGTAGATTGACAAGTCCTTTCAGTTCCATTTCGTTTTCAATTTTGCTTCTTCGACACATTGTCAGCTATCACTCATCAGTCCTTTAGATTTAAAAAAAAAAAAAAACTTATTATAAATATGGAATGAAACGTGTCAATTACGATGGGCGAAGCCAATCGTTATTTTTATTTTTAAAATTTTCACTACTAACATATTATCAACCCAAAATTTATACACATTCTCACAGTTTTTTGTCCGAATTTCTAAGTTCCTATTGAACAATTTCTGCGCCTATTCGGAGGTTTTTGCCCTGCCATGCCCTGCCCACATATGCTACATTGTGGCCGGGAAGGTGAAGCTGTAAAACTTCTAACGCTGATGCAAAGTTACCATCAAGTTACAATAAATAAAATGTGTGTGTGTAAACCCATGTGCTTTTTCAGTGTTTCTTCTTTTTTTTTTTAAATTATTTTTAAACTCGATACTTCCATTTTACTTGTAATGTTTCAATTAAAAATAATTGTAATAATATACATACAAATTCGTTTATACAAATTAATATAACAATATAATTTAATTTTATTGTATCAATTTGTACGAAAAATTTGTATAAAATTATTAACATAGAGGGTATTTAAGTAGCTTTTATTTTTTAAAGAATTATTATTATTATTTTTATTATATTGTTAAGTTTTAAACCAATTTTAGTTTGCTTTTGTTTTTATTTGTCTATATAGTTTAAATTTTAAGTTCAATTATATTTATAAGCCACTTCAAATTATCTTCTTATTTGTGGCAAAAAAGAACCATTTTGTACAAAAATACCTATGGACCATCTCAAACAAACAATAGAGTAAGAGTTAAAATTTTGTTTAAACTCTCGATAAATTTTGTTAAGAGAAAATAATTTTAAAGAGTTTATGCAAATCAACTCTTATACTAATTTTTATTAATAAAATTTGTTGAGAAAAATTAATTTGTAAGAAACTTTTCTCTTAACAAAATTCTTTTAGATAATTTAAATAAGATTCAAACTCATTTTACTAATTTTGTAGAGAAATTAGTCTAAAAGTAGTTAAAATAAAATTTTAATTTTTATAATTAATTTTTCTTGATAAAATTTATTAAAAAAATTGAAGTTTTGTTTGAACTCTCTCAATAAATTTTTCAAGAAAAAATAATTCACATAAATTTAGGGAGTGAGGGGTAAAATCATTTAAAAGGCATTTTTCAGTCACAAATGAGAACTAATCTTGCAGTTGGGCAAAATCAAGAACGAGCCCAAAAACAAAACCATTTGTCAAAAAAAAAAAAAAACCGTTGTCGTTTTCCCTCACTCCACATGGATTTGACCTATTATCAAATCTCAATAAATTTAGTTGATTTGACAGATTGTTTTTCTTTTTGATAAACTCAATTGTTTCTCCATCATCGCCTTTCATTATTTCTAATCCCACATCGCAGAAAAACATTGAATCCCCGTAATGTTTTTTTTTATATATATATATATAAATGGCAGCGTTGTGTTGAATTTAAATCAACGAGGACGAGAGCCTGACATTTGATAAAGTACTTGTGTTTATACTATAAAAATATATTTTTTTCAATCATCAGTTTATTCACCATACATATTCAATAGAAGTATTTATTTATTTTTAATGTTTTTAAATAAATACTTTCACATTATTCTATTTATACTAGTCTTTATATTTAACAATCATGTTGTTTATTATTATATATACTTAATTCAATATAATTATTCTTATAATTATGTCAATGTAGTGATTAGTCATTAAGTGAGATCCTCCATCAAAAATTAAGATTAGTATGTTATGCTCTTCTTATTCACAATTGGGATATTATTTGATGTTGACATAATATTTTTTGACTTATTATTTTTATTTTTGATTTTAATATTTATTTTTTAAATTATATTATTATTAGTATATAATCCTATTAAATATTATTATTGTAACTTTAAATTTGTAAAACAAAGAGATTACTGAAAACTATCTTTCTAATAACTAACCATATTGGCCAAAACCCAAAGTTCTAAGATGTAATTTTGATTCTAAATCTAAAGCTCTAAAAATTAATTTCAAAATTAAAACCTCAAATTTTGAATATAAATTATTAAATTAGAACCTAAAGTAATAATTCATAAATTATAATATATTAAAAATGAAGTTCGAAATGTGCACCTTTTAATCTAAATTTTTGAATGTTAAAATGCATCTTCATATCATGGACTGAGAAGACACTATTGAAAAACAAAAAATAAATATCTATGTACAAAAAATTGAAAATTATGAATTTTTTGGGATCATTTGAACATGATTATGACCACTTGAGGAATATATTTCCTTAAAAGAAAAGACACAAAATCTCCATCTAATGTTGCAATATTACAAAATAATTTTGGCATGTTACTAAGTTCCATTTGAGATAACCTCATAGCTAAAAGTTATTAAATATGATATATTAGATAATATATTCTCTACTTCTTATGCCTCTAATGTAATCTTGTCATAATAATGTGTGTGCATAAAGTAAAAATTATTAATTTTTTAAATGTTTTTGCTTATTGAAAATTATGAATTATGTTTATTTATTTATTTAACATTTTTATAGATGAATGTAAATGCATATAATGTTGGGATATATGACTTCTTTTCTTAAAAAGACTTATATTAAAAATTTTAGGAGGATTTTAGGTTTTTTTAAATATATATTTTTTAATTTTAGGAGAATTTTTATTTTAAAGATTAAGCAATATTTTTGTAAGATTTACTTATTTAAGGTGAAATTCAATTTTTACAAGAAAAGATAATATTATCATTAGAAAAAAAAATGTTATTAGTACACCATTTAGATGAAAGTTGGGATCTCTTGTAAAATAAACATTGCACCATTTAGAATATAATCTTTGATAATAGATAGTTTTAGTAGGAATGAGTTTTTTGACATTTAATATCAATCTATGAAAGTAGATGCGGGATTTATTGAGATAGAGTATTAAGTTTTAGAGTAAACAAATTCTAGTGAGATAAACAATAATATCTATTGAAATTTGGATATGATTGAGTGTAATTATGGTTTGAATGTGAGGAAAAAATTTTTGATAATGTAGTTGTATCAATTTTTCATATTATAAATTTTCTCTAATTATCCTTGGTAGTTTTTTTTCTTACATGAGTATTTCATGTAAACACTTGATTTGTGTGATTGATGATTTTCTATATTTTTATTTATTTTATTACTTATTTGATACATTTGTTACATGAAATTTTACAAAAGACTTAAAAATTTCTATAAGTTGTATATAACCTAATTATAGGATAGAATAAATATGTCAACAAGTAGATTTTCAAATGCAGTAAAATTTGATGTGGAAGAATTTGATAAGAGAATTAATTTTAGGTTGTGATAAATATGAGTCACGGTTCAAGTGCAAATCAACATAAAGTATAAACATTTAAGATACATTAAAAAAGATTGTCAAAAGAAGAATAATGTAAGTTTGACAAACAGTTTTAAATAGTAATAAAGATACTATAATGATGCTAGTGGTGGGTTTATCTTTTTCATAAAACAATTGTAATTTTGTCTGAGATAGACGAAGAAGACATCTTTATAGCATGTAACTAGATTGTCATAGAGAATGATGTATTATTGCAACTAGTGCATATTATTTTTGCACATAAGACATGATTTGACAATTATGCAAAGTGTGTAGTGAAATTTATGTCAACAGTTGATGACTCCCAAGGAAACTCAACATGGGAGTTGATAATTTTTGGTATAGTAATTGCATATGTTGAAGCAAATCTTAGAATTTGATTTTAACGTTAGAGTTGTGCCTTGCAAGCTAATCACATGATATTGTGATAAATATTTTCTTTTATAAATCTTTTTATTATTAATAAAATATTTTATTTAGGATATATACTTTATCATTTGTATATATATTCATATGTATAATGATAAAGTCTATAGAATATTTGTGATATATATATATATATATATCTAATTATATTGAGTTCATATTTATGTGATAAATATATTAATAGTATCATTCTTAAATGTTGGCAGTCGTAAAATTTTACAATAGAACCCTTATAGTACCAGATAGATTAGTACACACTATGCCTATTTGGTGAAGAGAATGGTTATTTTCATAGATTATTTGTGTATGAACACTAAGACAAATGTGCAGGTGTTCATTAGAGAATGAGTCCACTGAATTGACTTATAGCAAATATGTCCAAATAGTAATTGTATTTAATTGTCAATTAGACATTTTTTGCATCAGTAGTGTAAGTGATCCTTCAACTTAAGAACATTATAATTATCTTGTGAGTGAAATGCTATCTTTTGATAATATTAATGGTGGATCTAAATAAGGTTCATTACATGTAGTTATTACGTATGGTATTATGCTTTTAGAGATGAATGAATGTTCACTAAAAAAATCTGTCACTTTTATTATATTATGAGAGTATATTCTGTGTGAATGATAAATATATGACTTAAGAAATCCTTGGCTACGGTGAACTATAAGATTGAGAAGTAATTTTTAATGACGATACACTTTATAAATCATAATATCAAAATTCATTATATATAGTATTAGATATAGAGAAATTGACAGTTTACTATAACCTTGATCTAGTCAGAGCATAATATGATAGAAAGATTAAATTGTATGGCAATTGATTACAAAAAAAATTTATTTTGAAACTTATCACTTTATTATAATTTGAGTGACTATAATTTATTAAATATCAAATGAATTAAAGAGTTTGATTCAAAATTTTAATATTCATCTATTATCGGTTTTATAGTAAATTTATTGAGCCATATCCAAATTAATAAAAAAACTTACTTGAGATTATTTTTAAATATTAAAGAAAATTTTCAAGTATTGGACCACTTACATATAACACATTTTTTAAAATGGTATTATAGTAATTTTTAAATGAATTAGTATATAATGAGATTATATATTAATTTGTGAATTGTAATATATATAATATGATTATATATTTTATCATATAATTAATATATGTTATATATTAATTATTATAGTAAATATGTGTGATTTATTAAGTAGATAAGTGGCATAATTACAAGTTAACACTTGAAACAATTATGATAAAATAGGTATAATTCGACATAAAATCAAATTTGTTTTACGAAAGCATGTGACTTGCACATAAATTATGTTGGTATAACACATAAAAAGGTGTTGTAGAAAACCTAAGAATTTTTTAAAATTTATAATAAGGATTTTTTTCCTCATTTTTAGTGTTTTAAACATCAAAATTTTTATTTATATATCAAAGAATACATATCCAAAGTCAAGTATGTTCAATTAAGGGTGGACTAAATATAAAAGAAAGTTTCCATATCCCTTTTAAAGTTTTAAAGAGTTAAATTTTTCAAAAAATTCAAGAAATAAGTAATTATTTAACTTTCAAGTTTTAAATTTTATTTATCATTTTATTCAACATAAGATTCTGGATACTACATATGCTAAGAAATCTAATAGTGATATCAGAGTAAGTATTGTTTGTTGAATTATTGACGAATATTCATCATGCATGATGATTGAAATGAATTTAGTTTTTGATAGTGTTTGGTTAAGTATGAAATTATGTGGATTTATTTTAGCACATGTTTAGGCTTTGATGGAGTGTGTGATATATTTAATTTTGGAATGCATGATGAAATTAAAGTTCCCTGTGCCAAAATGTTCAATATAATTGCTAAAATTAGCAATACTTGACGAGTTCAAGTGCCAAATATTTTGTTACATATTCAATTATTAAATACTTAATTAAGTGATTGTTTTATCCATATCCATGTATGTTTTGAACATAACATAATACATTTAAATGTAAAGTTTTCAAATATTGAATGCTTTATATTAAATGAAATAATAATTATTTTATTATGTGTTTGTTGTACATACTTTGACTTGAATTTCATGTTAAGAATACACACTATTTAAATTAAATATGTTAAGCTTGAATGCATAATTAAATGTTATACTCTTAATTGATGGTATGCTAATGCATGTTGACATATGTTTATATGATTGTCATATATGTTTAAATTGATGAGACCATAATGAATTAATTAGAATAAATTTTGCTCATTATTAAAATATTAAGTTGTAAATGTGAGATATTAAAAATGACTTACATAACCTTCCACCATTTATGTGTCAATTGAATTCATTTACTTGATGTTAATTTGTTGTATCATAGAAGGCTTACACTTTGTTTAGCAGTCATGACTTGACCATTAAATATATGATGTTGTGAGTTAAGCATAATTATTTAGATTTGTTGTGTCACACAAGAGGTCAAATGATGAAGCTAAATTCACAAAAAAAAAAAGGTTGGTTTGACTTTACTAGAATAATACAATTTGTTGTGTCATACAAGATCATATATATTTTAAAGGCGTAATAAATTGAAAGTTAGTTGAGCTATAATTAGTATGAGTTATCTACCTAATTAAGAAACATATGATTCATTATTCACACAAGTTCACAATATTTATGTTAATTGGGATTTTAATACCTACTAGGAACTAAATATTTTTATTTCCCTATTTGTATATTAGAAGGTTATGTATTTTTATTAAATTATTAGGAGATAATTAAGAATAAAGTCCATTTCTTAATTTATTTATTAATAGTCATATCTACTACATTTTCTGTTGTATGTTAATATAGATTATAATGATTACTGTAACTAGTTCACTTGAATGCATATTTAATGCTAATTTGTTTACTTGTCTTAACTTCTCAGATTGGTTAAGTAACTTAAAAATTGTTCTTACTTGTGAATATATTGCTTGTGTTTTTGAAGGATCGATGCCTTTAAGTGTTGTGGAAAAAACGTACGAGGAAGAAAAGAAATCATTTCAAAAATGGAAAGAGAATGAATCTATTACAAAGTATTATATGTTAGTTGATATGAATAATGAATTACAAAGACAATATGAAAAAATGGATACTAGATCCATTTTGTTTCACCTTTAAGAATTGTTTGAGAAACAAAGTTGATTAGCTAGATATGAGATATCCAAGACTCTTTTTAGGTCTAGGATCTTCAATGGCATTTTGATGAATGATCATGTTCTTAAAATGATTGACTACATTGAACACATTGCAGATTTAGGCTTTGCGATAGATAATGACTTATCTATTGATCTTATTCTTTAATTTCTTCCTCAAACTTTTTCCACTTTCATCATGAATTTCAATATGAACAAAATCGAGTGCACTTTAGTTGAACTCTTAAATATGTTAAAAATAGTCAAAACACAAATCTTGTTTAATAGAAGTAATGTCATGATGATCGAAAGTGGTACTTCTTCTACCTCTATGAAAGAAAAAGCTAATAAAGTTAGCAAAAAAAAGAAAATACTTTGAGAAAAAAGGTAGAGTTTGAAAAGATTAAGGCTATTAAGAAGAAACTAAGGGGGACTTACTTCTATTGCAGGAAAGATAACATTGGAAAAGAAATTAAAAAGAGTATCTTAAAATGAGGTTAAAGAGAAGTCTGGTGACGCTTCATAAGGTATGTTTGTTATTGAAATAAATTTATCAGAAAAGAACTATTTTTTATAGATATTAGATACTGAATGTACATCTCATATTTATAATGATGTATAGATGTTAATAAATAAAAGGTAGCTTAGAAGCAATGAAGTAGACCTACGAGTGGGTAATGGTGCAAAAATTACTACTTTAACCATAGACACCCTTATATAAAGTTTTCGTTCAAAAAAAAATTTAGTTTTACAAGAATGTTATTTTGTCCTTAACACAGTTAAGAATATTATATTGGTTTCTAAACTAGATGCAATGGATTTTAAGCTATATTTTGTAAATAATAGTTGTGTTTATTACTAAATAGATTGTTGTTTGGTAATGATATCTTGCAAAATGGTTTGTACATATTTGATATTGTAAACACAATCTTGCATATTAAACAAAATTGTAAAAAACAAATAAGATGGTTTAAACATGACCTATCTTTGGCATTGTTAACTTGGTCATAGTAGTAAGAAAAGATTACACAAGTTAATTTAAGGTGATTACTTAAATATAAATAATTGTGAATTATTTGATACTTGTGAATCTTGTCTTCAGGTAAAACGACTAAAACATCCTTTGTTGGACACATAGAAAGAACATCAAATGTATTAACTTTGGTCCATACAAATATTTATGGGCCAATGATGACACATACCAAAAAATGACTATTCTTACTTCATTACATTCACTAATGTTTTCTTAAGAATTGGATACGTGTGTTTGATAAAACATAAATCTAAACCTTTGAAAAGTTCAAAGATTTTAAGAATGAAGTAGAAAACTAAATAACTAGAAGTATTAAAATCCTTTAATCATATTGAGGAGGAGAATACTAAAGTTATGAATTTTTTAGATTATTTTAAAGCTCATGGAATTGTATCATAGTGAACTCCTTTGGCTACACCATAATTTAATGATATATTCGAAAAGAGAAATCATACACTATTAGATATAATATGTTCCGTGATGAGTTTTATTAATCTTCTTATAACGTTTTGTAGTCATACTTTAAAAACTAAAAATTATCTATTGAATAGGATTCTAATAAAATCAATGTCAAAAATTTTGTATAAGATATAAAAAGGTAAAAAGGCTGACTTTAAGTATGTTAAAGTTTGGAGTTGTTTTGTTTATGTGAAAAGGCTTAATCCTATCAAACTTCACTTAAGAAGTGTCAACTGTAGGTTTATGTGATATCTAAAATAGTCTATTGGATATTAATTATATCATATTAAGAAGCAAAAAGTATTTGTCTTGAAACATGCTATATTCCTAGAAAATGAGTTTTTAATTGATATATAAGAAATGGAACTTAAGAAAATTTTTCAACCACAACCTATCATTGCTCGTCTGGAGGAATGTATTTGAGAAGATATAAATGCACAAATTCGTAGGTTAACTAAGATTTTAAGACCACTTGATAGATATGAAAGATATTTAACAAAAGTATATCTGAAATTTACCTCATATTGAAAGAAGATTCTAAAACCTACAATGGAGCAATAATTAATATCAATTATAAAAAGTAGCTTGATGCCATAAAATCCAAAATGAAATTTATATACTCTAACCAAGTTTGGATTTTAGTTGATGTATTTAAAGGTATTATGCCTGTAGGTTGTAAATGGGTTTTTAAGAGAAAGATTGGAATTATGAGAGAAATAGTTACTTATAAAGTAAGGTTGGTAGCAAAAGGTTATTGTTAAAGACAAGGAATTGATTTTGATGAAATCTTTTCATTGATAGTCATGCATAAATCCATTGAAATTATTTTAGCTATAACTGTATATTATAACTATGAGATATAGTAAATGGATGTTAAAACAGTTTTTTTTAATAAAAATCTTGAAAAAAATGTATAAATGATATAACCTAAATGTTTTACATCTATTGCAGATGCTCATATAGTATGTAAGCTACAAAGGTCGATTTATAGACTTAAATAAGCTTCTCATTCTTGAAATATCCATTTTGATAATGTTAATGTATGCCCAAAATTTATTCATGTTATCGGCTTCAGGGATATATTTATCTTCTACATATATTATGTATTAATAAAAGAAATAGTTTTTATTTATAAATGTAAGCTATTTTTTTATTTAGTAATACATATAAATAAAGTACATTTCTGATTTGTCTGTATAATTTATTTAATAGTTAAATGATATTATTAAAATTATTCTTTATGGAGGTCATATCAATTGGACAATGATATTATATAGTAGGTATATTGAATATTTTTGATGAATATCATGAAATGATATTAGTATGGGTAACATGATAGCTACATTATAAGGATATTAGTATGGAATAAATAGTTAGAGAACTATTTATTTGAACATGACCACACAATGATAAATTATATGGTATTGCATATAATCAATGATTTATTATATAATTGTATTAGTGTGTGACATTGTCCTTTGAACTAAGATATTACTGACGAATTCAATATAGATACATGTGGTTCATATGGTAACTAAGTATAAGACTAGTCACGTCCTGTATGATAAAATTGATTTGATTACATGTTGTTTGTATTTGAAAATGTGTAATAGTTAAGATAGGATCCGTTGACTCAATATGTATTAGATTAAAGTTTTCGCTAACTCGATTCGGATTTGAGCTTCTAAATAGATATTGATAAATAACTGAAAAAGTAAATCTTTTATTAGAGTGATCGAATATCACACGAAAGAGTTCATGATGACAAATTCAGCATATAAATTGATGGTTTATAATTTTGTCGGTAAATGTCTTGACGTACCATGAACTCTAAATCAGTTGGGATTAAATGACAGAAAAACTTTACCCATATAATATGTATAATTGAGATGAGGATTGATGAAGTATGACTTCATTGTGAATTACGAACTATAGCATATTACTAGATATAAATTATAGTCGTTAAACAATCAAAAAATTCAATAAATTCGATAAATTTGGAATAAGTTTATGATTATTCTATAATAAACCCACATGGTTATATCGATAATTAAAAGTAATGAAAATTATTTAGGAGAAAAAAATATTATCGGTAGCAAGGCTAGTACCTTTGAGATAATTTTTAGATCGAAATAAATATAAATAATTGTTATATATATATATATATTTATTAATTTTTTAAAGTATTTAAAAAATTTTTGATGGGTTTGTATTGAAATATAATTTATTGTAAATTTCATGGTCAAATTGATAATATTAATTATCTAAAAACCTAAGTAAAAAAGTGTAATTATGGAATAATTACACATTAACTTATGTATTTATGCTTAATTATAATTTAGGTAAAAGTTAGTCAAATATTTGCATTTAAGTTGAAATACTTAAATGTTAAAAATAAAAATTATGAAATAATGTCTATGTTATTGATGATATATAATCACTTTTCAATTAAAAGTGAGGATAAATTTGAAAAGGCATGGATATTTCAAGTATATTTGCATGCTTACTTTACCAAATTGTGCAATTTTGCAAGCCAAAATAGAAGCTCTTTCTTCTAATTCAGCCAAGCAAGATTCTTATACTTTTAGTGGTGTAAATTATGGTATTTTCACAAAGTTGGAGATAAGAAATCATCCCTTATCTATATAATATTGATTGAACTCATTCAAAATGTCATTTTATGCATATATGGGATATATGTATATTTGGCATTCCATGTGTTTGTGAAAATGTATGAATGAATTCAAATTTTGATATAATGCATGTTATAAGCATTTCAATGTAGCAAATGAAACTATTAAGTTGTTTGATTTTATCAAAAACTCAAATAATTTATGTGTTTACAAAAAGGTTAGTAGGAGCAAGATCACATTTTTAATATTATATTGAGATGGCATATTATTAATTGAAAATAATGTTAGGATGTTACAATTAGTAAAGATTTGGTTATCCAAAAACTTATTTATGAAAGATTTGGGTGAACTATTTCATATTTTGGGAATAAATATCTATACATATAGATTTAATAAGATGTTAGGCTTGTCCCAATCCATGTATATAGATAAATTGTTAAAAATGTTTAGTATAAAAAACTCTAAAAAAGAGCACATGCAGATGAGTAATAGAGTTTATTTCTCTAAAGAAACATCCTTAAAAACTCAAGAGGAGAAAGCATGCATGAGTAAGATTTCATATGCTTTAACTATAGAATCTATCATGTATGTTATGTTATGTAAAAGGTTTTATGTAGTGTTTGTCCTAAGTGTCACACATGAGTGAGGCCTAAAGTGGGTCACTAGATAATAGTATAAAAACATTGTTACATATTTAAAAAGGACTAAATAAATGTTTCTTATATATGGAAGAGATGATCTAACCTCAAAGGTTACATTGACTTAAGTTTTCAATCAGATAAGGATAATAATAAATTAACTTTAGGGTACATGTATATGTTGAATGGTGAAGCAGTAAGTTGAAAAAGTTTCAAACATGAAACCACAACAGATTTCACTGTTGATGCGAAACACATTGCAGTTTTAGAAGCTACAAAGGAAGGTGTTTGGATAAAAAAGTGCATTTCTAAACTTGGTATGATTTCTACCATTGTCGATCCTATTCCACTATACTGTGATAACAATAAAGCTATACTACAAGCGAAGGAACCAAGGTCTCATCAAAAATTTAAATATATCCTATGGCAATTTTATATAACCTGTGAGATTTGAAAAAGGTGACCTTCAAGTTGCCAAAGAACCAATAGAGGATAATACAATAGATTTCTTCACCAAAGTATTATCACAAAAGATGCACGAGAGATATTTTGAGAAAATGGGTTTTAAGCGTAAAGATTATTGGCTTTAAGTGCAAGTGGGCGATTGTTATAGTTATGCCCTACAAGCCCATCATATGATATAATGATGGATATTTTCTCTTGTAAATCTTTTTGAATATTAATAAAATATTGTACTTGTGCTATATAATTTTATTATTTGTATACATATTGTATGTATAATAATAAAGTTCATAGAATGTTTGCAATATATATCTAATTATAATGAGTTTATACCTATAGTATATATATACACACACACACACACATATATATATATATATATTATTAGTATCATTCTTAAATATTTCAAGTCGTAGGATTTTAAAGTAAAACATTTATAGTATTGGATAGACTAGTACATATTATATCTACTTGGTGAAGAAGATGATTGTTCTTATATACCATTTGTGTTTGGAAGCTAAGGCAAGTGTGTAATTGCTCATTAAAGAATAAGTTCACTAAACTAACTCACAAAAGATATATTTAAATGGTAATTGTATTTAATTGGCAACTGAACATTAATTTATCTTCAAGATAAATATAAATAAGGTTCATTACAGGTAATTATTGGATATGGTATGACATTTATTGAGATAGATGAATGTTTGATAAGGAATCTGTCACCTTTAGTATATTACAGGAATATGTTATATGTGAATGATAGAAATATGACTCAAAAAATTCTTGACCAAGTTAAACTGTAGGATTGAGAAGTAATTTTTAATGACGATATATTTTATGAATCATAATATCAAGATTCATTATACATAGTATTGGATATAAATGTTTTAACAATTTACCGTACTCTTGATCAATCAGAACATAATATAATAGAGAAATTAAATTATACGGCAATTGAATATAAAAATATTCATTTTGAAGCTTATTACTTCATTATAATTCAGATGGCAATGGTACATTACTAAATATTAATCTTAATTTGTAGACATATTTAATTAATTATGAGATAATTTATTAATATTAAATGAATTGAAAAGTTTGATTCAAAATTTTAATATACTTCTATTGCCAACTTTATAATGAATCTATTGAGTCACACTTAAATTAATAAGGTACTTACTTGAGATCATTTCAAAAGATTAGAGTAAATTTTTAAATGTTAAACCACTTGAATATAACGCATTTGTTAAAATGATACTATAGTAATTTCTAAATGAATTAGTATATAATGAGATTATATATTAATTTGTAAATTGTAATATATATAATGTGATTATATATTTTACCGTATTATTAATATATTATATAATTATATATTAATTATTAAAGTAAATATGTGTGATTTATTAAGTAAATAAGTGACATAATTACATGCTAATACATGACACAATTATGATCAAATGGGTATAATTTGAGATAAAATCAAATTTGCTTTACAAATACATGTGACTTATATAGAAGATGTGTTATATAATATATAAAAGATAATAAAGTTGTAGAAAACCTAAATATTTTCCAAAACTTATGCTAATGGTTTTTTTCTCCCTACTTTTGGTGTTTTAAACATCAAAATTTTTACTCTTATCTCAAACAAAACTCATCGAAGTTCAAGTAGATTCAATCAAGGTTAGACTAAACATAAAAGAAAGTTTCCATGATCTTTCTAAAGTTTCAAAGAGTAGAATTTTGTTAAAAAGTTCAAGAAATAAATAAGTTATTTAATTTTTAAATTTTAAATTTTATGTATCAACTTATTCAATATAAGATTCTTGATAATAACCATATTATAAAATCTAACATCTAAGTGGTATGTATTTTAAATATGGTAAAATATAGTGATTCTTTGGGTTGAGAAATATAGCACCATTGGAGATATTTAAAGTATAATGAATCTTTATATTAAGTATTTCTTATAAGCTTATGTGAATGTGGATTTTTTAGATTTTGGTAAAGTATACCAAAGGAGTTAGAAATAGTTTGATCGTAGGGATGCAATAATGGCAGATGTAATTTTTATCATGATTTGTCACTTAAGTTGAAAAAATCGTTAAGTTGAAGATTATTGGAGTACATGACTTCTTTTTTCAATAAAGATTTATTTTTTAAAATTTAGGAGATTTTAAATCTATTTCTTTTTAATACTTTTCTTGTTTTAAGAAAATTCTTATTTTAGGAGTATTTTTGTTTTAAGGATTATGTAGTATTTTTGTAGGATTTAATTATTCAACTTAAAATTCAACTTATAAAAAAAAGATAATACTATTCCTAGAAAAAATAAATTATTCTCATTACATATAAGAAGATTGAGATCTACTATAGAATGTACATTACACTAGTTACATTATAATCATTTTGATGACATCATTTCATTTAAATTAGCCAAACTCCAACTATTTTTCACACACTGTTTGCCATTATATGCATTAGCTGGCATATTACCATTATGTTCTAAAAAATAAAGGATATTGTTATTCTATATTTGAGTTAATTCAATATTACAACTTTTATCCCAAAGAAAATAGAGGAAAAAATTTTTAAATTATTCTTATTTTTAAGATAATCTTTGTAAATAATTAATTTATTTTTTTCTAATCAACTTAGTGAATTTCATAATTTTCAAATAAAATTTTTCCTCAGATAATGATATACATTAATAAACCACAAGCATTTTGATTATTTTTTTGCTTTATGATTTTATTCTTCCCAAAATTCTAATCAATATTCAAACATTAGATATGTAAGTTTATCATTGTAAATTTGTTGTAAAAACTTGAACATATTCCAACAATTGTTTGAATATACAAATCAGAAACAAGTAAGTTGTTATGATATATTTTTTGTATTTTTGTTTAATTTCATGAAATAATACCAATACATTGAAATTAGGATTTTATAATTATAATTAATCTATTAAATATTTTCCATGAAAATCACCAAGAAATTATTTTAAAAATTCTATTATCTGCAAAATACAAAAACCAGTATAACAGAGTTTGAGTTTGTAATTAAACTTGATTTAAGACAAATCAAGCACAATGGAGGGCTTAAAATCTATAATATTTTTTATTTTTTAATACAAGAAACTTGTCTCACTAATATAGAAAGCTTATCTCTCTTATTTCTATCATAACCTTTATTTTCTTCCTTTTTTGAAAAAAGTTTAAAAATAACTTTATTTTTAAGGTCTCTATGTGGGGGCGCGCGTGTATTGCAATAGGTTTTTTTTTCCTATAAAAATAATTATGATTCTATATCTATTGCAAATCAATCAATGGAGTTTAAATATTTTCTTTAAAGACTTGCATGCATTGTCAAGGAGAAATATTGAATGATTTTCTTACTTACCGAACTCCCTCAAATTGGATGAGAAAATTTTAAAGGCTCTTAGTTTGTATCCTTTTGCAACAAGTAAGCAGTTATTCCTTTGATCTTGTTAAAGACATCTTTCAATTTCAAGATGGTGTTTTCATTACTAGAGACCATTTATTTTAAGCAAGTTTTTCTCTAAGGCCTACTTTTCATGAGTTTAGTAAAATTAATACATATTTATGCATTGGCATTTTTAGTATGAAATGGGCCACTTTAGATAGGTTCAATTCTTCAGCCCAGACTATGATTAATCTGACATAGATTATACGAGCCCTTAGCAATTTTTGAAATAAATTAATAAGTGAATATATTATTAATAATTAATATAATAAAATTCCACATATGCATATTTTATATACTTTCATTTATTTCTGAATTATTGAATTTTTACTAGAGCAATTATCTTTTCAATGGTAAATATCTATTTAAGGACAAATGTAGCTTTAGAGACATATATTAATTTAAGAACTTGTGTCGTTGTAGAGATGAATGTCACTTTAGAGATTGGTATGGCTTTAAAGATAACTATCCGTTACTAACTTATATTGCTTCAAAGACTTGTATCACTTTAAGGACATATACCATTTCAGGTACAAATGTCTCTTCAGAACATGTGTTATTTCAAAAACATATCTTACTTTAGAAATAAATGTCACTTTAGAGAAATATGTTGCTTCAAGGATAAATGTTGCTTTAGAGACAATTAACTTTTATAGAGCTAGTGGTTTAGAAAATATAGATATATTTATTATTTGATCTTTATTTTCTATAAGATCCTGACCTTTTAACTTTCTCTTTTACTGAATAATAGGTTTTGAACTAATTGTGTTACCACACTTCTATCATATAGTAAACAATTCATTTGATTGCCTCATGATTAGATTATTTTTCAAGAACAATCACATTAGTTAATGCATTGGCAACTAGAACGTATGATTTTGTCACTTTTGTATTATTTGTGAATGCATCTGGTAATTGATTTATAATTTGCTATTGCATTACTTTTCTTACTTTATTTGTAGGTTAATTAGTACGAGGATTAAGATGAGTCATAGTAATTATTTTTCTAAAAAATTCAAATTGTAATTCTAAAAGTGTTTTCCTTTTCACTAATAATGAAAAAACTATCTCATCGAATTAACAATTCTCAAAACATATGATAAGTAGACTACTTGTCAGGGATTCAAGATATGTGATAATTGAATATGAGTTAAAACTAATATAAATTCTAAATAATCTTAAGATTTTATTTTTATACGTTGTGGAAGAATTTTAGAAATATATACAACACAATCAAAAGTGCACATATAAAAAATATCATATTAATTATCAAGTTTTAATTGTAGTAGAATATATTGATGATAAGTAATAGGTTTGAGATAAATTAATGTTATAGAATGCAAAATAGTATGTTCCCTGTAACAATTGATAATTTAGTTTATAATAGTAAAGTTTAGGCTATTACCTATAGTTGTTTAATGAGTGATTCAACTAATCTATTTTGTATATGAAAATATAAAAATAAAAAATGCTTTTATTAAATTTTCACTAACGTACAACAGTCATAAAATATGTTGAAAGTAAATTCATCAACATTATTTAGACATGTAATTTTAATTGAATGATCAAGAAATTGTATGTTTAATTTAATAATATGTACAAGTAATCTAATAAATGCAATCTTACCAGTAAATAATAAACAAATTTGTGAGTAATAAATAGATGAATTAGTTAAGACTATAAAATAGCAAAATAGCCCACTAAGTGGGTGAATATGCTTGCATATGTCTCTTTGTATTCTTTATAAGAATGATGAAGACTCAATATCAATATTAAAAAGATATGGTCTAAATGCTAGCTTTTCATATGAGTAAACGGTACAAATATTTTTATTGGATAATAGAATTTTTTAACTTTTTAATATATGTTTATGAGAATTCTCAATAATTTTACACATCATTTTAGATATCGAGTTATTAAGACGATCATGCTATAGCATAAGAATTTTTTAATTATGAACCTTTGGTTCATTATTATGTAGCTCTCAGTTGTACTTATAATTATATAATAGATTCTAGATAATAAAATTGAAGCTTTTCTAATAATGTATTTCTTGCTTAAGATATTAGAAGTAATGCAGAAATACTCAACATTATTTTTATTTAGAATTCATATGATATCCACTGTACCAAATATTCTTCACACTTAAAAGATTTATTTTGAATTTAATTGGATATAAAGTACTATAAATGTATAATATGATTTTACTTCTTAATAAGATTATAGATCTTCCAAAGCCTTTTATCAAGTTTGTAAAACTTAATATGATATTTACTTTAACTTCAATATTTGTGAGTTTCAAGAAATATTTTTTATCTGAAAGAATAGTGCATAGTTACATTATCAGTTAAGTATATTTTCCTAATTTTATTTTCTAATAGAGATAATCTATATTTATCAATACTCTTAATTTAAAAGAACTACACATTAGTGACTAATAAAATATAAAAGTTAAAAATATATTTGTCATTATAACAAAAAGAGTTAAAAGGGACAATATATATATATATATGAGGTGATAATTAAATTTTAGTAATGATAAATTAAAATTACTTTATATTACTTTTTCTTTGACTTATAAACATCAAGATAAAAAAAAAGATCTATTATATATTTATTATTAATAAATTTATCTCATCAATCTTTAGATATTTTGACATGCAACAAGTACGTAATTAATGTTATTCTTATTACAGTGATAATAATAATTGTCATACTTTAAATTCTACTTCTAGTGGTAATGTATATATTTATGTTTTATTACTCATGACCAATACATGGTAGTAATGTGTTTTTTTTTTTTTACTATTTTGAATATATTTATTGACATTTTGATGTAAATCCTAAGAATATCAATTTTGAACCCAATAACTTGAATTAAAATTCAAATATTTAAAAAAATTCAAATTAAAAATTATGACTCAATAATTAAAGAAATCAAGAACTAACAATAAAGACCTTGACTAATGATTCACTAACCACGAATCAAAAATATAAGAAAATAATTTAAAAATTCATAAGAGATGATCTTTTGATAAGTTTACAAAATTTTTTAAAAAATCAAAGAGAAGAATAATTTTCACAATCTTAATTGAATAAAGTTTAATATCTCTAATTATAATGTTATTTAAACCCTTTTATACAAGGATTACAATTAAAATTTTAAACAATTAAGATTAAAAGTCTTAATCTAAAATAAGTAGGAATAAAAAAATTTAATATAAAATAACTAGAAATAAAAATTTTAAAATAATTAGAAAAAAGTAATTAATTAAAATTATGTCTATGTAGTATTACTAAACACACTAAAAAATTTAATTAAAATATCACAAAAATATATCTCAAATAAATTATACATTCTCTCTTACCCTGATAATATGTTCAATTAACACGTAAAAACAATATTATGAATTTAATGTTGATTCTCATCACATTCACTTTTAAGAATATTAAATAAATAAATGATCAAACATTATAGTAAGCAAAAAACATGAAAATTTTTTATATAACTTTGAATCTATATTTACAAAATTATTATAGTAGTGCCACATTAGTGGTAAAAAAAAATAAAGAATGTATTTCCAAGTATATTCTCTTTAATTACACTTTCGCCATAAAATTTCAGGTGTTGTATATTCGTAAATAAAGCTGAATTATATGTAGTAGTATTTTAGAATCTCACAATCTTATGGAGTATTCCATATTTTTACTTTAAAACGAATATATCACTTTAGTGGTCTGAATCAAGTTCAAATAAATACAAAAGAAAATTCATAACTTTTAATTTTTATTCAATAGGGATATTTGTTTTCATTTTTGGATAATGTCTTCCAAACCCATGGCATTGACAATGCATTTTAACATTTAAAAATCATATAAGCATAGTGGGAGCATATAAATATACTTAATATTCCAAGTTTATGCTTTTTTGTAAATTTAGACCTTCGAATTTTAATCTAATAACTTATATTTAAAATTTTAAATTTTGAAAATATATAAACATATTAAGAACTTTAAATCCATATATAATTTATAAAATTAGAATTTTAGATTTTAATATAAAAATTAATATTTAGAATTTTAAATTTTGAACTTTAAAATTTAGAACAACAAATTTTGATTTAAGATTACATATCAAAATTTCAAGTTCTGATTTTTAATGTTCTTAGAATTGCATGTTTAAAATTTAAATTTAAAACTTCGTGGCCTAATTTAAGATTGCATATCAGAACTTCAAGTCTAAATATTATAATAATTTCTAACATTTTAACTTAAAAAGTAATTAAATTAAATTGTAAAGATCAAAATAAAATATAATAAATAATACTAAAAATAGAAAGATATGATTTATATTTTACAGAGATAAAGTAAAAAATCAGACTAAGTAACATATATCCTCTAATCATGTTTTAAAACTCTAGACTTATAGTTAATTTTTATAACTTCAAATTCTAATTACTTTTTTTTTTTTTTTTGCAAAGCTCAGTTGCGACAATAACATTAATAAAGTAAATGCAATAATTTATTATTATTATTTTATATGAAAGATCCAAATTAATGACAACCATATAGCATAATTATAAAAATAACTGTATACAGTAAATAATATAATAATACATAAATAATATAATATAAAAATATTTAGTTAAAAGTATAGATATTTTGCATGCCTGAACCATGCTGATACCGTATTGTAAATAAATCATTGAGTCACATACATAGAAAAAGAAGAATAGAGAAGGTTAACTTTTTTAGAGAGAAATATCATAAGCTTTCTTAAGTTTTTCTTGTTCTTATTTCAAACCGAATACACAGCCTTATTCATTCATAGGAAAAATAGACGTTTTATAAGAAAATATAATAAATATTTTACGTAGAATTTTGTTGTTGATATTTTACAAATGAAGTGGGCAGTGGTAGCCAACTTTTAGTTTTGCTTTATAACATCTCTAACATTATATTAATTTTAATTTAATGACAAAAAGAATCGCACATTTAATAAGGTATTGTATTAATAATACAAATATTTCTCTTTCTTCTCGCTTTAATTAGAATAGTTATTTGTTTATTTTAAACCCAAAAAAAAAAAAATCTAAAATTGATACTTTTTAAATTTGTAATAGTGTCATTATGAGATATAATAATATTTAAGTATGTAATAACAATATTTAAAAATATAAATATTTTTGCATGCATATTACCATATACTTTTTTTTTTATATGAATTTATCGTGGATTAAAATAATGATGTAAAAAATATATTTAAAAAAAATCATAAGATAAATTTTGATAAAACAATAACTTTAAATAGTGCAAGCAATTTGAAAATTTTAAATCTTGATGAGTAAAGTTGAGAAATAGAAAATCTATTAATAAGACCATATGAGGTGAAGCATGAATTAAAAATCTGGAGAAGTTAAAATGTCAAAATGACATGGTTAGAGAGACCAAGTATTACACACATATCAGGACAAAACTTTCCAAATGATCATGATAAATTTTTTTATTAAACAATTAAATTAAGAATAATCAAATATATTATCGGATTATTCAATTAATTATATTTATTTTGTAAAATTATTTAACATTAAAAAAACTAACCACCACTATGGGAGAAGTGCAGTTTTACTAAATTAAAATAAATAAATAAATTAGTGGTTGGAGTGGAGGGATAGCTCACGTGGAAGAAGAGGAGGAAGAGCCCCCACCTAATAAAAGCAAAGTAGTGGTTGATGGTGGAGGATAGGTGGACCCTGCGCCCGCATGGCACCCTAATTGTCGTCAGACGGCCAATATGCACGCTTACCCCTCCTTCCCACGCACCCTTAATTATTCTCCCTCACTTGTTATTTATGAAATTGATCATTATTCATATTATCACTAAACCGATGGAAAATTTTTTAATTTTATATGATTTTTATATTAATTTTTTAATTAATAAATTAATACATTTTTAATAATTAAAATTAAATTTAATACATATATTAATTATACACATTAAATTTAATTTTAACTAATAAAAATACATTAATTTATTGATAATCTATTAGTCAAAAAATAATATAAAAATTATATAAAATTAAAAATTTTTTAAACTTTTATATATATATATATTAATTTATCGATAATTTACTAATTAAAAATGATGTAAGAAATTATATAAAATTAAGAGACTCTAGATTATTTTTCA